>PDGT01000001.1:9526665-9739316 GCA_003671415.1 Megathymus violae
GGGGGGAATTGCTAATAAATAAATAATGAAAATGATTTTAAATCGCTTCCATGTTACCAAACGCGGCGACTTGCGAATGTTTTTGAGTAAATCAACAAACTTGTTAAAAATCATCAGATTCATCCTTCACATTACATTAGTTTTGAAACATTCACTTCACATTGAATAAAAGATATTCTTAATATTATAAAGTGGCGTTTTAATTGCTCTCACTGTTAAAAAAAGTCAGGTTTAGAATGTAAATTTTAACTCGAGACCAGACTAATATAGCACATTATAATTAAATTAATGAATGACATTGTGGTTTTTCAGTTTAGGTAAAGAAAAATAATTGACTTGTATGAGAATCTCCGGTATAATGGACGACACTGATCATCCTCGTCTGCTCTTGTTGGTGATTTATATAAAACAGTTGGTTTTATTTTTTATTTAAGGTGAACATACAAACTCTGAGTCAGAAGAAGAGAGTTCAACAGATTCAGACTCTGACGCTGATTCCAAGACAGATGAAGAGAATGGTGAGGTAGAGAAATCACCATTGAAAGAAAGGAAAGAACATAACACTGATAAAACCATCACAAGAGCTAATTCAAAGTCGAAGTCGCCTACACCAAAATTAGAAGTTAAAAGTCCATTATCCAGTGATTCGAGAAGGTAAAAATTTTATTTAAATACACATTGAACAGAAGATATGTTAAATATTTTTATTACCTTTTAATTTTATAGCACCTAATCTTTACGAATCTGTGTATACATATAGACAATATTATTGTGTATATATTTTTGCGCCCAAATTCATGGATCGTCATGGATGCATTTAAAAATATTGTCATTATGGTACTTAATTTAAAATTTACTAATTTTCAGATCACTATCCAGATCGAAAAGCAGAAGTAGGTCACACTCATTTTCACCTCCTCCACCTGGCGAAAATGGGAAGTTAACAGAAGAAGTTAAGCCCAACGAAGATGATGAACAATCAAGATTGAGGGAGGAAGTCATTAATGCTTTACCACCATATTTTCCAGCCTTACAGGTACAAACTATGCTTATCAATATAATTGTTTACTAAACACGAAGTCCAGTTAATGTTAAAACCAATATTATTGACATTGAAGTAAAATACACAAATATGTGTTGGGCATGTAACAGGGAAAATTTATTTTGTTCAGCTTGTTTTTAAATTTAATCTTGGTTGAACCAAACACTATACACATAGCAACACACTGCATGTTTTCAAAACTGGTCAGTCCCAAAATGTTATACTTACTTTAAGTATAAAATGTTATGGGAATACTTTAATATTTAAATTATACTTCACTGCATATTATTTGAATGTATAAGGAATGCTTTATCCTGCAAAAAACGCGCAGTGTAATGCTGGGTGGGTTATATGTAAAAGTGTACAATGATGTTTAAAGTTCATCATTTCATCTACTGTATATTAGCAGGGAAATGTAAGTTACAAATTGGTTATTTTAATTGTTTGTAATGTATTGTATATATGAGAAAATCAAAAACGACACAATGCTAGTTATTTTCAATGATTAAGAGTATTAATGAATATTGTCTTATAGGGCTGTCGGTCTGTTGAGGAATTTCAATGTCTCAATAGAATTGAGGAAGGCACCTATGGAGTTGTTTACAGAGCTCGAGATAAAACAACAGAAGAAATTGTTGCCTTAAAACGTCTTAAAATGGAAAAGGAGAAGGAAGGCTTTCCTATAACCTCATTGAGGGAAATCAACACTTTACTGAAGGTAGGTTCACAGTTTATATTTTGTTTATAATCTTAGCTCACTGGAGCCATCGTAATGCATCAGTGCTCTTTTCTTAAAGGTATTTTCTTAAAGGTTCTTTATTGTAAAATTGTTTCAATGTACTGCTTCTTTGGGCCTCGGGCTTCGAAGCACTCGATGGCTCATGTGTGTATTTCACTTAATTAATGCCATTTATTTTATTTCTACAGGCCCGGCACCTCTTTCCTCAAGAGGGTGGTAAGAGGTGTAACCCAATAGCAAGGGTTAACAACTTCGATACACGGGCGGGCCTAAGTATCTTATAAGGAATTTATTCCAGGGGATGCATTCTCCTCTAATTTCCACTTCAGCAAAAATTAATAGTCGTTGAAAAGTAATTTCCAAACTATTTCCTGTAATTACTACGAACATTGAAAGTTATTGAGATGGTGATACAATATTAGGGAAAATGTATTGAACCACTCGAGAAGAAACCATGTACTCTGATATCTCCTGTCATCAGTCATCATCAAACTCCAGGTAACTATATGTAGAATTAACAATCAGACAACGTAAAATAATTTTACTGGAAACCTTTAGTATAAATAGCATGGCACAAAATATAATCAGTGTAAACTTATTTTTATTCATAAAAGCACTACTACAGAAAATAAATCATGAAAGTTTTTATTAAAATTACACAATTTATATTTGTATATGTTGTTATTAAACATTAAATAATGCAAACATGTTCTGGCATGTCGAATAAAGATACTTAAATTTTAGCCAAATTTAAATGACCGCGTAGTACCACGAAAATTACAGGAATACCAAAACAATAATCCGTCAACATGACCGCTCGGTTACGACGTTGACACTAATGTCCAGCCCAGTGTTGCATTATATCGTCTGGTGAGTCGTTCTGACATGTCAATCTAACTTTGTTAATGTTAATTTTTGATTTACTGCACTGCTACACACAATTGAAATAAGTTTTGAAGCCGCAGAAGCTAACTGAACTTACTACATTTCAGTTACAAAGTTACCGCTTAGACAGTCTTTCACCAAACGTGAACCTTTTGATGAACGAGGATAAAAAGAACGGCTTCTGGAAACATGCCTCCAAAAATTGCCTGGCTTCGTTAGGGAATCATAAGGTAGTTAATTTTTCGGTCGGAATATAAAATTTATACGTTGCAAAGTTTTAGCATTAATTTCATATAAATGATGGTTTTACCTTCTATGGAGTTGCTTGGAGAAATGAATAGAAAATAGCTATTGTCTAATTATTATTCAGTTATATTTCATTATTTACTCGAGTTTATCCCATATTATTTTTTATTTTTAATCGATATAGTTTTAACATCATTCCTGTCAACTGTCAATTGCACAGTGATTTCTTTCGTCGACATAACAGTTTTTCACAAAATTTATTCGTTTTTTGCTCAAGTTTATTCACTTTTTGCCTTTATGACTTACATCTTTAACCACTAATAAAATTTTAAAATTTCCACTTTTGTACCTCAGTACAACGCAAGTTCTTAATTTTATTCCTTGTCATCCACATGCATTTTAGCTACGTGTTCCCTTCAGTTTCTGTCATTATTGCCACCCCATCTAATCTCCTTCCTCCTGCCCTCTATCCCACGTTACGTGGGGTCGGCACAACATGTTTTCTTCTTCCATTCTTCTCTGTCAGACGTTAGCTCCACATCCACACCTTTCTTATTCATATCCTCTTTCACACAGTCGATCCATCTTTTCTTCGGTCTGCCTCTACTCACATATCCATCCACATGCATACCCATCACTCTTTTCGTAACATGACTTTCGTCCCTTCTCATAACATCGCCACCCCATCTAATAATGGTATTTATTATTTTGCCTTAGAGAACCACCGGAAAATGCAATTTATTCGTGTTGCTGACGGCCATTGTGTATTCCTTTGTAGTAATCCACGTACATACACTTACGTGATACACAGAGTTATCTCGCTATAATAATATCGGTTAACAAAGGTATTAAAGTACCTAAAAATTAGTGGGCTGGTGAAGTAACAACATCACGCACTGTGCTATCGGCAATAAATTGTAAAAAAACCTTCTAAACACAAAAAATGTGTTCAATTATAAATTAACTGTTTTGAAATAATTAAAATGTATTTGTATTCTCGAGTATTTTCTCAGTGTGATCTGACTTTAGTGCATTCATACCAACTAGGATAATGTTATTTGCAAAATGCTTGCGTTATGTCTTTTCGTATATGTCAGAGTAAGTGCTGCACGTTAATTTTATAATCTCATCGATAAAACTGGCAGCTGGTTCCGTAGTGATTATATTATGATTTGAAGTTTCCATTGCTATGAAATTTATTATAAACGTAGTATTTAGGTACTTAAATGCATTTATATGTAATATTTAGGTTATATGTAATATTTAAAATATTGTTGTTGTTGTTGTTAAACATCTTTTATAATTTCTTGTATCTTTTATCTGGTTATTTTATAATTACTTTAAATTTTATTGTGATCAATATTTTGTTATTGTTGTAAAGTATTTGGCAAATGTCTTAAATTATGTCGTCATAGTTACATTTATATTTAATACAAAAGATACAGGAAATTATGAAAGACATTTAACAAGACAATATTTTAAAAGTTACAAAGCATGTGATGACCAAAATATTACATATAAAAGCATGAAAGTACCTAAATACTACGTCAATATTAATTATTATGATAAACTTAGCCACGATAGATGGTTTGATAAATCATAACACCGCGGAATCAGTCGGGAGTTTATTTTGTGAGATTAGATTGACATGTTTTCTGCGTACCAACAACAGCGGTACCTGTTCCTTCTCCTCCCCGTGTTACCTCGGGGGCGCGAGATTTTTGTGCGAATACATTCACTTCATTAAATTACATTCATTTTTCTTTTACGATTCGCGTTTGCTTATATTTCGTTATACGATTTAAAATGGCGTCGAACACTTTGCTGAACGACTATTAAATGTAATCAAATTCAAAATCATATAATAATTTAGTTATTTTGTTAAACTTATGCACATAATTTTTTCGCTTCTACTACCGTTTCATAAAGGTGCTTTAATATTGAAAAGAAAAAATGGCGAATGAAATTTCTTGTCTATTGCATGATCGTTATTTCAACAAAGCCTATTAACATAAACTAGGGTTATATTTTTCTATGTACATACATATAGTTGTATGGTTATTATTTGGTTCAATAATTAGTGTTCGTTTCAATGACTATATTTATGTGTGTATTCGTTGTGGACTGTCAACGCGTCAGCTGAACAGATCAGATACTCCGTCTGAACGTTTATCGGCTATCGGCATAATATAAGTGAATATAAAAAAAAAAACAACGTCAATTTGAAGAAGGTGAATTTCTTGGCTTTATCTCCTATTTTTCAAGCAATTAAATTAATAAATGGTTGAGTTTTGTGGTAAAAAAAAAACATAAAAAAACCAACGAATCGGGAACCTTCTCTTCTTTTCGAATTTGTTACAAATAAGCTTTCTAAGCTAATGGTCTTCTTCAATAGTTTTTTTAACGTTAGTAGGCTAATGAGATGCTGAATGATCATATACACAGATACACGGATAGTATTGCTACTAGCTAAGTCACCGATGCACTACCGTTCAAGAAGAAGAAACTGCTAGGTTTTCCAACTATATTTTTCGTCCAACTGTTTTTCCAATACGACAAAATGAATAAATCTTTTGCGTGAGGGTGTGGTACAAATTGATTCGGAATAATGTTACATCACCTCGTAAGTAACAATTATTGATACATAATATGCAATTTGATATTAAAATCACTCGGTAAAACGTTTATCAAACAATCGTTTTTAAAATATGTTATATCGAAACAACACACATTCGTAAAAAATGTGATTCGTAGAAAAGATCAATGAGGCGGCAATTTGATATCGAGTTATACGAAATAAAATTATTTCGGTGGAAAGCTCGAAAATTATTTTTCGGTGCAAGTTCGAGTTGTCTTTTCAGCTCGACATCCTTCAGTACATCGCAATCCTGTATTTCACAGGAGTTTGGGCTGAGAATCATAAAGGTTGCCCAAGAGCAATTTAAATGTACATATTTGAATTCTTGGCGTCATAGCAATTATGAATTTTCCACGACCAGTTTGTCGCAGTCCACTCAAACTATATTTAGTTCTGATTATTTTTGATTATGATTCTTTCTGTAGAGATTTATGACTATATGGTTATATGACTGTATTAAAAACCCCGCCCTCCTTCCTCTTTCTCTTCAAGCAATATAATCGTTACGTTTACGAATTATGACGATATCAAATTGTTGTTTAGTTTTTTCCCAATATTAATCATTTATATGTCAGTTTAAAAATGAAAAATAAAAATTACCGTTACGGTTCTTGTGCGATAGCGTTTCAGACAGACAAAAATTTCACAGGCACATGTTTTGGTTTCTACATATGACAAGTTACACAATTACATAATTATTATTAACTGGCAAACTGCCCTCGTTTCGCTTTAGGATAACTACGCCTTACATTATTTTAAATTAATTTATAACTTTTTTATTTATGGACGGATTGCAATGAAACAAACTTTAAGTATTAAGTGACGCTTACTGCAATCTATTAGAGAAAACCAGAACGAAATCGGTGAAGCCGTTTCTGAGATTAGCGGGAACAAACGCATGGACAAACAGACAAAAATTCTAACAACTATTCTTTTGGGTTCTATCGCGTTAATAAAGGCCGGTAATATTATTTTTTCTCATTATCGTTCATGTACAGAAATGGATCAGTTAGAATTTCATTATTAGTTTAGATAGATATACATTCATCATTCATGGTAATTTCCATAGCCCAATTTAGTTTTCAAGTCCACTCAGTTTTAGTTCAGTGAAACAATGAATGATTTACATTTGGTGAATAGTTTTTTGAAAAAGTAGGCGTGCCAAACAACCGAAGTTCGAGGTTTCCCGGCCTTATACGTGATAAGGTGGTCAATAGCTAGTTGGCTCGGTTTGAAAAAGTACAACGTTGAGGCTTTAATATGTTGCTCTTGTATTATTTTTTCTAAAAAAAAATACTGTATTGACGGTATTAAAAATAAAGTACGTGAATTTTTTGGACATAATCAAATGTTTTATGTAAAAATGTTCAATGTGATATAAAATTTGCAGTAATAATTTTGTAATATATTGTAATAAGTAAACATGTGCTCCATTAAAATTTTTACACTTAAACTACACTGCTTTCGTGAGGTTCGTGGTCAAGAATTATTTTTACCTAAAACATTAAGAAGATGTGGTTGTTTTTAGGATTTGAAGATCAATATTTTGTTGTTGTTTCGGTAACCAAATCAAACACACCATACCAAAATTTTGGAAATTACGGATAGCTAAACTACTCCTTATATTGATTTTCGGACGCTTTTTTTTGTTTCAGGCGGCAGTGGCCGATGTAAGCTACCACCACCTTTGCTAACTTCATTCACTTATCGCTTTTGGATTGCATCGGATTTATGATATTTAACAAAACTTAAACGCAATCGCATGACGTCGTTTGTAATTTTTTTACAGTATATTTGAATTCCAAGTTTGTTTCATTTAGGGAATTCGGTGATCTGATAAGTGAATGACGACTGAGGTCTCATTTATGAAACAGGACGTGTGATGCGGGGCGCCATACCGGCTATAACCAACTATAACTAATAATGCTTCCAACGACGATGTAACCAAGTTGTAACGAGAATGCGTATGAGGCTTCCATATTTTTTGTTGGCTGTTTCCTACGTGTTTTGATGCATTAACGCAAGCAGCGTAATACTGACTGAATCGAAAAGGTATGTGTCGTGTATTTCGCTATACATAAAACGTGTTTATTGCAAACAAGAGGTGCTTACCGTTACATTCACTGGCCTCGCATCATACGCCGGGATTTTGTAAAAGAGATTATATAATTAACTAAACACTCTAAAGATGGTTGCTACTATCACAGCCGTACGAGTATAGTTTGAGATAATAAAAATGATTTTTGATATATCTCTCTCATTCTCTCATGAAAATAGCGAGAAGAAAAATGTAATCACCTTAATGCGTCGTTCTAGTCTGTCAGAGTTGAGTAGTTACTACAGTTCCTTACTTTATTACGATTGTGTGGTAAAAATGTAAACGGATGCTGACTTCAGTTTTCCGTCTTTTATTTCGTTTTTAAAGTG
Source organism: Megathymus violae (assembly GCA_003671415.1). Lineage (NCBI taxonomy): Eukaryota > Metazoa > Arthropoda > Insecta > Lepidoptera > Hesperiidae > Megathymus > Megathymus violae. The sequence goes on from PDGT01000001.1 coordinate 9,534,643, forward strand.
AGAAAGTTGACAATTTTGACAAATAGTGGAAATTTGTTGGCTCTCTCTCTTATCGCAGTTCTGTGTGAAAGAGCGAGATAGATATTTATATCTCTGCTATTATTTTTCCCACTCAATCACCGTTTACTGGTACAACACTATTTATTACTACAGTAGCAACACAAGTATTGAGATAAAAAAACTTTAGAGAAACGAATGCTTGTACTTTATCTACAAATCTACACGACAAACTGACTGTTTTAACTTATTTGAACACAGTTCCCCGAGACTGATTCGGTTGGTTTCATTTCCTTAATGAATTATGTAAAATAAATATATAAATTTTCACAATTTAAAAAAAAACTGTTAGTTTTGGTGCATAGTTTAGGCGGCCAACATTTTGGCGATGAAACTATTAAACTCGTATTTCTTTATACATACAGTTGATATTAAACTCTTTAGCCTGTTTTTAAATTTAATATTTGTGGATCTTTAAAAACGTGGAAATGTAGGTAGTAACAATAATAACGTTTTTCCCAAAATATTTTTTTAAAACAAAAGCTTTTTTTTTCATAATGATCTTGTTTTTTACTATTAGTCATAATTTCTTCAAGACGAAATTATTGCAGCTGAATTAATTATTTCATATAATAATGTTTTGTTGACTTTTTTAATTGCAATTTTATTTTTATCTAGACATTGGTGTAGTAGAAGTTTGGAAAAAATATCTTTAACGGAAATAAGATTATTGGGTATGTTAAATGTTATTGAGTTCAGTGATTTATTCATTAAATTTGAAAGTTTTCCAAGTTCAACTTTTTCATATTTTTTTCTAAAATTTATCCTACATATTCCAACTTCAAATTGTTCATATTTTTTTCTAAAATTTACGCTACATCTGGTTATTAGAATATGGTGGTCACATATAATAGTTTTTTCAATAGCTTAAGAAACATAATGTAGGTTCTAGTAGAATTATTCTTATAATTTTTTTAGAAAAATGCTTGATCTTAAAAGTAAAAATATTTTATTTATTAACATTCACAATAATATTTTAAATTTATTTTGGGAAGTGGGAAATTGCCTAATCCTTAAGCTGATAATATGACTCCCAGTTTGAACTCACTACACATATTAAGGCTGAAAATGATTATTGGTTCAACATTGCCTATCTTCACTCAACAAAGGAACAGTGCAAAAGTTAGAACCATTTATGATATATATATATATATATATATATATATATATTTAGGAGCTTGTTTGGAGTGTCCAAAATATTGTCATTTCTTTATTAATATTTACAGGTTTTATAGCGCATATAAATATTGTAATGATTGCACTGCATTGTGTCCATGCTATACACAAGAACATGTTTACATACAAACGAGAAACTATAGATTTCCAGTTTAAATATTATTATGTTAAACACAAAAATTATAAGGATTTTAATATTAATTGTATTTTTTTTTAATTAAAGGAACAAAAGTTTATTTTAAAACAATATTTGGTACAAGTGATATTGTATCCCCATCTCAATACCCAATGTTCGTATCGGTGAGAGTAAAATAAATGACATTGCTTAATATTAGGAAATTTACTTCACCATATAACAAAGGAAGAAGCTTTCAAGATGTCTACAATTTCATTTTATTCTATTTAGTCGAATAAATATAACATTGTTTTAAGAACTATTTTATTTGTGGAATTCACACCTTACACCGAGACATCTAATAGAATATGACACAGAACATATAATTTGATGGTAATAAATCAGATTACAACTAAGGGTTAGTTGTTAAATTACAATAATGCATGGTTTTGCTACTATGTGCGAATTTATTAATATATATTATTAAGGATAATATTGATTGATCTTCTTTTATAATTATATGCTCAATAAAAAAACATGAACGTTCTCGTTGCGAAGGGTAAGTTAAGCAGCTCGTACCGGTTGTTATCGTTAGATAGAAGTTGCTAGATCTTTCCGGCCGGTTACGACCGCAAGCTTTACCAGTTCCCAAAAATGTGTGTGTTGAACTAAGATTTGGGTTTTCTCAGTACTTTCCGGAAAACCCCGTAATTTTATGTACATATTTAATTTAAGTAATATATTGTATGGTCAAATGTAACTACTCTGCTTCGTGTATATGACATTGCTCATATGGATACGGTACGCACTCTTTTATATGTGCATAAACCTCTGATTCAAGCATTTGCAATGGTGCATATTCACTGCATAATATTAAGTAGGCATATTTTAATGATTATTTTATAGCATAACGTTAGCTGTACGGTTTAAAATTTATTTATTAAATAAGTAAAAGCATTTTATTAATATGTTTGTTAGTAATAATTATTACACGGGAAATATGTACAAACCTTTCAATTTCCTTTTGTTTTATAGTGTAAGTATTGTGCGCCATAAGTTGACTATATTATATAATGATAAATATATTATGACATATATGAATATTGAATGAAAATTAATTTTATTATATTTCTTAACTAACTAGAGGATGGAATCGTTGAGATGTTATCAATCTCACAGGGCTGTTATTCTGTTTGGAAATTTCTTGCAACCGTATAATACAAAAATGTGAGATTGTAAGATAGTTTTGAGGTTGTTTCCAACGACGTAATTTTTAATCATTTAATCATTAAGTCTTATTAATTGTTCTCATTATTGCATTTGATAATTTTATGTTTGCTACCTGAATATTTTTAATAAAGTCAGAATACTTGAAAACCATATTATATCATGAAATTTTATAAGTTATTTACGTATTTAGCAAACCTCAGTGGTTCAGTGGATAGTGAATCTGCCTGTTGAGCGAAAATGCCCCGGATTCGATTTCTTATCAGGGAAGAAGAAAAACAGTTTATGTGAGAGATATTTGTTATCCGATGTCAGGGTGAGTTCGTGTGTCTATGATCATACCATTCAAAATACCTTATTCCATTGCATTTATAATTTTTTTTATTATGTATATCGAGATAAGTAAGACGCGTCGTTTCTCTTGCGGTGATTTTTTTTTATATTGCCATCGGATTTATGTTACTGTAATGACTCTGATTTAGCATACATTGTATTTTTGTACGCATGAATTTATCATAATATCACCAAAGTATTATTTAAGTAATTCAGTTTGTATAAGATAATCGACTTATATGCGTGTACCCGACATGGTCAATTCTTTCACACCTTCAATGGACAAGAGAAAGCCTATCGTCTACAGCTTTACTCTCGAATTTCTCCTATCATGTCTTGTTTGTCTTCTCATATTTTATCCTTGTGCATGCATATATTCTTCTAGTCTATTAATATGCAGAAGTATTAAAGAGTAATCTTTCTTTTTACACTACCGGACCACTCCTTGCCCTGGGAAAAAGAGATGGCTTTTAGCGATAAGATTTATTCTTATACTATTATACCTTGTTTTATTAATATCTGTATATTTCTTCTTTTACAAATATCTTGCATCGCATTATGTAGTAATGGATATTTACTTATTTTAAGGATGTTCTGTTTTAAGCAACGCTAAAATAATTTTTTACGCCCTAAGGGACGCGGTATATCCCTATTAATCTGTAGACTCCTGAGCTGTGTTAAATTACAAATATTATTATGTTATTGAGCTGACATTTATAAATTTCCGTATTTGAGTGAGGTGTTTGTTAGCAAGTATTCTTGATTTTTGATGGAAAAAATAAAATTTAGTAGGTTAGGGTAGATCATTTTAATTGATAGATGTCTAACTATTGTGTTTGATCAAATTTGCGACGAGAATATTGACGAATTCGCTGAAAATATGGTAAAGTAATTTATTGTTCAAATTATTATTGTTTATGTCAGTTCTCTCTCGTTATTATGTTATTACTGGATACCACTTGTCACGTTTAAAGAGCTAAGTTGCGATTGACACGCGTGAGGTGTCAGCTCGCTGTCAACGCGCCTTGTGCGATTACGTACATGTCTAGATTCGTAGGAAAAACTTTTTGTCGTGTAAACTTTACAGTAGTATAAATATTGTCGAAAAAAATCTTCTCTACTACTTCATTTTTGACAACCTTAGTGTCGTCTCTGCTTGATGGTGGGTGACCAGTATTTTTTTTTTGCAATTATAGTCATTTGTGGCACATGAATAGTTTGTTACTAATGGTTTTACTTATGTGTAAAAGTAAGTCAATTATTTAATGTATTAATATAGAATAGCAAACTTTTCTTAGAATAGTGTTCACCAATTTGACTTGCAATGAAATTTAATATTGGCAAATATTGATTCACTGACGCTACTTGTATTCTCTGGAATGTCCTCCTCAAAAGTACTCATAATGTGAGTATATTCCTACAAAAATCTAATTCAAAGCTCACTTCACATACATATGAATATTGTTTCTCCCATTTCTCTCTTATCTAACGTCCTATTGTTATCTTCATAATCTTACCTGCTATTATACATACATTAATTTCCCTACATCTCGTACACCTCTTTCATTCGTTTTTCATAGCTACCTTATTCTTTAAGACCGTTCCATAAGGATGACTAGAATAAGCGTTGTTTAGGAAATAGTCTCTGCATTTTGAACTCTTTTAGGTCTTCGTTCTGTTATTGTGTTTTGGCTCAAGAATCATTGTCATCACTAAGATAGTCTCAGTTTTATCTTTGATATTTCGTACACACATTTATTATTTGTAAGGTAAGCATAATTTTTTTTTCCAATATTAACAAATCTTATAAATTAATGTTTACGATGGTTTCTGCATTGTTATAATAATTCCAGAATGTGTATATCGCACCTTTAGAATGAAAATTACTTAACTCAAAATTCCTGAAATTCCAGATTTTACTATAAATTTACTTAAAAAAGCCTACTCTAAAACTCCATGGTGAAAAAGAGCCCGAATTATGAGTGAGAAAGGGAAAAAGGGAAAACCTCATACATCAGTCTCTTTCAATTTACTCCAGACCATACGTTTTTGAAAACTTTCTTCGTCATTTCCCATAAATTTCAATTTTTGAGTTAAGTCCCTTTCATTCTAAGGGTGCGATATATAAAACTGCTGCAGCGGCTATAAAGAGGACTTCAGTATCAACGTGTAAATGGATTAAATTGTGACAAATGATAATACTATATAAGTTAATCTTACATTCAACTTTATGTACATAGCGCATAGTAGCTGCCAAGTATTATTGTTTTTATACGGGTAACTTATGTTAATAATAAATGATATTTAAAAGGATAAATATGTAATGTCAGTATAGGATTAATAATAACAAACAGATGTTGGCCCTGTCACGGACTCCGTCGTCGTACTACAGGGTCGGACGATGTGTTTGTCTGTTGCAGGGCCAGCACCCGAACATCGTGACGGTGAGGGAGATAGTGGTCGGCTCGAGCATGGACAAGATATTTATCGTAATGGACTACGTCGAGCACGACCTCAAGAGCCTCATGGAAACGATGAGGGGAAAGAAACAGGTGTTTCTGCCAGGTATCATTCAGTACCTTGTTATATATTACAGCAGCACTCCGACAGGCCGAACTCGCCGATTCGATCATCGTCGTGATTTCGATGACTGATAACGGGGTTATTGGTTATGGGATTCCGAGATCGAAGTTCTCTTTTGTTTTTGAATGTTGTTTCAACTTTCGGTTTTGCAGTGTATTAAACAAATAAAGATATTCTTTTTTTAGTATGTTTTCGTTTGTACCCGGTGAATCGGTAATTGTCGATTGTTTGTGTACTGTTTATTCGTATGATACATACAGATTTGTAGAAATATTTGAATATGATTAGGTAGTACAGTAAGATCACAATACTTATATTGTATTTTCGAGAAATAAACTATTTGATTTCTATCTTTTTACAGGAGAGGTGAAGTGTTTGATGACTCAGTTACTGAAAGCGGTACATCATCTTCACGACAATTGGATATTACACAGGGATTTGAAAACTAGCAATCTACTACTATCGCATAAGGGGATTTTGAAAGTAAGTATTATAAACTAATCAGTTTTTTATATTGATTTAACATTTATATCGCATTCGCACAATTTAACCAAACCGTTTGCATTTCTGATAATAATTGTTATTTGTGGAATGATGAATTTATTAATTTTATCTCATGTCTTTAGTATACAGAAAATTAATTCGGTCTCCTGCTTTACAGGTGGGTGATTTCGGTTTAGCCAGAGAGTATGGGTCGCCGCTTCGGCAATACACGCCGATAGTAGTCACTCTTTGGTACCGCGCACCGGAGCTACTGCTGTGCTGTAAGGAGTACTCTACGCCTATCGACATGTGGAGCGTTGGTTGTATCTTCGCAGAGTTCGTCACCATGAATCCACTGTTCCCAGGGAAATCTGAAGTGGATCAATTGAATCGAATATTTAAGGTCAGCTGCCTTAATAGCTTAATATATAAAATGGAGTAGTAAAAGTTAGTTTATGATCTGTTCATTCTGAATATTGAGTTTGTAGGTACATACGTAATATATATTTTAACGTTTGTTGTAATTTTAGGTATATAACTGATATAACTAATTGTTGCTTACTGGTCCCCACTGGTGGTGTATGTGCTCCGTGTATCTTTTTTCAATAGCACGTTATATTAGGTTAGGTTTTGGTTGTTTGGAAGAAATCATTATTTTATCGATATAAATGGTATTGTATGTATGTATGTATTGTATTTATTTGTGATATTCAAATATTTGTATCGTGCGTCATACATTTTTCAATGAACCCGTCTGCCGTAGTGATACAGTGAAAAGAACGTTGAAGCCGAGAAATATACCCCAATAGTTTTTTTTTTTTACTTATAATCAATACTCGAGTACACTCCCACCTGATGGTAAGTGCCGATGTAGCTATGTTTCTACAACGCGATCGTAAACTCGGTGAATTGGTCAGGAGGGAATGGGAAAGGAAGATAGTATCTTTAATTTAATTTTATATGAATATTATATAACATTAAAACCTACGAATAAATAATAAGTCAGAAAGTCTAACTCAGAACAACATCCACACAAAAAGTGGCCCTACTTCAATCCAAAAAGACATATGTTTCAAAGTACGAATCACATACCAGGTTACAAATAGACATGCTTGATGATTGGTTTAAATTCAGAACGAAAGCAGGGATTGGTTCGCGCGCATGCTGCATTGTCAATTATGACAGCTGAGTCATAGCTGCGTGGACGATGTCATGCAATAAAATACCGGACCAAGTAAATAATAAAATTTATTTATTTATAAATAATTTTTATTATTGACTTGGTCCGGTAAAACAATATTAATGCACTATAAACAATGTTTTTTTAATACAAAAAGGAGATTTTTCCGCACTAGTGCTTTTTATTTTCCTCCTGCATAATATACTTAACCTCCAAATGCATGAAGGATATGCAGGGAGCAGCGATAACCATTCTGGATGGTTGATTTTGGCTTGCAGTTTTCTGATTACAAAGCCTAAAATTTGTTCTACGGTTTCAGGCAGTTCAAGGCTAGCGTCTAACATCATAGGCATAGTCAGGCTCTTGTCTTTCTAGATGAATTGCAGCAGTCCATTTATTTTTCCGAACAGGGTCGGCAGGGAAACTAAAAGAAAACAAAATAAGCAAAATATATATCTGTTATAAATATATAATCATTTTATTTTACATTTCAATATTTCATCAACAAGAAAAAAAATTGTCTAACTTCATCTTGCATAATATTGACCATCTCGGTGTGGTAACGTATTTGAACATTTTTGAATTTAATTATACAATAATTTTGCCACTTACTAGCGAATCGTGAACCCTGGACATTTTAATTTTGTATTGCTTCTGTACCACTTTATAACACATGTTGTCGTGATGATTCACAACTTGTAAAATCCAAAACGTGTACAAGAAGATTTGAGGTTTTTGATGTGCTCGCTTGCAAGAAAGAAGTTCGACTGATGGCGCTGTTAACACGACTTTTAAGCTCCGCCTACTTGCCCACGACTTTTGTTGGGTCATTTTCTTAACGCAGTTACATTTCTTGACTTATTATTTATACGTAGATTAAAACATGAAAATCAGTGAAGTTGTTACATACTCTTAACGTACATAAATATTAGTTTAATATTTTATTTCTTATAACACCTATAATATCGCAATAGGTGATTTTCTATACATGTTTTGGAGTTTAATACTCTCGTAGCCCCAACCAATACGTGTGCCAACAGGTACTATTTGGGCAAACAGAACAGAACTTGGCCTTGACCTTGATTGGTCATTGATAACTACTCCTAATCATGTATGAGTGACTCCAAAGATTACTACAATTGTTTTTGTATATGTTTTGGTTTTTATTTTGTTTAACTTCAAAAGTTTTTAAATTATTGTTTTAGGATTTGGGAACACCATCGGAATCATTATGGCCAGGCTACAATGAATTACCGGCCGTTCAAAAAATGACATTCGCCGAACATCCTCCGGGTGGACTCCGACAACGAATTGGATCGGATTTGCTGTCTGAAACGGGGCTCTCCTTGCTACAGGGATTCCTCACTTACAACCCTGATCGACGACTCACCGCGGATGGCGCTCTCGATCATGCGTACTTTAAAGTGAGTAGCCGCATGTGCTCCGGCCTAAGTGAATTGAAAATTAATAAGTTTAAACTGGGTTGAATAATAGCTCTAACTCATTTACGGCCCTCTGTAAACAACAGGTCAACTAAGATAATTAGAGCTTAGTCCATTATTCTTCTCCTCGTTGTATTGATGTAAAACACACGCCCTCTACGTGCCGAATTTTATAAGTCAAACTAGCAATAAAATTCTACTCCCAAAGTTAAATGTATACTGTAAAGCCATGGAATCAGTCATGAAAATTACCTCATTAGGTTAATTGATATCCATTACATATTTCTTAATTAAAATATACTAATTTATTATTATATACAGGAGCAGCCTGTGGCGATAGACCCCGCGATGTTTCCGACGTGGCCCGCCAAGTCGGAGGGCAACAGGCGCACAACGCACAGCCCGCGCCCGCCTGCTGGTGGCGCTGCGTACGCACAATACGCTCGTGGCGACTCTGTCGAGTCCTTCGGCTTCCACGTACAACAGCGCTCCGTCAATGTTGCTCCCGGGTTCTCACTCAAGTTTTAAATTTGATTCGAATTAACCATAAGCCAATATGCATACACAGATATTTTTTTAAGAATTTGTTACAGCGTTTCCGAAATAATTTTTCATTTCGATTTCAATTCATGGATTTGTGACTTCCTTCTGGAGATCTCATGTTATTTTAGAATATTTAAGAAAATCGGAATATTTAGGAATCCAAGAAAAACTTGTTTTTAAATATTCTGAACTTGTTAATAACAATTGTGTAAATAGCCATAAATTATAATTTTGTATACTCCGAAATTTAATGGTGCAAATCGAGTTAGGAAAGAAAAGAGTACTGCCATATTTAGTCATGACATAATTGAGAACGAACGACTTTGTCTAGTTTTAATTTTGTAAAATTCGTTGTGTATTTCAAAGATGAGAAAGTCTTAACTACACAGTAAATACTTCTATAGGAAATCACATGTTTAATAAGAACAGTAACAGATTAACAAATGAATGTCCAAAGAATGAATTGTCGGAAAAAATATAGCTGTGAGCTATATTGCGTCACTGTGATGATTATAATATTAGAAAAAGAATCATACAATGCTAAGGCATAACAATATATCACCTGAGGCTGACTCTACAATAATAAGTGTACATTATTATCACGAGAAAACCTACCAAGTTCAAATTTCGAAATATGTTGTTTTTATTTGTACTTCCTACTTTTCTTCAAAAGCCAATTGTAAAATGCACAATTATTGAATTTCGTAAAAGTTTGGTTGTAAATATTAAAGTATAACGGTGCATAAAATCACCCACAGATGTGTCCTTTAATAGCCAGATGTTAATTCACTTAACACTGGTGATTTTAAGCAAAACTTTCTTACTACGAGTATAGAAACAGTTCAGAATCTATATTTTTAAATATTATCTTACTTTTTGTAATGTATGGTTTTTCTAACTGGTTAATCGCTAGTGTAAATATCTATTTTACAAGGTAATGAAAAAAATATTGAACCTGATCTTAGAATTACAATAAAATATATATTTAAAATTAAATTGTTTATTATTTATATTCATATTTATATATTTATGCATGCTGTTTCTGAATATATGAATCGTTAGTAACGGACCGCAAGAAACAAACTTCTAGATACTCTGAGAAGGGTATTGATGATTTCTGCGTTTTGTTTCCACAGTTTGTACATATCCTGGTTTCGCGCAGCGTTCATGTCTGCGGTAAGGCCTGTGATAATGGGTCTTGTATATTCGTCCATTATGTAATTCAAGTACCCGATTACCTGAAATAATAAAATTGTTTAGGTAATGTGAAGTGTGTAAGAAATTTGCAATTCTGTAGATATAGTATGTAATTTTATTATAATACATAATCTAAGTTTAATTACGTTAGAATTATACTCGACCAGACTAAAACTAATTCGATACGTAACAGAGTGTGTAGATTTTAGTAGTACGGTTTCTATGGACAAGCAATCAAGATTTTAATTAAAATCGTATGACGGAGACATCCATCGGTAACAAAAGAAGCAATTAGTTTTACATGATGTGATCTTTTTTTTTGTTATCATATATCCTCAACATTTACATACATCCATTTTCTGCCAAACTGTAAGACAGTTTGTCGGCAGTTCACAAAGTGCACTTCTCGTGGATGATCTAATACATACACACATGAAATTTAATAAATTTATCGAGTACATATAATTTATGGACACAGATGAATATTGCTTGCGAAGCATATTTTTTTTTAAGTTGCATCTTAGATACCGTGTCATCGTGTACATCACCTATTTCGTTGTTGTGCAGCTTGACGTTTAGGACGCCTACTATACTTAAATTTTTTATGCGTTGAATTTCTAAATTGTTCTAGAATAATGATATTTTCCACTTTTATATCTACTGGAAGTATTTTACAAATTTTAAACAATTTCTCGTAGTTGCTATCTAAATGGTTTTTGGTTTTGGAGTCTACCAATAGTTTTAACAATCTAACCTGGAGTGATTTTATTTTATTAAGGTGAGTAGAAAAGGTGAGCCCATAGGTACTCAGGCCATAACCTATGGTTCCATCAGCCAGTGCATAATACAGTATGTATAAGATTCCCTTGTTAACTGCAGACCTAATGTGATTCAGTTTACCCAAAACCGACCGAATTCTATTACAGACCGTCTCCACATGCGAGTCCCAGGTAAAACGGTTATCTATAATGAATCCTAGATATTTATACCTACTTAGGCACACACTCTATTTGCCCACAGTGACACTCCATTTTATCGGCGTGTAAGCAATCAAAAGAATGCCCTTTAAGAGATATCTTTACTAGTTTCGCAATAGGGTTATACGGCGATGCCTTTAACATATATTTAGTCTCATCAAGATTTAAAATAATACCGTTATCATGTGACCACTTCAATAAATTATTGAAATCCAGCTGTATTACATGTTGTATTTTTCTATCCTTCAGCGGCGTGCACAGGATTATGACACTGGGTATGCGGCGGAGTAGTCGGTCACAAAAGCTTTTTCTTTTATAGATTTTTACCATAGTCACAACCACGCGACGGATCTCTAAGTAACTCTCTAACCATGTCAACAGAACAAGTCTTCGATGTACTACTATTCATGTACATTTTCTACGGCAACGCAGACAAAACAGCGATCGATCGTCGCGGCGCAAGAAATTCTAATAAGTAAAATAATAAGCTAAAATATTATGACTAACCTAGTCAGCTTCAATTTTCACATATTCAAGGTTCCGGTTAGTTGAGATTACTATGTCACCTAATCACCTATCACCTAACAAACCTCACAATCAAATAACATTTTAAAGAAATCAACAAACGCACTAGTAAAAGCAAATCACTACAATTATTATAGAAACTCTGTAATAAATTGTTAAATGTACATACTTTCAAATGTTAAAATTAAAAATCTTTTAAGAAAACTATAAATATACTGGCGCAAACAAAATAGTAAACAATGCTTATCACATGAAAAAAGTAAAATGGCCCCTGCGAAACACAAAACATTTCTGCTATTTTAAGAAATAAAACCTTACTAAACAAAAATGCATAATGTACACAAATGATTTATTAGTTTTTTTACGTCTATTATTTTTATTCGGATTACAGGCAACGAACATTTCCGATTTACTCCCGACCAACTGCCGAACTTCCGTAGCCTGCCGCATGAGTCGCGGCTAACCGCGGCTTTCGAATGCAAACGCACACACGTTTGCGACCTGTGCACGGACACCTAAATTTCTTTACATGTGTGAACAAAACTACTGCCGAACGCGGTGGCAATCCTTGGTATACAATATATAATACTTGGTATACAATGGTATACAACTTGGTATACAATATATAATACAATATATATACAATATATTTAAATTATATAATATACCTAGGTAATATGAATAATGAAAAGTGCTAACCTAAGGCGAATTTTTCTTTGGGTACTAGTCGTATAATTTAAATGTTCTGTAGATTTAATTTTATGTTGCTATGTACAAAAATTTGTTAATTTTGTTTAAATAATAGAGACCTTATACTTACCTACATGTTGATTATTTTTGTTGACTATTATAAATAATAAATATATATATTTATTGTATTCTTCTACATATTTTACTTAATACCCTAGTACGTCCCTATCGTGGCTTTAAGATGTTATGAAATACACAACTGCAATATTTGCTATTTTCCTCTTAGACCATTTTAAACCTACTCGACAAGGAATAAGGGTGAAAATTAAATACACATACAATGTAGTTCTAACCTTCTTTTTGCAACTAACTAATTAGCGGTTAGGAGCAATAAACAAGATAATAAGGATTGTATAGTAACAAAGGCAATTAAACTAGCTCAGTTCAAAAAGTTACAACTATACATTATTTTGCAGCACTGCTTGCTTGTCGCCAAACGTCTAGCAAACATAATGTTTGTGTGCTTGCAATTTATAAAATATTAGGCGTTTTTAAATTATTATATTGTGTTTATTCATTTATTTACTATTAATTAAAGTCATCTAAACCGTACGAACGTTTTATTAAAATATCAGTAAATGGCAAGTAAAGCACAGCATTTCTGCCTACAAGGAGCGCACGCCCCTGCTATCCTTCCCAGTGTACACTAGACATATCATCAGCATACATATACACTCTATAGTTCATGATAACGTTTACCATGCTGTTAACATGCATTATATATCCAATTGGGCCAAATACCGAGCCAGTTAATAATATAATCTAATATTATCTAACCTACTGTCAACTCCACTTATACATACCGTAATATTCCGACCTTCTAGGTATTTCCGAAACCATATTTTTACCGGGCCCCTTATTCCACAGTCCTCCATGGCTTGCAACAGTCCCTCTTAACCCAAGTTGGTATTGCGTTAATATATAATGTTTTTCTAGAAAGGCCTCTATTTGCAGCAAGATTATTTTTTCAAAAATTTTGTACATAACACTTAGTATCGCAATGCGTCTATAATTGGTATAGTCAGCGTGTTATCTATGTTTGAAAATAGGCCAAATGTTAGTAGTTTTTAAAGGATCCGGATAGATTCCCTGGTGTATAAAGTGATTTATCATTTATGCTAAAATTGAACTAACATAACCCTTTATTACTTTAATTTTTAACTTTATTACTTTATACCATTCATACCAGGAGATTTGTTGCAGGCCATGGTGTTAATCAATTGAATTACATCACTCTTATCAATTTTCTTCAATCTAAAGCAGACGTTCCCAAACTTATTTTTCTCATAGACCCCTTTCAAAATTTTGCTGGTTAAGGTGGACCCCCTACAGCTACATTTCTACTATATTCCCAAAACTTGACAAAAAACGTCAAGATTAGATCTAATAATATAGATAATAATCTAATATAATAGATAATTTGTATATTTCGTATTTTTGTAAAAGTATTCCGTGATTTAACTTTGAATTTTTTTTTTATAATATTTATTTTTCGAAAAGGTTTAGCAGTACAATTTTGCCTATCTCTATTACAAATGATGAACTACTGAATAAGTATAAGTATCTATATACTATCCAGCATCGACAAGTTATTCTGTCCTCCGTAATAGCCTGAACTGTACGACGTCAGGACAGGTTCACCCGACTCTTGAAGTTACTGCTTGGATACCTTATGAACATAATTATTCTTAAACTATAGACTGCGTGTGTTGCGTATATTAATGTATTAAGTTTATCTAATGTAATATTTTTGTGTATCGTTTTGTACTCGTGTGTGAGCGCGTGTGTTAAGTACTTACACCTTTTTATGTGATGAATTAAATTGAGTGTCTTCTTAAATAGACATATATATCTATATCAGTTGTAATTGAGTATTATTGTGCTTCAGAATACTATTAGATGGTCGCTCTTAATTATTACCGCTACACAGAAGACTGTAATCTCTGCTTGACGCCGTGGGTGGCTTAAGAATATCCGACAACCCTATTCCTAAAATTTATAGATTATTATTTCTCGGTAATTCAAAAGTATCAATTAAGTATCAAAAATTAATATAATTTTAAAAGAAATAATATTCATTGAACGGTTTTCAATAAAAAAATAAAATTTATGAAATTTTATCTTATTTTTTTATATGTGGTGGTGCCTAAACCCGTAAATTAGATGATAATGTGTTTTTATACTTAAGTTATTTAATTAAATGTGAACCGATGGAACTAAACCGTTGGTGGAATTAAGAATGATGGTGCAAAACTCGACGGCTCATACAAATACTTTTTTTTTTGCGCACAGACAAATGGAGAAGGGCTATCCTCCGGAAATGCGCGGGAGGGGAGTGGTCAATGCTCATGCGCAGCCGGTTGCGCTGGTTGTGTGGGAATCCCGATAAACCTAGGGGCGTACCTTCTAAACACCACACGGGGTTTGGTTTTGGCCATACGGCCTCTAAACCTTCATCGGACGCGAGACTTTTTGGTGTTGGGCGGCACAAGATAAAGGAGGATGAAAAAGATATCAATAACTTTTAGCGTGCGATATTAAAAACTTATCAACAAGATCAAATCGAAGCTTTTTATTGTCCTTACGTTAACGTTACCTGGAATTTGGATTTCGTCGTATAGTAAGTATAATTAAGGCAAAGTTTGTGTTGAAATTAAAAGTTTTAACTATACTAAAATAAATAATAGACTCTTTAACACGCACAGATCTAAATCTAGATCTACTTCAGCAAGAAGCTACTTCAAGCAAGAAGCAGGCTGCCCTAAAAGTGATTATAGGAAAATAAATAAAAACCCTGTCATTCTCTCTGAACATATCCTCAAACCCTTCTACAGGGTTAGGCATAGGTTAGTTAGGTTTAGGTTTTTTCAGACCTACAAACACATATATGGTACAACTATTTTTGACGGTGAAATTTAACACCCCATTGCCACGTTCATATGAATTTTACCGGGTATTTAAATTAAGAATAATTCTTTATTAACATTTATCTACTTTAATTCAATAGGTATATCTATAATTTTAGTGATTTGCTTTGATAGATGTTAATTACAGTCTATCTGTCTTTTTTATGCTGTCTGTTAGTGGTCTACTTTTCGACAAGTGTCCAGGTATTCCTTGAGCCATTGACGTAGTTCCTCAATCTGACATCGAACCGCGTCGCGTGCCGTGCCCCCCACGCTCGTGTACTGCTCTACACTTGCTTCCCATGAAAACACTTTTTGAAGGTCTTCCAGATTTCCGAACTCTGGGCTAGAAACAATAAAATTTTATCAATTTTGAAAATTTTATCAGTTCAAAATTGAAAATCATTTAATCCTTTAGGTATTTTGTAAATAAGAAGACTAATACGATACCGGCCTATTTATGATTCTCGGCACGGTAGTTCATACATTTCAGAGGGCTGGAAAGTATTTTATCACATTTCCCCAGCGATAATTGGTAGAGGATAACATACAAACCAAGTTTGGGCAGGTTTTAAGTCATTTTAAGAAGAAAGGCAGTCTGCTAATTTGTTTTACCATATAGTGAGATATTCCTCGTGCGGCATATTTTGCAGATCGACTTTAAGAGCTTTAGCACGTTTCAGAGCTTCCCCGATATAGTGATGCGCGCGGCGGAAAGGCACTCCTCGTCGGACCAGCATGTAGGCCAAGTCTGTAGCTAATAAGCCCGAATCAAGTAACCTAGCTCCCTTTTCTGCGTTCACCTAAAACGCATGACATTTTATTATTTTTGGATAAGCTTTTTTCAAATGATTTTTTTATTCTAGTTTACTTACCATCATTGTTTGTATAGTTCCACTGGTTACTCTTATGCAATCAAATAGCTTATCATAACTTCTAAACAATATTTCTTTATCTGTCTGTAAATCTTTATTGTAAGTACTGGGCAATCCTTTTAAAATACAGCTAAAAGAAAATGCGTCTCCGAGCAGCAATCCAGCAGCGCCACGGACAAGCTCCAAGCCATCAGGATTGCGTTTTTGAGGCATTAAACTAGATCCAGTTGAAAACTGATCTGAGAACTGTATAAAACCGAATTCTTGAGAGCTGTAGATTATTAAATCTTCCGACAATCTGCTAAGATGTATACCGCACAGCGACGCCCAGTTTAGAAACTCCACTGAAAAAGTATCGACACCCAAATAGTTAGGAGCCAAATATTGAATCAAATAAAAGTACGTAAAAGTAGATGGTAAATAGGAGTTTATTCGTCAGACATCTTTCAACCTTTGATTTATATGAATATTTATATTAATTTATATGATTTGATTCTTATGAACTGTAAAAAAAGTGTAGAGAAATAGAGAAAAGAGAGCAAATTAATATATTAAAAGAGCAATCAGGTGAACTAGGTTATTTTTATTATATCATACCAATATGGTCACGAGAGCTAACTCCAAACATGGAATTTGGAGTGACATTCAGGAATCCAAGGCTGTGGGCTAATTTAATCCTATCAATTAACAGCGCGCAACCTGCTATTGCTCCGCTACCGAGCGGACACATCGACAGACGACCCTTTTGTTCTGTTAGGCGTACCACATCGTCACGTAACATCCAGGCGTAGCTAAAAATATTGAAGATTATTTCAAGTTACACTTCAAGTAACAGTATTTTATACATATGAAACTAAAGTGCCTTACAATGGTAGTTTTTTTACATAGAAGCTAAAATGTACTACAATGAAAAAAGATATGGTGTTTTATCAACTGTAAAATCTTTCGGGTACCTCAAGAGAAAATGACTCCAACGAATGGGTTGAGCTCGCTGCAAATGTGTATACCCTGGGATGATGATGTTTATTTCTTTATCTGCCCTAGTAATTATGATCTAAAAAATATACCTGGGTATTAAAACGATAACATACTTATGTAACGGATTGAACCATGGAACAATCCTAATTACTAAGATACACAAAAGCAATACCTGACGTCAATGTTTACTGCACATACATAAACAGGTAATTGTGTGGGTTGTAAGCGTTACTTATTAACTACCAGTTATTGTAGTGTAAAATTGATGTCATGCTGGCGTGTCATGATATTTTATTTATAGCTTTACATAGACAGCCTTATTATTTGATACTAGGAATTCTAATATCGCTTACGTCAATAAGTCGCAAAATTTCATCTTGCATTTTTTGCAGTGAAGCTGTCATCCATAGTTTAGTATTCGTCGCAGACTGATCATTGCGACTCCGAGCTGTGTGTAGTCTCAGGGCTGCGTCTCCTGCATACTTAAAGAGTCTTCGCTCCACTACAGAATGAATATCTTCTTCGGCGTCGCGAAGACAAACGTCTTGAGAAAGCTCGTTTTCTATTTCTTGATTAACCTACAGAGTGGGTTATAGACAGTTGTTTACTTATTTGAGTATAAGCGCAAGGGAAGCGCAGTCAAGCCTGATAGCTGAGTGAACAAAAAAGGTGTTTAGAAATTTGGTGTTTAGTTAACAGCTAATACACCTTTTTCGTGTAGTTACTTAGCATGCCGGTTTGTGTTAATTACTCATCGACCAATAACAAATTAGGTACATGGGAGCTGTCGGTAAAATTTGAATAGCTATTTCTTGCTTCGGAGTGCAGGTTAAACAGTTTGTCAATTGATATCGTTAGATTGCAGTCGTCACACCGTAAAGTTAGGCCTTCCAACTATATAAGAACTGTCGACATTCAGGTAAGGCACTCTGTCTCTCTCTCTCTCTAATTAATTACAACTACCTCTAATAAAAACAACGAATTTATAAAGTAATAATAACCATACAGGATTATATGATATATATAAATGACGGCTTAGATTAGCAGTGTACCTTTACGAGACCATTTTGTATAAGTTCATGATCAGTCCGGGATAGAAATCCACTACGATGTAACTCATGCGCCCATGCCTGGCTGCCTCGAACATCCTCACGATATAAACGAACATCCACGGAAAGAGAATCATTTAGTCGACGCAATACAGCTGAAGGTTCTTCTTCGAAACAGCCGCCCCATAATTTGTAATTATCCTAAAAATTACGATTTTAAAATTACAAGAAATTTAATAATCTAGTGGAAAAAAATACTATAAAAGCAATTTTTTACTCATCATTCATATCTCCCGAGATTTGTGAACTATTTAATCTATTATAATTACGAAGACAGCCCCTTATAAATAATAGGGAAAATTCCATTATGGGATTGTTGTAAATGAACAGCAATTAAGGATTTTACTGCTGGTGAAACAACTCGTGCCAGAATTATACGTAAAAATAACAAAGTGATACAAATATAAAATATTATCAATAAATGAAGTTAAAAAAAGAACAAAAAAAAATTATTTTAATAACATTTAAATCAGAAGAAATACTCTGCACCGACTGGAATGTACTGTATTGCCAAATATCTTTCTTATTCCAAAAAGAAATGAATATCGTTTGTAATAAAAAATATTTCATTTTTGTTTGTAATAGCTTTTTGGAGTAGTTTTTAAGCATATTGTTTACGGTTGCTGACAAACGAATAAACGGGCAATCTGATAGTACTTAAGTGGTCACCGCCGCTCATGAACATCCATAGCACCGAAGGTCTCAGTCACTTTGCCGGCCGAATATGGAAAGGGGAAATCTCCTTGAAACCTGCCTATTCAAACACTATACACACTTGCACACGTGAATCTTAGCTTACTTCAAATTTTTATGTTAGATAGTAGGTATATTGTTAAAAGCGCGTTATTTTAATAATTAAAATATATAACACTGGTTAGGTATGTTTCCTACCTATATAAAGTATAAAGTTTCTACATCTGTTTGAATATAAACTATTTCCTAAGTTATACTGGATATTTATTAAAAGTGTCCTTACCATTTTATAGAACACCTAAGCCAAAAAGTACTAAGTATATAACATATAATGAGAGTTAATACTCTTATCTCACACCGAGAAACTTTGTTTGTCTTGTAACCCGCGGAACATATTGCTCGATGTGTCTTATGCAAATTCTTATAAATATTCAAAGATCATAATTATATACATGTAGAATTTATATGCGTGTTAAATATAACAACGCCTTTAGGATGCTGATGAGGCTGTAGCGCTTCGAAAATGTTCGCAGATGCGCATACAGACGACTTTTTTGCCATATTGCGCAAAAAAACAATTTCTCTACTACAGCGCTTACGTGCCAGCAACAACGGCATCCTAAAGCTGATTGCTGCTAGGCCCGACTGCCCCATCTAGCGCCACTGGGTGGAGATAGCCATAGGGCTAATTAAATAATAATAATGTTCCTAATTATAGTTGCTAACAATACTAACATAGAATAGTAATAGAACTGTTACTAACACACTAACAAATTATGGATGTTTACGTCTGAAATAAATGTTTAATAAATAAATAAATATTTAACTATGTGGGCATGGTGAGGTCGTCTGGGTAGTAAAAGAATTCACAAAGTGTTTTTGGTATATCTTGCAAGGGCAGGGTTTTCTTACAAAAATCGGGAATTATAAAGAAATTCAGTAGGTATACCCAACTTCCAAAGACTAGCTGTGGGTGTATGATGAAAAGACCAAAGCAGGTGTCCACTGAACATATCTGTTTTGGTATCAGTAATAGATATCGTGGTACTACACCATATATTTCCTGTGTAATAGAGAATTAATGTACAATGCGATTAGAGCTGTGCGTTGAGGTCAACAGATATGGTAGAATTTATAAAGGTTTTGGAAAAGGGCCAGTAAATTAAAAAAAAAATTAGTTTCCTGACATCCTCATACATTCTTTAGATACTGCAAACATTTAAGAAAACTTGTGGGTATGTAGGTCGGAATACAAGGTTTCTGTAATATGTGTATGCAAATTTTATACTAATTTTTAAACAAATACCCCATCCTGTATAGCGTTCACATTCGTAGTTTATCTAAAAGGTTAAATTGAGGTTAACTAAATCAGAGTCACGTGAAATATTCACGTGGCTTTGATTTTGTAAAACTCGCTTTTTTCGAATTGAAGTAGACCTACCACTTCAATAACATACACGTACCGATGTTTTATACAAGTCTCTATTATCTACC
This sequence comes from Megathymus violae, assembly GCA_003671415.1. Classification (NCBI taxonomy): domain Eukaryota; kingdom Metazoa; phylum Arthropoda; class Insecta; order Lepidoptera; family Hesperiidae; genus Megathymus; species Megathymus violae. The sequence goes on from PDGT01000001.1 coordinate 9,555,286, forward strand.
AGGTTATGCAGATTTTTTTTGCGAAAAAATAGTTTTAATTTATAAGACTAGCAGTGCAGAATTATAATTTAATTTGAAGAAGTGGTTATTTAAAAGCAGAATCACGCATCATTATATTTTTTTTATTATAATTTACCTCCACATTTTATAATGAAGTAAATTGAAATATCGTGTTTCATTGAAGATGAATTTATAGCGGAAACATTTTTCACGTGATAATATTTTTCGATATCAAATGTCATTTAAAATAGGATAAATAATTTGATAAGATTAGAAATAATATTCATGGATAAAAGCCCTTCTAAGGTAAATGTGTGTAATTTCGGTGTGTGTGTAATGTAAATGTTATCTTAAAGAACGTTTTAAATTTACCTTTCAGACCCATGATCACTCTCTTCGTTCCTCTAACAACTTTTCCCTCCTGAAGCCTGTTAATTTTTTTTCTTTTTACTCTAGATCCTTTACCACTGTCGCTGTCCGTCATTGAAAATCTCTTCGCTTTAAAATACGTTAAACCTTTCTTCTTTAATCAATATTGCTTCTGTTATCACCTAATTTCTGTTATTACTGTTAACTTTTTGACGTTATAATCTTCTTTTGCACATTATTGTACACCGCTACCTCATTGTACGAACTATAATAATATTGTCCTCTACAGAAAGGCTGCCTGGAAGAGATTCGCTACAAATAAAGTCAATCTCAAAACACTTAATAAAATCAAATAAAATTTATCAGTTAAATTAAAATACAATAAATTACAAAAATAAAAATAACATAATAATAATAATAATCAACATTCATTAAAATAAAACAGAATCAAAATAAAATTAATTAACAATTATAAATTACAAAAATCCATTCATGTACTTTTTATAAATTAACATAAAATATAAAACAAAATTCAAAATCAAGGTTAAACTTAAGAAGAAATTTTCATTAGAATCGAAGTTGGAAGGAATTCATTATTAATCATTCAATATTATTAAATTCATTCATTAGAATATAAAAATACAATTAAATTAAAATCCATTACCAATTAAACTATAAAAATCCATTCAAGTCAACTTACAGTCTAACATAAAAACAATAAAATTTTAATCAATGTCAAAATTAAAATAAAATTGTCATTAAAATAGAAATGGGAATTACATTGAAAACGTTAAATTATATATTTAAAAATTAAAGACAAATTAACACTATGAGTAGTATAAAATGTTTTAGATATAACGTAAGGTATAGCAAATTAAGGTATGACAACTTTTTGAGTTTGCCTTTAAACTCACAAATGCGATCAGCATGGATATCGAGATCTGGATTTTCTTTGGCACATTCGTTGTACGGGTGAGAAACACGGACCACTGGTGAAGAGCGCCCAAGATTTGTTCTACACAGCCTAGTTTGAAAAACTTTGCATGGGTATCGTGGTATTGTCCTCGGAACATTCTATTGGAACATACTCAGCAGGGATGGACAATCTATAACATTATTTATTAATTTGTAAACAAATAATAAGTCTAGATGGGCTCGACGAGTATGTAGTGGTTCAAGATTATATTACCCTAGTCTATCTATGTATGTATTTACGTCTCTAGGTGGTCTGAAGCGGTATGCAAGGCTGCGGATTATTCTTTTCTGAATCCGTTCAATTCTGTCTATGTGAACCTTATAAGTAGGACACCAAACAGTGCTGCAGTATTCCAGCTTGCTCCTTACATAGCTGTTATACATATGTTATAGTTTTGTGGACCTTAGTATAAAACCTAGTGCTTTATTTGTGTCTGATATTGTTTTGTCAATATGATCAAAGAATCTGAGCTTACTATCCATCATCACCCCAAGATCGCGTACACAAGAAACTTCCTTGGATTTTGCTACCAGCTATCAGATATTCTGAAGGTAAGTGGTTATGTTTTCTGGTAAATTTAATGTGATGACATTTCGAGATGTTTAGATACATTTTGTTTTTAATACACCATTCATGAATATTATTAATGTCGTCTTGAAGGCATTTTACGTCCACGGTGTTAATGACTGGCCTCATTATTATTAAGTCATCCGCAAAATGGTAAATTCTACAGTTTACTTTATCCGTTATGTCATTTATAAAAATATTGAAAAATAACGTTCCCAGTGTCGATCCCTTGGGAATACCCGACGAGGCGCAAAAAGGAAGCGATTGTTTATCCTCCACTACAACTCTAAATTTTCGCTGTTTGAGATAAGACGAACACCATTCCCACATACTACCAGTTATTCCGAACGCATATAGCTTGTCAAAAAGAATATTATGATTTACTTTGTCAAAAGGCTTTGGAAAAATCGGTATACACCACGTCATCTTGCATTTTCTCATCAACTGCATTTTTGAGGTCAGAAGTGAAAAGAGCCAGATTCGTGTTAGTTGATCTATTTTTCATGAAACCATGCTGATCAGTGGTAATGTATGACGTTATGTGGTACTCTATCATGTATGACGTTATACATGATAGAGTGCACCATCGATTCAAATAGTTTAGATATCGTTGACATCTATCCTGATGTTGGTCTATAATTTGATATCATGTTCTTTTTTACCATTCTTGAATAATGGTATAACCCTGGCCTCTTTCCATTTATCGGGGAATATGCCTGTTCGAAGAGAAAGATTAAATAAAAAACTTAGCGGTGAAGCCAGTATATCTGCACAATTCACTAACAGCAAAGGATTTATGTAGTCTGGTAATCGAATTAGGTAAAAAATTAATAAAAGGTGTAAAGAGATTCAGCACACACTGAAGACAAAAGATAATAGTTTCGTGTTGACTACCGCATAATATGAAATTACGACCAATGTCGTGGTATAATTGTTAATATTAGATTTTGGCCGTATTGGGGCGGCCTAAAATACTCCGCCCAATCCCATGCTGGTAGAAAAAGGTGTCGTAAGAGGCGACAGAAGTCAGCCTGCTTGGTGGTGATTATATTATCAGTATTATTATTAAGTCATTGATATTAATAGTGGTATTCTTATCGTTACGCGAAGTCTGCCTGGCTAGATACCACCCTCCTGCTTGAGTCGGCTGCCAAACGACTCATCGTGTTCCGGCTGGGGGCTTGAGAGCCATTTATTCATCCAGCCTCTTTCTTATCTTCTTCTCATTTCCTGGCCGACAACACATCAGTGATACTTATGGTCTTGTTGATGCCCATAAGCGACGGTGACCACTTATTATGAGGTGGTTCGTCTGCTCGTGTGTCGGCTTTTAACATAAAAAAAAACTTAATTTTATCAATACGATCCACTGCAGAGACGAAGTGCCAGTTGTAGGTTTTGCTGTTTCAAAATAAACTAACCCCCTCCAAAAAGAAGCCATCGAAGTACGCAAATAATTTGATTTTAATCGCTAATTATTTTTACTTTCATGAATTTTCAGGTGTCAATTTACAGGTATCAAACCAATACATTTTTTGCATTACAGTTTCAAACACTTCAGTCCTAATTAAGGTGACACTCTAACTTTATTATTTCTGATCTGGCACTATGGGTGGGTTGCTATTACTTGTACATAACATTATACACTATGGCCTCATTTATTTTCGTATCTCTGTGGATGTCACTGTCAGAAAGACTGTTGTTGTCTTATGGTTCATGACGTAAACGTCAAATTATTCACACAAATCGGTCTAATTTATCTATCGCAGTTTAGGATAATTCAGTTTTTAAATATTTAATTGGTATATTTAATATTAATACTTGAGTTTGAGTTCAATGCCCTATTTCCTTCACTTCAAATAAACTGCTATATTATAATAGCTCTTTTAATTAGCCATTTGAGACATACTTGAACTATATTTTAACATATTGATCCAATCGATATATATTATTGGCTTCTGGAACAAATAACTGCAGTAAAATTTGGCTAAATCTAGTAAATGGATTTTTGAGCTCTTTAAAAAAATATTTTTTAAATAATAAAAGTGGAAGTCAGACATAGATCTAACCTTTATAAGTATGAATAGAATTGATCTTTTTCATTTGGGTTATTCATCTATTACATTTGCAGCGAAAGGAAACAGCACGGGCTTTAATTTTTAAAGCAAGAAGGAATTATTTTCTGTAGAAATTCAATTTCATATTTCAAATTAAACTTGATATTATAGTATAGTCCATTCAATTTGATTTATAGTTTGTAGTTATTGTTGTTAATATATTAGATGCTCGTATTTCGTTACAATTTACTGCCATATGATGGAAATGGAAGGCGACAAAGCTTCCATCAATGAGAAGAAAGAACTATCTTGTGAAAATAATTTTCATCAATTTACATTATATGATGTTACTGTGGACCCAGGTCTGAAAGATCATGATGGCAATGAATTACCAAGGCCATTTACAAAAAATCAAATGAGAAAGTGGCTTAAGAAAGTTAGATGGGAGAAAAATAAGGTTCAAAAGAGGGTCAAGGAGAGAGCACGTGCAAAAGAGCGCATAAAAAAAGCTCGTTCTGCTAATATTAACATGGGAATTACCAGGAAGGCCTTAAAAAAGATGATGAAACAGGAAAAAAATAAAAAGAATATGGGTATCATTCTGGATCTCAGTTTTGATGATCTTATGATAGAAAAAGATATGTGTAAAATGATAAAACAAATACTCAGATGTTACTCTTTAAATAGGAGATCTACAAATCCTATCCAGTTGTATCTTACTAGCTTTGGAAAGAAAGCAAAAGAAATCATATCTAGACACAATGGTTATGAAAATTGGGATGTGAGTAGATTTGTCGGCGTTTATTAATAGTTATTTTTGTTTATTTAATTAATGTAGTTGATTTAATTGAATTGTGTAGTAATAGGTATGCCTGTTACTTATTTATAATGATATGATGTAATTTATAAATATTGAAGCCCACCTGCTGTTTAATTCATTTGTAGACATTTGCTGATTCATTTGTAGACATCTTTTTCCAAACTTAATTACAATGACAGTCCTGTTGACCTTGATCTTTGATTGTACAACCAATATTGCCATTCACCGAGATATGAGCTCATCTTGTGCTCTTTGGTACTGTTGCCCTAAATCTCAACTTATTAAAAAAAGTTTATTTGTTTGGAAACAATCAAAATGTAGAATATCTCCTTTTTTGATATGAGTAGTACATCAGTAGTGCACTGCTTCTGATTTTGCAGATTTACCATAACATAGCCTGTCTGCTTGTTTGCTGGTTTTTACAAAAAAAAATAATGGCTTCATGGCAAAATTTACAGGTTCAGTCATGCTCTTGCCCCAGGTAAATGATAATAAAGTGCATTGGAATTAAATAAATTTGTATTTTAATTTATTTTCCAGGTTGAGTATAGAGAAGAACCTTACTTGAAACTCTTTGAAAAAGACCAGCTTGTCTACTTAACTAGTGAATCTACAAATGTTATTGAGACCTTTGAAGATAATACATTTTATATAATTGGTGGGCTTGTAGATCATAATAAACATAAGGTAATAATAGGCAATGCATATATATTTAGATAGGTTATCACAGGTAATTTGGTTGCAAATGACCTCCCCTATATTGCCCTAACATATTTCCAGCCATCCTCTGTGAAAACATTTTATACTTTATGGCCAAAGATTTTTGAAGGAATACAATTTTGTGGTGCCTGATATGCACTATGAATAACTATTATTACTCCAGACACTGTTTAAAAACATTATAATGGATTATTGTTTCCTAATAACACTACATGAATATTGTTGTTAGTAACTGGAATATGTCATAAAGCGAATACATTTTTACGAGAAGAGATTAGATTAAATTAAATTAAATTTAGCTATGGTTGTTATATACTCACTTCCAAACAGAAATGTAAAGTAGCTACTATGCAAATGGCATGTATGACTGTTGCACATCTTCAATTTACCTTTAACCGATTTCAGGGCCTATGTTATAAAATTGCAGAAGAGCAAGGAATAAGACATGCTCGACTTCCGTTAGACAAATATATTAATATGAAAACAAGGAAAGTTTTAACCATTGACCATGGTAAGAATGTTTTGACATTTTAATAGACCAGCTTTTTTAAACTATTTACATTACTTCCTCCATCCTTCACTGTAAAGATGGAATATAAAACATATTTCATTATTCATATCAAAATTTATAATAACGTGGAAGCGGTAACTTTTAACATTTTCAAATAATCGTAATGTCATGCCCCTGCTGCCCTGTCAAGTTTGAGACTACTATTTCCGTTAAAACCAGTATTGGGTTATAGAATTATCTATTGCATATACAAATATATAACGACTTGATTTTTTATTTAACATGACCCGGTATCGGCATGCACAACTTAGTATTTGAGAAACCTATAAGATACCAAAACCAATTGAATGTCATTATACGAGTATGTTTGCTTTTTATAACAGGTATGAAAAAGACAATTATTATTTCCAATTCTGTTTCCAGTTTTCGAGATTGTTTTACGAGTGTCCGAGAGAATACCTTGGCAAGAAGCTCTCATTAATGTTTTACCGGTACGTAAAGGAGCCAACATTTGTGACAATAGTTCGTCGTCTAGTGCAAATATGTCTTACCAAAGTGAAATTACTATGTAATTATAATTACATATTCTGGGTTTGAATTCTATATTAAAAGTTGTGTAACAACATGGAATTAGATTTAGGTAAATAAATAACTTTAAAAACTAACTACTTTTCTAGTATTTTTTTTTAATAATCGATTCTTGGGTATTGTTTTTTTTTTATAATGGTAACAGTTGATAAATGAGCGAACATATGAGAGGAAGAAGTCGATGTCGAGTCGAGACGAGCAGGAAGAGGACGCCTTGTCAGTCGAGAAAAAGCGTTAAACTCTTCAATTGATGGCTCAGCACTACAACAAACCACGTAAAACACATTTTATGGTTATTGTTCAAATAGGAGCTGGAAACTGACCAGTTAGATAAAAACTCGACCGTCTTATACTAGTTACGTCAGAATAAAGCTACATGGACTGAGCCCAGCGACCTCCAGTGATAATTATCGCCATTATTTCGTCCGTCGGTCTGCAGGATGCACCACTAGTAGAGAGGGATTAGTTTGGGATTCCATTACAGAAAGCCTGGAACGCGTTACGACCCACATCTAACTTCATTCCCCGAACATGATGGAGATCCAACAATGACTAGGAAAAAAATAGTTACATGCTTGAAAAAATGGCATAACTGATAATAATGGTATATGAATAAGTGTGCTCAGTTACGAAGACATGGGTTTTCTGAAGCGTAGCGAGAAGGTATTCCAAGTGTAAAATTAATATGTTCATATTTTTTCCTGTTGAAATTATTTTGGGCTTGGTAATATAAGATTTTACAGAATATGTCGAGCGTTTTCCTAGGGAAAAGGGTCGTAGGGTTCGTGTCCCTCTGAAAATCGTACACATTTAATTACCAAATCTAAAAATAGTCAACTTACATTAAAATTTTTTGTGCAACTTATTTTACTATTAATATGCCCTCCAGTGTTTGGCTATAACCGTGCGTTACTAAATAAAATGTTTGTAGGTATGTATATCAAAATAATATCCATCTCAATTGTAAAATAAAAATAAATCATTTATTAGTTATTTGTCTAATAAAAATAAATAACAATAACTTTGTAAGCTTACAACTAAACCCGTTAATGGCCCGTTTTATATATGTTTAAATAATTGCAATTTATTTACATGTGGACATCAGCCATTGGAATTCAGTGTATATTCACTTACGCTTAGGTAAATTAAATTCACTTAACAAAAATAATATTTATCACAAAATTCTCACACTACATTGAATTGATTCGTATAATTTTATAGGTTAAGTACTAGTAATAATACTTAATTATAATAGAATAGAATAATCTATATGAAGTTTTAATTAATATACATAGAACATGTTAATGAAATGTTAATGTAATGTTATTTAATGTACGCAACGTATTTTAGATGTATGTAGAGACAAAATTAGTGATTTTCAGCAAGATCGAGTAGAAGCTTGGCCATAGCCTTTGTATGTTAACGTAATAACTCTGAAATAGCTATAATTTATTTGCCGCCCTTAATTTGATTATATTGCGGAGATTAATTGTACTAAAACGTATAGATATAGAGGCTGTCGATTGCAATGTAAATATTAAGATATAATTTTATATTTTTTTAAGAAGTTAAAAATAAGAGGCGCTACTTTATCAGGATCGTTAAGATGAACATGGTGTGTGCCAGGAACAAAATGACATTCAAACTTATCATTATTTTTTGCTATTACTTCCCGCATTTCAACAGAGAATTGATCAGACGCGTAAGGAGAATCTATTCCCTTTATATATAAAGTGGGACATTTTAGCCTTCTGACTAAAGCCTCCACAAATTGTTTACTTTCGGGATTAAATAAAGTTGTTTTTAGTCTGGCGTCCCTTGAAAAGAAATACTTTCCAGGATTAAGCTTAGATTCTTCCGCACCTCTTTTTATTAGATGATGAACACTATGCAATGCTACCGACTTCTGAGTACCGAGATGCCATATCTTTTCCATCTCTTCGAGCGTATACGACGGAGGTTCATCTGACAATCTAGAATGAACAACTTGTATTTTTCTTAATATCTTTGGCATATTGTCTACGACTTGATTCAAATCGTAGTCGTCTGAAACGAGGCTGTCGATTGCAATGTAAAAGTCAACGTCATCTGGAAACACACTTGCAAACCTTAAACTTGCTATAGATCCCATGGAGTGGCTTAACAACGACACCTTAGTCCATTTAAAATAATCTTTTAAATACAGTATCAGTCGCATGAACTCCCATGGATAGTATTGCATGCCTGTAAAAAACAATAGCTACACACAGCTTTTTTTTGTTAGGTCATAGTCCAAAGACAAGTTTTTATTCACTGATGTGTTGTGTAAAGTATTATATTGAGTATTAAAAAAAAGTTGCCTCACCAGATGGAATCCACGAAGATAAGCCGTGTCCTGGTAAATCTAAAGCTAATATGGGTCGTTTTGTTGATAAGACCGGTGCAATCGGATCCCAAGTTCCAGCATTGTCCTGCCACCCATGCAACGCCAGTATTGGTTGGTCATTTTCGTTACCCCATAACTTTCCTGAGATATGACCCCACTTGACTGGGATCTGTATTTCTTTAACTGAAATCTGAAAATTCATGATTTTGTTAAACGAGTCTTGTTCAAATAAGAAAATTGCTTAGTAAACCGTTAAACCTGGATGCACTAAATGTACCCGACTCACTTAAAAATTTATCATCATTATCAACATTAATTGTAAAATTTCGTTACAAAATTCAGGATATATATAACACTCACGTTTTTTGCTCCATCGTGTAGATGATTTATGTGTACATTTCCAAAGTATTTAACTACAGACCTCATGAATAAACGATTACAGTTCATTAATGTTAGAGACATTAATCTTTTAACCATTGTTAGGAACTTGTAAACAATCTTAGTAAGCTCGAGTCCTAATGGCTTGCAACTATTTCTATGGTTATCATTACCGTACCACACACTATTTTTCTGATTTTACACAGTAAAAGCATAGCAACAATCAAAGATAACCTTAAATAATTAAATACATAATATGCGACTAAATTAGGCAGCGTTTCGCTGCGGAATAAATAACCAGACCCAGCGTAGTGTGCGTTACACACACTGTACTCCGTGCACACACCACTATAGAGAACAGTCTACCAGACGCAAATTTTATGCTGATAATATTAATAGATATCTATACAACGACTACGTGATAATCGTCGTACATTTGTACACACGGCTGTATCTAGTAAATATAATTGGTGTTTAGTCATTGACCTTCAAATCTGAATAGTATCTAAGCACCGAAACAAAGATACTATAATCAGACTTTGTACTTAATCATTTCTGTATTTGAAAAACCTTGTCGAGGCCAAACTACGCTGACACTCGCTGTGAGTACCTATTATTACATCACTCAATGTAATGTTGAACTTGAATCCATTTTTAATGTTAAAAACGCTGTTTTCCGTAAGTCTGTAAAGCTATAAAAAATTAAATAGAAAGAAATAAAAATAATTAAACAATATATATTTTTTTATACTTATTAAAAATAACTAAACATTTTCACATGTATACTAAATTCCCGATGTATCCACAGTACCGTACTACTTTTATCTATGACAGTTATCGTACTCTAAGCTTACTGTAGTTGACCTAAATATAGATATATTGGAAGTAGATTCTTTCATTTTTCGCTCACGTTTAACATAATATCAGACAGTATTTGTTTTGAATTCTTTCATACATGAAAAGCTCATTGCATGTTTTTTAAAATCTTCTATTTACATGAGCAGTATAATATTATGAATTACGGAAAATGCATCTCCGAATATTCAAGTGATTTTTCTATAACTTTACTTCCTTCGTCTATCATGAAAATATCCGTTCAATATGAGAAAATTGATGATGGTCTTCTGCTTTAATATTCCGTACTGAATTACCACGCTCATTTTAAATTATTATATATGAAAACATTCAATCCATCATCTATACATAAAACCATTATCTATAGAGATTGGTAAATAAAATAAAATACACAGTTCAATTCCTTTATTGTGAGAAATATCATGTATGGTTTCGTTGTTTATTAAAAATATATACAAAAATAAAAATTAATTGCAATCTATTTATACTGCACATTTAAAATGAACGACTAATTCAAATATTACAGCCTAAGTACATGATTTAATATTATCTAAATGACAAAAAACTTGCGTTTCTGATTACGTATTTATTGTAATTACGTATTAACGTAAAATTTCAATTTTGGATCATTAGGGTAACTAGTACTTAACTAGGAAATAAAACATTTACAATATATCACACTACTATAACAAGGATATAAGGGGTAGTTAGTTGCACGTGGCCATAACAATCTTTATTTGACATCTTTATATACTTAATGTAAAAAAAAATATTTCAAATTTTATCCTATCATAGTTATTGAAACTATGCGATGTGTCATCATCTGTTGAATTACAGAATTATTAGGTTAATAATTGACGCATATTGAGTTAGCTGCTACAGCTGCGAGGAAGTGCTTTGCAAAATATATTATTATACTTCTACTTTGGGACTTTGATATTAGCTTTTAAAAACACACTATTTTCAGACTTACTGACAGCGCTCCGAAACGCCCACATAACACTTTACTTGTGTTCTTTTATGTGTAAAACTCACATTTCTTACACTAAATAAACAAAATCTAAGTACTTAATAAACTGAGTATCGTCAAACCATATTTTAAGTGACCTAAGACATCTGTATAGTAGTCTACAATCTTTTGGTTAGTTCTTGATCTATCCTAATAGTGAGTCTTACTCTAGAGGTACATGGAACTGATATACCTTACGTTTAAGTAAGGCATTAGCTATAATAAATTCTAACCGGTATCTACAATAATAATTGAAGAAGAAAGAATACTAAGGCCACTTGTAAAACTACATTATAATTAAGTACACAGAGAGGGCGGGATATTAGGATCATATACTCCCTGCCGTACAGCAGTAAGCAGTGGCCAGGGTTGGCACGAGCATCTTCCTCTCCAATCGTCCAGGTCTAGAGCCCATAGTGCAGCACCTCTAAACCCAGCCTGTGATGCCGTGGCGACAATCCTAAACACCTCTCCTGGCTTTAAATAGGACATCCATTGTGATTCATGAACCGCGTAAGTACCCTCTATACTTGTAACTTCCTTCCAGGTCTTCGACGCTACATTTCCGCATACCTATATTTTACACAAAAAGTTAAGTGAGTTATTGGAGGAGATAAATTAATTAAGATATATTTGCTTCTCGTTTGCATATATTAATATTCCCCTGGTATCACGCTGTGCTTTATCAGTTTTTATACTACCAAGTACCCGTTAAGGCTTGAAAACTGTTATCTTACGACAAAACCCGAGAACGACGTCTTAATATGATCTCTGAAATGTAGAATTTGAGCTCTCTGAACTCCGATATTTTCACGATTTTTGTATTTTGATAAAGGTTAACCCAGATATATTCATTATAGTTCTATTAGGTTGATCCAAGGGTCAAAATCAGTGGGTATTTTGACCCTTGGATTAGAGAATTAAGAATTAGAGAAATTAAGATTATTAAGAATTAGAATTAGAGAATTAAGATTATTAAGAAATTCCAAAAATCATTGGTGCCCTTTGCATTTTAAATGCATATTATCCACGACGAACTTATAGTTCAAAATTCTATACATGTAACATTATACAATTTTATTTTCTACTATTATTCATGGCATCACGTTCATAAATGAACTCATATAGTAGGTACAAAACTCGTTTTTTTGCAATAAATTGTACACTATTCCATACAATGAACCCTACCTCATAGTATGCGAGGAAGCCGGGGACACCGGTGTATTGTCCGGGTGCGCCGGGACCCGCGACCGATGCGTCTACGCCCGCAGAGTATTCGCTACGTAGTGAATGCGTACGTGCATACGCCGGCACGCTCATTACGAGCTGACGTGCGGGCGCTATTCGCGACCAATATCCCAGTAACTTGATCTAAGAAATGAAACAGCAAAATGGTTATATTTCCAAATATTTGGGTCTTTCTTAGTAATGCCCAAATCGATCTTAATTGTCCGTAGTGCAACGCCTGCTAACCAATGAATGAAACAAGAGATAAGATTAAGTTAGGGCTCGCTATATCACATAATTTAATGCCGATGGTATTCGTGCATTTTAATAAGATCTGTGACCTGACCTCCCTACTGCAAATGGCTGCATATTGATTACTGCAGCATGAATTATTTTTAACGTGTTCCGGCTTAAATATTGAAGGTTTGATTACAGAGCAGAGTCACTAATTCCGTATATCAAGCGGTCCGTCGATCCGTTTGCTGGCTATTAAATAAAACGATAACTCGTTAAGTTTACATAATTCAATAATAAATTTCACTTACGAGGCTATTTTCGTATTTTTCATTGCTCTCCAACGGCAGTAGATATGACGTTCTTTTGCTCGGAATTCCATAGTAATCGTTGGCAGCTATGGCCATCCAGTCGAGAGTAGCTATCAACACTTCGGTGTCGTAAGCCACCGCAGCCACCTCTGGGTTCGGAGACACAATGGCGGACACCTCTAGGTTGTGGTACCGCAGAGTCTTGGCCAGTTCAGCCAACAAAGCGCTGAAATTATTTCTGTCAGACGCGTCTCTTATTCTCGTGCACGGTGCCTGAAAATAATTGTAATTATAGCAAAAAATCCTTAATATTTTTGTGAGATGAGACTTTCTGTATTGTATTCACAGTTTCATGTTTATCCATCTTAGTGATTTGAGTACTTATATGAGATCGATGTTTAAATAAGCCATGTCCTTTGGCTTAGCTCAGAATGATGACGTCATAGTCCATACCTATGCTGATCAAGTATAGATTTTATGAATTTATGTATCATAGCTCTGTGCGTGCAGGATTTGAAACCAGGTTCACCGAGCAGTAGACCCACTCTCGAATCTTTAAATTATCATCACAAACAGTTACACACACACACACTTACGTGTTTACACACAGGATACTGCCAAGCAATTTGAACGCCGTCAAACTTCCACCGACGTACGAACTTGAGCAGCGAACGAACGAACTTAGTCCTACTGTCCGTAGCGGAGGACATGGTACTCCACTTATCTCCCTCCGAGTCTTCCACTCCGCCCACTCCTAGGATCACTTTAATACCTTTCACCTTATACTCCGTTATTTTTCCATAGAAATCTGTAAAAAGTAAAATACAGTAGCTATTTCAGTTTGTGTTCCTGTTAAGTGGAGTTATTCTAAACTATTCGGTAACATATATCAATATTATATTAAAATATAATAGACAAATCTCCATTTTATGTCATATCATATCAAATGGTCGAAAAGGAAGCAAGACTTTTTAGACAATAGTTTAGGATTTTTTTGTTTCCAAAAAGACGTCAATGTATGCATGCCTTTACTTATTATCTACGTACCCTGTGTAGATGTGAATATTTATAAATCAATGATTATACTTTCGTGTTCGAATTAATTATGTGCTTGGTTTAATTTGCCTTTAATGTTATAAATATAAAATCCATTTGAGATTTGCAGAATGGATGTAATTATTTTCTCAATATTTCATTGTTATAATGTGTTGTATTGTATTACAAGTTAATACCATTAGCGATGTCCAGTTCGGGGATTCCAGGCATTACTTTGAACGTTGTCTCGTCGAGGTGAGCCCATGCGTAAATAATGTGAGTACACAAGGTGGGATCCACTTGATCTGGGCCGAAGCTGCCATTGTTGGGCCTATACAGAATATAAAACATTAAAATTCTGATGAACTAATAAGGAAGAAGGTTCATGGTGATAGCAATGAGTGAGATATATAAATTAAGAAGATATATAAATAGCATTGTGTCCCATTTCTAAGATAAAGTATTTAAAAAATAATACAAATTTTGGTTGTTAACTGTACTTGATATTCAATTTGAAGACAAATGCAGTGTAAGTGATATGATGATATAATATAAATGCTAATTTTAATTAATTTGGATATTCAAATTAAATTCAAATTAATCCGAGTTAATATAAAGAGTATTAAAAATGCTCAGTTTATCTGTTGCTCTACAAATATAAAATTATAAACTAATATCCCTTAATTATAAATTAAATTTTAATACAAATACAAAACTTAATTAATTTGGACGTCTAGGTGTTACAATTAAATTATAACTTAATATAAAGTATTCAACCTAATATAAAGTGGGTCAAGAAGACCGTATACATTTTAATTGTATGCTCTTATTAACTCCAGCTCATGTAATGTAACTTCATCAAATATTTGCCTGTAGTAAGCCCAGTTGGTGAAGTAGCACGCCACTATCGGTTTCTCCTTGACCACCTCACCTCCTTCTCCGCCCTCACCCGCAGTTATTCTTAAGCTGGCTCTGCTCTTACATCTCGATTTTTCTGGTAAATCACAGTGGTTCTGCAATAAATATGTAAATAAATGAAATGTTTAAATACAAAACCCCACATTTGTTATGGTTTAGAAATAATAATTTGTATACACCGAAAATCGAAAAGTTCTAATTAAAATAAAAACTCATTGAAAACCCATTAAATCTCTTTTAATTGATAAAAAATATTATACGACGAAATTTAAATCTTTAGCGGGGTAACACATATTTTAAACACAAATTTTAAATATATTTTTTAATTCGTATATGTTTTAGTAGTAAGGATAACAGATCGGTGTTACAGTACTAACATTTGTTACCATTTGCGATGCACGAATTAGGTACACATACATTTCTTTAACAAATTAAATAATAATTTATCTGGAATTAAAGTCTGTCCACAATCCTCAACGACTAATCCATCAGACGTTTATGTCAAATTTAGAAATTATGATACTACGATAGCAAAACGGTTTTCTTGTGATTATTGATTGCAGTTTTTACAGTATGTTATGTTTTATATAGACATAAACATTCTTCTTTCAATATTGTTATTGTGATAAAAAATTTACATACTATATAAAATTAATAATCATCCTGATTGAAATATATAGGTATTATTTGATGATGGACTTTGGTACTACAAACGTAATATCATTTATCATTAATATATCATAAATAGTCTATTGAATCAATGAATTATTGCAATATCACGACATTTCTATTTTTATTATTACAACGGTGATATCACATGATAACAAATAACTTCCGTCTTATAAATCGACAGTTATCTCACTCATTTTTTTACATCAGTTGACTGTGTTAGTCATAATGCTACTTTAATATATTGGACTTTAAACATATCACTTATCATGGAACAGGTAAAACTGTAAATTCCCGGCCGGGGCAGACATTTATGTGACAGATAAATGTTTGTTCCCGGGTCGTGCGTGTTTGTAATGTAATGTTTGTGCGCGTCCATGCCACCCGTAATACAAGGTATCAAGCACACCATTTTTGGCAAAATTGAAACGTCCCAAAAACTTTATACCGTGGCATTCGGAAAGTGTTTAAATATTATCTATACTAAAAATAAAACTGTATTTAAACAAAATCTGGAGATTATTTTTTAGAAATTTGATTAACAATAATTAAAGGTTAAAACGTTAAACGTTTACACACTCACACCCCCGCACTAGGTTTCCCTGAGTTTTAGGTGGCATGGACATACACAAATATGACATTACAAACACCCATGAGCCGATAACAAACATTTATCTGTCACATAAATGTGTGCCCTGGCCGGAAATCGCATCTGGGACCCCTTGCTCGGCAGGCAGGTTCACTAGTAACTGGGCTATGGGGTCTTCTAAAATTATAGCAGTAAAAGTCATAAAATGTGATTTAAGCAAATCGATGGAGATTTTTTATAAGAACTTAGGAATAAAAAAAATATCAGATATTAGATAACAGATATTGGATAGATAATACGATTCGATTGCTGGCGTTGTATAAAAGGAACGGCTACATATCGTACACACATAAATAATCATTTATTACCTTATTCCAGTAAAGCGACAAGGGGCACGTAAGTTGTATATATTCTCCATTGACGCACAGGTAGTACTTTCTGCAATCCGAGTCATCTTCTCTGAACATGTTGCCTGAACATGATTTGCCTTCCAATGATGAGCCCTAAAATATAAAATAGTTAAATAAAAAATATAAAAACTAGACAGTAAAATAAAATACATAATATAAACTGTAATATTGTCTTACGCCAGCATCAGGTTCGGTGTCATCTAGGACACCTGTCGGTTTGTTTTCGGGCTCTTGGTCTTGCGGAGAATTAATTTCGTCGTCTGGAGTTGCTGATGGACTTTGAACTGCAAAAAAATGTAATGGCTCAATAGTAAGCAATGGTTACTTAACGTGTCAATACTGCACTGCCCATAGACAATTATTGTTGAGACCTGATTAGTACCGTAGTAGCATTATGTCGCACTTAAGTTTTAATGCTATTATTTAACACGTGATATACCCGTTTGAAAAGAAATCTTTAAATCAGTCTAAACAATATTTCGACATTGTCTTTGAATCAACATATTTCTATATAGTACAAAATTTCTATATTATTCATTCTTGGTATGAAATTCCTTACACAGATAGTACATTTGTTTCTGAGCAGACAGGTTTTAAAAAGATCAAATGCCACGTATTACATTATAACAGTATTAGGTTTAGGATGTTGTAGAGTTTCCGCACAGTAGCCTGATGGAGGCTATAGAGGAATAACACTATTCAATAATAACAATCGTATAAAAAGAAAAGAAAATAGCTCGGTATTCAACAAGCTTTGCTCTCGCGTCTTTCAATAGACTTGAATCAATTTGATTGGGCAATTTAAACATGTACGTTTAGCATAAAACAATGGGTGTGAAAATAAAAGTCAATAGATTTCTTACTTTCCACAAGCGAACAGGGCAGCGGAGGTTCACTTCCACGCAGGATGTGATTGATATTGTTCAACAGCGGATACTTCCCGCATCCGCAGCGTTGTCCGTTGAAGTCGTCCAGGTCGAGCGCCCAGGCCATAGCCCCGCCCAGTTCGTTCGCGCGTACGTACTCGGCCTTGTGGCGCGCCATGAAGTCGTCGTCGAATGACACCCACTGGTCATCGCGCGTTGCGTACGGCCCCATGCGTCCGCCCGCGTCGCGGTACACCCGCCAGCCTTGCGATCTGATGCGCTCGCATATCTGTTGCCATCAATAAACAATTATACAGTATAGTATACATCGATATGTCCATATACATATGAAACGAAGAAAACCTCAGATTGCAGGTTAACTGATAAGCATTTGTAATCTGTATATTATTAAAAGTGTACAGTACTGTGTTATTTTCATGATAATGACCCAAGTAACACTAAATGGAGATGATGGTCCTTCCGCTCAGCCATCGCTAACGCCGCCATATACATGCAAAAGGGACAAACTAAAGATTGTTATGTGTTACCTC
Source organism: Megathymus violae (assembly GCA_003671415.1). Lineage (NCBI taxonomy): Eukaryota > Metazoa > Arthropoda > Insecta > Lepidoptera > Hesperiidae > Megathymus > Megathymus violae. Next base: position 9,573,311 of record PDGT01000001.1, read on the forward strand.
GTAAAATGCAAGGAATCCTCGCGCTCTGGTTTCATCGCCGGCTTCTCCGCCAGCGTACGTGGGCGCTCCCATTCCGTTGCCGGCGTTTTCCATTAACGAGAACGACTGGCCGTAGAATGGCATGCCCATTATAAGCTTATGTCTGGAAGCTCCCTTGTTGATCCAGTAGTTAATGCTGTAGTTCTGCAATGACGTCATCAATGTTATTTAAATCTGCGTTTTTGATGGGATTTCTCGGTCTTGATTGATACTTGATTATAAGCCGTCCTTTTGAACTAATTGTAATCAAAAAATTATTTAGTTCCTTGTGTTTTACCTAAATAATTTATGGTAGATAGGATTTAAGGTAGGTATTATCTACATGGGGGTAACATTATCGACACTCAGTGCCCATTAGGCAATTATTCCAATCAATTCCGATCAATTTAGATGTCATTCTCATCTCGATTTTGTACAAAGTAACTAACCAGGTTAAACTAAGAATCCTTAGGTATAAACTGTTTCACCATCACACCAACGAAATTTTTAGCAAGGTACTCACCACATTCAATGTCTTGTCGTCGTCCATGTCCTGGGCGTACATTGGGGCAACATGTCCGGTCTTCTTGTCCCACTGTCCGTGGTAGTCGTATGTCATTAAAGAGATCCAATTGAGATTGTCGGAGAGGACTGGTACGTCATAAGCTGAGAACAAATATTATTGTAACGCTTTTAAACCACTTAAGTTATAAGGAATCAATATAAATGCTAATAACAAATTGATATTGATATGAAGAGAGAGAGGGAGAGGGAGAGGGAGAGAGAGAGGGGGAAAAACAAGGCTATGAAAAGTGTGTTGGTGAAATTGCAAAATTCATGCAACATTGTTCCAAAAGATTAGATATGTCATAGATACATATATACAAGACTGATTATGAGACAGTCAATAAAGACAGATTTTACACAATATAATAAGATAAAGATATATTACCCAGATCGATAACCCGTTTGCTCCCAGACACGGCGGCCGATAGAAGAAGGCCGCGGGGAACAAATGCTGCGCGTAATTCTTTCACGAGATCTGCAAACCCTTGTTTATCCGAGGTTGGACCCTTTTCGCATTCGACCTGAAACCAATTTGACGTCCACTTAAAGCAGTAATTTCGGAGTAAAACTCTTCTAAAATGTCTTATAAATATATGTACAAAAAGGATCAAATAGGACAGATACGAGTACAATAAGCGGGAAAAGATTGTATAACAAAAATTTGGCGATAACTTTTTTGTTATCTGTGTCAGTTTCAATTTGGAATTTGCACTTTGAAAACAGACTGGCGTGTGATTTTCGAATGTCCTGCCCCCGGTACACAACCCTGTAGTTAAGTTGGTAGTGACCATACCTATCGAGCAAAGAATTCTGGGTGTAAAATTTTACACTATTTCGCTTTACAATTACAATTTACTACAACTACGAATAACTACCACTATTACGATGATTAAATGGAAGCAATTTTTATTGTAGTTTTAATTCAGTATTGTATATTCATCATTATGTGGGCGTAATTGCTAATTGCCATAACATTCCCATACTTAAATCATCTGTTCCTTAGTTGTCGTCTTTATATAATACGCACATAATTAAAACCAATCCATTGCTTAGAGCATGTATTTTTAGTCAACACTTAAGTCTCGTTACAATATAAACATAACAACACAGAAACTCACTTGCCAACATCTCGGATACTCCCAGTCGAGGTCCAGCCCGTCGAACTCGTACTGTTCAATGAAGTCGAGCGCGTGGATAACGAACTTCCTCCGAGCCGAGGGATTGTTGACTAGGCGCGAGTATTTATCTCCAGCGGAATCGTTCCACCCTCCCAACCCTAGTACTACTTTCACTCCACTACTTTTCAGCGCTACCACTTTTTCATAGAATTCTGAATAAAATAAAAAGACATCTTATTTTTGAACATAACGGTAGGTTATTAGAATCAGTGGAGCAGTATGCGTGTTGCATTGTGTTTAGAACCAAGAAAATTGGGAAATATTTTTTCTTTAAAATAAAAGATACTCAGTCTCTTTGAGAAAGGTTCATAAACGTAAATACAATCCCGGAAACGATTGCATATGGAGAGGAACTCGTATAAATGCATGTTTAATGTTTGTAAAATGATATATTATTACGATCCACTACACTGAGGACATTCAAAACACCCAAACAAGAATATAGTTTAGTCGTGACCATATTCAGTGCAACACAAACACAAACCCTACCCATCGTGAGTACCCCTATTTTATTATAAAAGCGTATCGTTCTTACTGTTCTCAACGTCGAGCCAGTTGTCGTGCGGCTTCAAAACGAGCTTAGCGCTGTCCAGTACGGCGAACGCGTACACGATGTGCGTGCACAGCGATGGGTCGATGTCCTCTGGAGTGTACTTGCCGGAACCAGGCCTACAGGAGAATAAGAAACAGATTATACATATAAATATGTATATGAGGCATATACAGTACTACATAATTGTAATTATTACTCCGAATTGCGGTGTTTTAGACAACCCATTCTGCAATCATTATTTTATTACATTACATTTTTGTATTTTTCTATAAACATCTGTAATGTTAACTACAATATTGACAACAACATTTAACATAATATAAAAAATAAAAAAGCTAATAAATATTAAACTTATCAAAAAAATGTGTGGCAAAGATAGATACAGTTATAGATAAAGATAGTTGAGTTGGTAGATAGAGAAACGAAACAGAAGTATTGGGAGAGGCGCGAATGAGGAGGAAGAATGGAGTGCAAAGTTAAATATTCAAATGTATTACCTATACCAAGCCCAATTGGTGTAATAACAAACAACTTTAAAACGTTCCTCTTGAACAGGATCAGCTAGCACAGGTGCTGCAGTCACAGTTGTAGGCTCCATGGTGGTTATGGGTCTTACAGGCCAAGAAGTGGGGGTAGGCCTGGTCGTGGGCTTAGTGTGTCCAGGTCTCACCTCAATGTCTTCAAACTCGTCGTCTATGTCATTAGGGTGTTGCACTATAGGTTCGATTTGTTGTGTGGGTACAATGTCTAGGAAAGTGTCTTTTATCGCGTTCATCAACGGATACTTTCCTTGGTTACACCTTGAAAATAATGGAAATCACGTTAAAAAAAGATGACAGCACCGATCAGCATACATATATATAATAATTATTTATAATAATAACTTGGAATAACTAAACACAAACACTTAAAAAATATTAATTAAGACATGTATTCTGTGCTGCAACATTGTCTAAACGGCTTCCACCAGGTATTTATCACGATATTATATTTTTATATTTAAATCTTGTATACTAAATAAATAGTTTTGTTGGGACTATAAAAACGGTAAATACGAGAATGTGACATTAAAATTCCAAAAATATTATTGTAGTAGAATCCTTGTTGAATGGTTTTCTTCACACAGTGAACCAACGGTGAGATGCGTTCTCGGATCCTTACAAAGAGAGATGTGGTTATGACGTTGAGGGTGAGCGTATTGTAAAATTATACATATCACTAAGGCTGTAATAATTTATCCTACTATAATATTATCTCAAATCATGTGACAACCCTGCCGAAATGACACAGTGTTCAGACGCTGTTCTTTCGAAATTAAATGTATGAATCAGTGTAAAATTTAACATCGCCAAAATGTTGGGCTTTAATCATAAAAAATTGTTACCTGTTCTTAAAGTCATCGAGATCCAGCGCCCATACCATTCCGCCAGCTAAGTTGAACGACTTGATAAAATTGACCTTTTTCTTTATAATATCGACGTCATCAAACGACACCCATTGGTTGCCCTTGAACGCGAACGGTCCCATCCGTTGCAAAGGATCCTTCACTACCATCCAGTTACGATCTCTTATGCGTTCGCAAATCTAAAATAAACATATTATTTAGTATCCCTATATACCGTACGGTACACAATGTGAATTATTCACGTTATCAACGTAATTATGAATATTAAGTTTAGAATTATACAGTGTACTAGTACGTAAAGTACTTTGAGTTTGAGTCTTGTCTGAGCAAATGTAAAATGTAAAACGTCTACAATCTGCGATAATAAAAGTTTAAATTTATTTAATGACTTTCCAATTTATAATACTGGTTTTCTTCGATAGACAATTTTATTAAATAAATAAACTCGAGATTTTGTTATTCATATTTCACTCTGATTTTCTACTTCAACATTATGTATATCTAAATATATATAATACAAAACAATCGGCTATTAATTTAAAGGTTGCAAAATAAAGCTGATCTTACTTCATAATAAGCCAAAAATCCATTAGCCCTCGTGTATTCCCCGGCTTCCCCTCCGGCTATTGCTGGAACGTTGAGGCCCACTTTTTTCCTGCTGTTATACGATTGAGAGCTCCAGCGCGATCCAAGGGTAAAGGTCTGACCGTATAGCGGGATGCCCATGATGAGTTTTGAGGCTGGTGCACCTTTCTCCATCCAGTAATGCATTGTGTAATTCTGTAGAACAATATTAATGAAACACCATCAATTTTTTTCATGTGGTTATTTTGTGTCAAATCTCTTGGCGCACTAGTCCTGAAGATCAGTACATTCTAATACACATAAATTATAATACGCTTTTTGTAGTAATATAAGTCAATAGAATAATTTATATTAATAATTAATAATTATTACTTGATGAATATATTAGTTTCTTTATTTTATCACTTTTATCTAGCTTTTATAGGAATCATAAATAAGATCATACAATATATAATATAATAAATTATTATTTCAAGGAATCATGCTGAAAGATTTAAATTCAAATTAAAACTAGTCTATATAAATATAATATGTAAACTAACTAATAAATGTTATAAGATCGTTACTCACGGCATTAAAATACGTATAATCATCTTCAGGATGATAGTACAGCGGAGCGACATGTCCAGTTTTCTTATCCCATTGGCCGTGATAGTCGTATGTCATGACCGCTATCCAGTCAAGGTGTCTGGCAAGAATCGGCACATCGTATCCGGCGTCTATGACCATTTTACTAGGCGACACAGCAGATGACAACAGCAAACCTTTTGGTTTGAGAACCGCTGCCAGCTCCCGGACGAGGTCTGCGAAGCCTTCCTTGTCTGAATCGGGACCTTTGGAACAGTCCACCTAAAATAAAGTTGTTTTTACATGTGAGTTATGTATTGCACTTGTACGCACACCTGTATCTATCATCATTATAACAACACATACTGCTCCGATGCTGGTCTTCACGTCTTCTTCTCTGGAAGGTATTAACACTTTAAACAATCAAGCAAATATCGGTGAGTGGACATTGAGAACACAGTGAGTTAGCCATAGTATTCGTTTGGAGATTTCTTACAACTCAATTTTTTGGTCATAGAAACACGGTGACAATCAATATGCGAAAACTGCAAAGATATGTACATATAAAGTACTGCACAAAGATTCGGCTCTTTATATATTCTGTTTAATTAGTATTTACCTGCCAACATTTAGGGTATTCCCAGTCGAGATCCAACCCATCGAATCCGTGTTTCTCAATAAATTGCACCGCGTGTCGTACGAAATTGGCGCGCGCTTCGGGATTGTTCACTAATCTGGAGTACTTGTCTCCAACAGAGTCTTTCCATCCTCCAATGGCTATAGACACCTTTGCTCCATATTTCTTGTATTCAACAACACGTTCATAGAAACCTGGTGAAGGTGTAAATAATAATAGTATTGACATGAGGAAAATATACATTTGAAACAATTTTTTATATCCATGGATAAATTTACCAAAATTTGTGTTCGCCAAAGAGATTTACATATAGACATTATTCAGTTTCATGGGGTCCATACCTGATAGAGTGGTGGGTGGGGATGGTTCATACTGCGCACATAGGGAGGCTCCACCTGGACCTTAGTTGACGTCGAGAAGGAAATCTTCAAAATATTCCCGACTCGTCTGAGGAAGTTTCCAAGTTATATGGAAGTTCCACCCACTAAACCCGGCTTTGCGACCAACCGGCGCGTTTGGGGTGACTAGTGTCCCGTGTGACCTTACCGCTCGGATCAGGGGTGTAGCTACCCTACCATATGCCGGTACTTTAGATTTCAACGAGAGGCAGAAGGGATTATTATATATTGTTTGACTTACGGTTATCATAATCCGCCCAAGGGTCGTGGGCGGTGATGACGCCGTCCTTGAGCACTGCGAATCCATACACTATGTGAGTACACAGCGACGGGTCAATGTCCTCCGGGCCGTACTTGCCGAGACCGGGCCGGTACCACGCCCAGTTGGTATAGTAGCACACCAGCTTGTAACGACCTGTGTGTGGATTAACAATAAGTAAACAATAAATGTATGTTCACACACTCATACCCGAAGAAGAATGTACACAAATGTGACATGACAACCACCTATAACTCGAGAACAAACATTTATCTGTCACATAAAAGTCTGTCCCGGCCGAGAATCGAATCCGGGACCTTTGGCTCGGCAGGTAGGGTCACTGTTAGTGACAATAAATAAATTAATGCTCATACAGTTTAGGTTGTAAGGGACGCCATGTATTTGAACTTTAACTAAATCACCCCTGCTCACAGTGCACTCTGCTGATCAACGGACTGTGCAATGACGCCAGGTTCTTTTCGAGATCGTTGACTACTGTAAGGTCCGTCTCGTCTTATCTGTTTGGATGCCTTGTAAAAATTGTGTATAACTGGCCGTTTCCGCCCTCTTCAGTAATATTTAAAAAACAATTACACACATATAAAAGACGAAGTAAGGACAAATTAATTATTGAATCTCGTCTCCTGCAACTGTAATTATTATTGCTCATAGTTATTTATTCGTGGTGTAAAATAAAGTATATCTGTATTGTATTTTTATCGATACGATAATTGTGATATTATGATGTTTTAACTAGACTTACTATTCAAAAGCGCTGGTTTTGTTCCAGGCGCTGCAGCTATAGGTGATGTAGTGACAGGTTTGTGCGGCCTTTGGATCTCCAAGTCTTCGGTGTCGGGATCCAAGGTCGGGGTATGAGCAGGCGTTGCAGCTACTAGAGGAGGCGAATAAGTCGTCGTAGTTGTGGTGGTAACTTTCTTGACTTTACATTTCGCGCTCTTAGGCCAGTCACAAATTTGCTTCTCCTGTAATTCAATTGAAATATCATAATTTTAACTGTATCGGGTACTCAAGATTTGTGTTTGTTGCCAATATCTCCACCCAGTTACATTGATCATGGTCACGGCAAGATTGCGGTGGCGGGGAGAAACAACATTTAAAACCACATGAAATATAATAACATATTACATATTTTTTAATTCAATAAGTTTCTATATGCACACATAATTCTACTATTGCATTGTTTAAAGAATGAAGTTAAGCAATGTTGAGCACAAACTTAAGTTTGCTAAGTACATTCGACACTTCGGTTGGTCACTACCCGTCCAATTTGAAATAAGAAATGCGTTCAAGTTCGGTTGAGGTTTGTCAGTAGTAAAATATTACCAAGCCAGTATTATATAAATCACCTGGTTCCAGTGTAGACCGGCGCTGCAGGAGAATTCTTCAAATTTTCCGAACAGACAATGTCGGTAACGGGTACAGTCTTTTGGATCCGTAGCATATTGGCCACTTTCACAGAAGCCTGTCGAAATAAAGTTCACAATTATTAATATCAAGAAATAAAAAATAAAGAAGTAAATAAATACAGTACAACTTATCTTTAAGGCTTCATTTCGGTAAATTAATACAAATATCAAAATGAAAAAAAACTTGCACCATTTGAAATATGTGTATTATTGTCATGTTAGGTTTTTTGCCAATAATTATGCAATATGGTGAAGCTAAATCGCATTTCGCACCACCGCCCTTTAGGTATTGTAAATAATAAATGAATAAGTTATTTACTTGAGACTTCCTCATTCATTTGCATCATGGTGTCTGGTTTGCCATGGTCAATAATGGCTGCGGAAGTGACCTGGCGCCGGTCAGTGCAAGAGGTGGCGGAGGGGAAGTCGCACTGGGAGCGGTCTTGTCTCCACACCAACCCGGGCGCGCAGCTCTGAGTCACTAGCATGTTGTTCACGCAGACGTAGAACTTCTCACATCGAGGATGGGAGTGGTAGGTGCCAGTGACGCAACGCTGGAAATAGATCATTATGAATGATCGTGAGGCAAAAATTTAACAGTAGACAGGCTGAGGAGTTTCTTTCAGCGTACTGTCTCTTCCTTGATAAAGCAGTTTTTGATAACAGTTGTAGAAACAAAAAAATACGTGTATAAGACACCTACTTTTTGATTATCCATTTCAGAATCAATGTGCTATATATATATTCCTCACAATTAAAATAAAACAGATGTTTTAATTAAAATACATTTTCATACATTAAATACAATATATCTACTTCTTGCTGAAATATGACAAAATTTGTAATCATTACACAAAGTACTTTTAAGAAATTTATTATAACCTCACCGATGGCTTTTGATAGTCGTTGCTGGGTCTTATCGAGGTTGTGGTTGTTGGTGTCGTGGGTTTTAGAGTTGTACTAGTAGAGGAACTTGTGAACACTTGCTGTATTGGAGCCTTTGTGATATCTGGTTTTGATGCTAAAATGAGAAAAAATGTAGAAAACTAAATTTTGATGATTATTTAGCGAAAAAAGTCAACATATAAGCAAAAGGTGAGGAAGGACATCTGAAACTAAGTGGTATTATCAAAGGTATCAAATCACCCACGTAGTAACGGCCCAGGGATTCCACTTTTATACTGGATCTCCATTATTGAAACTAACGTATTCATACGTTTTACGTTTAAATCTAGCATGAAGGCGATGCTAGCTAGAGGCAAGTAAACATTGCTGTTGAAACTTGTTAAACAATACCTTCGCACAGTGCAAATTCAATCCAGTCACAACGACTGGTGCGTTTGTCCCAGTGCAGGCCGGGTGGACATAGCTGCTTCTTCCAACGACCGCTCACACAGAGCAGGTAGGCATTACAAGTAGCAGCTGGCGCGTGCATATCATTCCCTCCGCACATGACACCCTCAACCGGTCCCATAGAGACGGGGCCTAAGGAAATAAAATATAGGTAGGTTCATCTAAGGATTATTAATAAAAAAAACCAAGTGAAAAATGTTCTGAATACTATTGATGGATTATTTAGTATTAAAGAGCCATCAGCTAGCCATTCAACAATATGTGTGTATACCAGGGATGTTATGGAGCTCCGTAACCGTAAATGAAATTATCAAATATCAGAAATAAAAATATATCCGAAACCGTATCCGAATCCGATAAAAAAGTCTCGGATAATTTCGGATAGAGGCAGTCTAAATAAACCAAGTTATGATAGGTTTCCGCCGGCCGAGCCGATACACTAGCCGCGTCGCTCTCATTTTAAACAGTTTTTATAATTAAATTTTTAAGATTAATTAAGATTTTCTTCTGTGATTATGATACTGCATACATAATAACTAGAAATAAAGTCAAACTGTTTCCTTGTAAATATATTTTTATAAATATATTTTTTCCAAATCGTCTAATATCTGTAACCGAAATTATCCGAAACAATTGGATATTCCTAAATAATTTAATATCCATAACCGTTACCGAAACCGATAAAATATTGTTCATATATCCGTATCCATATCCAGATATCCGTAATTTCATATCCATAACATTCCTAGTGCATAGTGTTATATTTAATGTACCCTAAAATTAATGTTATTCAAATCAATCAGCCTATTGAGGACCTAAGACCTACAAGGTCTAGAGTGTACACACCCATGCTGCTCCAATGCAGATGTAGAAGCAGTAGTGGTCAACTTAGTAATTACTTAATAACAACCATCTGTCAATAACAAGTCTGATTTTTTAATGTATGGTCCGCCGGAAAACTGACAGGATTATGAAATTTGATTCAATTCTGGTCATGATTTTAACTCTCGACCATACTACATATATCTTGACTCTTTACATCATTTAAAACTGATAAGAATTATATCATCTTAAATTAATATTTCATTCTTAAGAAACTGAAAATGAAATTTTGTTCAAGTATGTTTTAAACTGACATTTTAAACAGTCCAAATAAGCATAATGTTGGAATATTGCTAGGCAGTTGTACCTTATATTTTGATGTTGTTGTCCAGTATTATGTTTGAATCCTGGATACGCCTCTAATTTTTATTATTATTTGCATATTACATATTATCACATGCTTCGGAAAAGGAAAACAGTTATCATGAAACCTGCATACCTGAGAGTTCTACTAGATGTTCTCAAAACTGTGTGAAGTCTGCCAATCTGCATTTGATCAATATGGGGTAGCTTTAATCCTTCACATTGTGAGAGGTGATCCAAGCACTGCATGGGTTGTAATGATGAATGAATGTTCTTTTGTTTACAATATTTATACTACAGTATAATACTGGCAAAATAAATTTTATTTACTGACAATATATAATTCTAGACAAAGTTTAGCCATATAGTATAACTCTTTGTTAAGAAGGAAACTTCAATATCTTCACGATTAAAAAACTTTCATTTTGGACATAGATATCAATGTATAGGCACAAAGTAGACTTACTTGAGGTTGCTGGTCGTGTTGGTTTTGATGTTCTGGTTGGTTTTGGTGAGATAGTAGTTGTTTTTCGTGTCGAACCTAGAACAATTCGGACTTAATTGTGATCTAAAGTTATAAAATTTTTCAGTTCTGTAGAAATTACAATAAAAACTGATTAAAGACAAAAAAAGTTATATCATAGCAAGTACCTTTTTCAAAATTCCTATTTGTTTTTCAATTCACAGACATTCTACTAATTTTAGTTATTTCAAGTATTGTTTGATAGGTTTTCTGTAATACCAAATATATCTACATGACTAAAGTATGTTTTTATGCGAAAATGCGGAGTATTCCTGTTTCCGAAAGTGCCGGTGCATCGGACTATTTCACTAGTGAAAGACATTTTAACGCAAATTTAATGGTGAACGTATAAACGGAATCCTTTTAGTTTACTACAAAACCCTTCGTTCTTTTTGGTTTATCTAAAAATAATATAAATAAACAAATATATAACAAAACAAGATTAAGCAGGAACCAGAATCACATAAAAAGTTGAAATGATTGAATCTCAGTATATACTAATGTACTCTGTGATTGAATCCAATCCAAAACAATTTATTGAATCAGCTGAATTTGACAGCATTTTAATAATTTTATATTGTGACTGACGTTGACTATGTCACTTACAGTGACATCGGTTCATAGAGTAACATCGGTTTTTCAAATTTGAAACCGATAAGGTACGGTATGTTAAGTTTCTATTCCAAAATATAATTTTTTAATTGTTTATATTCTAAATATCAATGTAGTTATCGTTATTATCTTTTTTTAAAGATCAAGTACGAAGTCCATCCATATACATATAACTATCCAATCCATATAACTATAAATGGAAAGTGTGTTACTCTAATTTTATATTTTAGGTAAGGGTTTTATTACAATGAATATTCATGTATAAGTTTACAGACTGCTATGAATAAGTCTACTAGCCAACACTAACACAGGTTATGGATAAAAATGAATCCTACAAACTGATAAATATTTACCTTCACACTTAGCATATTTGGGCCAATCACAATGTTTCTCGGAAGCACTCCAGTGCAGCCCTGGTGCACAACGTTGCAAACGCCAGGAAGTTCCGTCGCAGTGCAAGTAGGAGTTACAATCACCGGCAACTTCGTGATACTGTTGGCCATTGCATGGACCGCCTTCCACTTGGTCTATGTGATAGAAATACGAGGGAAAATTTAAAATACATTAAACGTCAAAAGGTTTTATAAATTTAGTTGCGAACCTTGTTTTAAAATATATGTTGAAAGTAACTATAAAAATTGCATCACATATCTTAGTTCTGTTACCTGAGCTAACTGTAGTAATTGTAGGTCGTGTAGTAGGTTTGACAGTTGTGGTAGTTGTCGTCGTCCTAGTAGTGGTAGTTCTTCTTGTAGTGGTAGTGGTCGGTGGTGGTCTTGAGGTCATTGGAGCCAGTGTAGTAATTGTTGTACTGCTTTGTTCGCTTGAGCTTTCTGTAATATTCATTATAATATTTATATAATATTTAATTAATATAATATTTAGTTATTAAATAAAAAAAAAAAAGTTTGATCAATGTTTTAATATTTTACGAGTATTTTGTTATACTTGAGATGCCTCTCCAAGTAATTTTTTTAAGTTTTATCAGATAGACTTACCAGAACATTTGGCGAAGCTTGGCCAATCACATCTATTGGACTTTGCAGACCAATGTAAGCCAGGAGCACATCGATGCTTACGCCATTGTCCGCCTTCGCATTGCAAATATGCTTCGCAGTCTCCTGGTGCTGAACGATATTCGCCTGCCTCACAAGTCGCCCCTTCTAAACCTACATGTAATGAAATTATATGAATATCTTATTATTCCCGAAATGTTCAAACGAAACAGCTTGTCGTACCTCTCTATTTCTGTGCCTTCAGATCCAGATGTTAAAAATTGAATAAATAATTTTAATTATATGAAATATATACTAAAACTAATAAGTACTAATTTAAGCAATAATTTTTCATACATAAGTAAACCTTTCAAAACACGAAATGTGTTAAGCAAATCAAAATGTGTTCTTTTCAGCTGATAGGCATGTACAGATTGAGTAATTTGGTAATTGTAAAATAGGTATGATCAAGATTCATGTGCTCGTACCAGAATCTATAACTGGTCTCTTAGTGGTGGTGCTGGTGGTAGTAGTACGTCTAGTGGTAGTTCTTCTTGTCGTGGTAGTGGAGGCAGGGGTGGTAGTAGCAGGTGGCCACCATGTCTGCGCTGTGGTAGATGTGGTGGAGGGATTCCAGCTCGGCCAGGTTGTTGAGGTGTGATCGTGATTGCCGTGGCTACCGTGATCGCCACCAGCGGTAGCGCCTTTAAGAAATTATTACGTTGAATTAATTATTAATTGTTTAATACGAATTTGGCAATGACAGAATAGTTACATATAAACACTATAACTTACCATCGGACTCAGCTGGTGTGGTGGTAGGAGGTGATGGAGTAATGGGTTCTGGGGGTCTCTCACAAGGAGAGGTGGGTGGCGCAGGTACGGTGCGGCCTAGTGCTCGACCGGCAGCTCGAAGCAAAGGCGAGGGTTCTGCGCAGCAGCGGTTGTTGAAGTCATCCATATCTATCGCCCACGCTGTAACTCCACCTAATCCTTGACGCATGGCCCATTCCACCTGGACAGTTAGGTGTTTAATAAATACATTGCTTAGTTAATATCTAGATATGGAGAAAGGAACTGGAATATAATTCTTAATATTTTTGACTCTTGATTAAATTGACAACTAAGGATATTTCTGTGTAATATTACATAGCATTTCTGAATAACTATTTGATTTCAGCTGATGGTTAAAACAAATCATATATTTATAGTATTATTATAATCGCCCTTTTTAACATAGCTACTGAATTTAAATAAATAATATTTTAAAAAAACTAAAAAAACACGCTTTTATTGCTAATTGAACTAAAAAGTAGAAAATAATTTTTAATTACAAAGAGTCTTTATTACAGTAGTAGAAGGTCGGACAATCAATCATAATTAATTACCTCAAATAAACATTATAATAAAATTTAAGTTATTAACAAAATAATTCAAAGTTCTTTTTAGTTCAATTAGCAATAAAAGCGTGTTTTTTAGTTTTTTTTAAACTATTATTTATTTTCCAGTTTTTAGTTAAATTAGCAATAAAAGCGTGTTTTTTTAGTTTTTTAAACTATTATTTATTTTAAACTATTTTTTATTTTAATTCATTTTCGTTCATTGTACTTTTATCAATAAAATTATTAATTAAAAGATTTTGATCACGATAAATATCTTATTTACTTGTCGAATTTTGTTCTGTAAAATAATTTCAAAATTTATGTTCTGATTATTTTATTGTAATTAATAAGAAGCTTTTATAAATCACGGTTATTATATAACATCTTATATGAATATTAAATAGAGTAACTTGCGTTTATGAGACTTATTAGTACCCACGCATGTGTAAGGAATAAACAAGGTTAGAATCCAACTATCCTAAAGACATTTTGGTCCCCGTTGAGCAATACCGCGTCCCCGAGCAAGTTCGAAAGAGTAAGTCGTAGACTCCAGAAATCAGTAAGAGTAACTCTGACTGGAAGTGCAGGCATGCGCAGATCGCGCGCTAGCTCTATATTTCTCACTCTCCTAGAGAGGATCTAAAAAAGAATTTATGAATCCTGGCCGTCCTAATAAGGATAATGGGAAACTGTTATCAAATTATTGCATTGTCATCGGCCCTTGATATGTGTGCAAAGTTTCAAGTTGATCAGACTTTTAGAAACCAGTGAAAATTAAGCTCAAAGATTCCGTTACATACATACATACATAGATACAATCCGAGCTAATAAAAGCGTCTTAAAAAAAAAAACAGGAGCTAAAATAAAAGACAAAGTTTAGAATATATACTCCGCATAAAAATAATAAATCAGTTATATTAATATAATTATTACCTTCTCTGTAATAGATTTCGGGTCATCATATCCTACCCACTGATTGTCAGAATATGCGTATGGCCCAGCGCTGTCTTGTCTTCCTGTTTTCCAGCGCAACTTTTTAACTGTAAGAAATAATATTTTTTAATAGCATATAAAAAACAAAATCAAGACACATCTTTTTTTTAAAGAGATAACTTATTATCACATTGTAATACTAGTTCCTAGCATCGGATAGGTCAACTCAAAAAAGTTCAAATTCTGTTTTACTTATAATATCCTGTATCAGCATATTATTTTAAACCTGTGTCGTCCCAGATCCTAAGTTGCTTAGCTATTGTTTATTCCGTTCTTACTCTGAATTAATCGTTAAATATCTTTAATATTCTATTTATTTTTAACTGCCACTTACCTCGGTAACAAATTTCGTAATAGGCTAACATGCCGGGTTGCTTAGTGAATTCACCAGATTCCCCAGGACCTGCTGCCGGTGCCCCTGGACCATTAGCCCTCTCCACATCTGCGAGTCTATATGACTGACCATAGAAAGCTAACCCAAGTAGGAGTTTCTTAGGATCAGCCCCACCACTTATCATAGCTTTGATTGCGTATTCCTAAAAAATAATCTTTATAAAAATCTCTGCATATTTTTACTGTCATGACTTCGATTTAACAGTAAATACTGAAACAAAAACATATCAATCAAATACTAAAACATAAATTTCATTGGACATGTTCGATTATAATATCATATAGGCATATTTAATTAGCTAAATTATGAACATAAAAAGGCGTCAAGTATTATAACAAAATGAGAGTTGTTTATAGTTTATACCAGAGGGCATCACACTGACCCACCCAGTACGGCATAAGTAACCCACTGTTAACAAAATCATGCTGTTATACGCGTAAGTAATTATCGTTTGTTTAATAGTAATTATGTTGTTTTACTTCATCATTACAATCCATATTGTCCCACTGCTGTACTCGGGTCTTCTCTCGCAATTAGAAAGGATCGGGCCATAGTCTGCCGCGCTGGCAGCCTTCACACACCTTTGCGAATATTATGGAGAACTTTCATGTGTGCAGGTTTCCTCACGATGTCTTTCCTTCACCGAAGCAAGTGATAATTATTACGCATATACTTTGAAAAATTAGAAGTGCGTGCAGGATTCGAAATCGCGATTCACGTGCGGGAGACCTACGTTCAAACCAGTAGGCTATCACTGCTTGTTTTACTTACAACTGAATAATATGGAAGTGCAACACTCTGTACTGGAACTAATGGCGTGTGATGCGCAGTGCGTTGTTCCCAACCACCGTGGTAATCATAAGTCATTGTACTCATGAAATCAGCGGCTGCAGATATTGCTGACAAGTCATATGCAGATTCAATTACTTCCTTATATCCAGAGAGAGCTACACCCAACTCCATGCCGGCTCCATGCAAAATTTTGGATAATTCCTGAGAATTACATATTTTCATTATATTTATTAAATAGGTACTCATTATTTTACAAGTACTAGTACTAATACTAGTTTTTTTTAAGTATACGAAACATGAACATAGTGGGAGGTACCTGTATTAGTTTAGCATAGTTAGCTTTGTCTGACTTGGCACCCTTCTTACAGTTACTCTGCCAGCAAACTGGATAATTCCAGTCCAAATGCAGTCCCTTGAAATTGTGGAGGCGTAGAAAAGCAACTAGCTTTTCTGAAAATTTAGTTCGCGCTGCACCGGAAGATACTAAACGGGAGTACTTGTCACCTGCTGAATCTGTCCATCCTCCCAAACCTAACAATACTTTCACGTCCTTAAGAGAGGTGACTCTCTCGTATAGATCTGTGAAAAATAGACATTAAAATTAAATATAGTAACTTGTGAAATGGTATTGATACGAGAACTAAAGTAAAATCTCACTGTTGGTTATGTCGGCCCAAGGATCGAATTCTTTAGCAATTAACTCGTCAGGAGACAGCGAAGCATATGCGTAGACCACGTGCGTACATAATCTTGTGTCGATGTGTTCTGGAACAAACTTGCCGTCTCCTCGTCGATAGAATGCCCAGCTTGTCATATAGCAAACCACGCGTTTGTCGCTTTCTTTACCTACAAAGAGTAATATTTCAATTTTAAACCTTCTTGACTTTATTAATAGTTGGAATAATTAGTGTGATTCAATTGGTGTGTTTAATACCTCTCTTTTCAGTCATATCTATGTCTGTAGCAATTAGACGTTCAGGGTCTTTATTTACTGTAGATTCTTTTCCTGGACTTAAACTCCACTGAAAACAGGAAATACGGTTTCTGTTAAAATAAAATCAAACAATTTAATTATTTTGAATGATGTAATTTTTTTTATTTGACTGTATAGTTTCTTACCTCAAAGTCAGTTTCGTAAGCTTGTGATAGAAATCGGGCAGCCTCCTCTACGCTTATTCTTAGACTTTGTCCTGGGATACATTTTGCAACATCTTGATGCCTTTGAAGGAAAACAATTTCAATAGGTAAATGAATGTTTTATGAATTAACAATTTAATTTAGTGATACTATTGGTTTCCATCAGTAAGGCATGAGCTTTTCCTCGTAATGAGGAGGTCTAGAGCGTGCTCCAACAGCTTAACGTGCATTTTGGAGAAATGATAAGCTCAATAAATTTTGCCATTAACGGTCACCTATCCAACGAACGACTGAGCCTGCAGGTGCTTAATTATGTCTGAATAAGAAACATTCTTACCCACAAAAACCTGTAGATGGATCGTACAAGCGTTCATCTTCGCAGATCATCCGGTAGCTGATCCCACCGGAGCAGAAATGGAAATGAGCACAAGACTCCTCATCGGAGGCTAAATATGGAGTGTTTGATTCACAGGACCCAATCTTAAGGGACGATTGATCGGTCATTGTTTGTTCTCCTAGAATGAAGTATAAATACCAATTATCCATTTATAAAATATTTTTGAACTTAAAGATGTTTTAATATTTATTTTATTTCACATACTGTTAAGACTTGTGGATATAGCGCTCAGAATCGGGAAAGGTTTTCCGCAAAGACCGCGGAAGTCATCCATATCGATAGCCCATGCCGCTGCTCCAGCCAACCCTGAGTCAGTAACGAACTTCATCTAAAAAAAGACAACTTATTCATATTAGGTAACAGAATCGACACTACCAACACTTAAATTCACAGAAATTAAGAGCAAACATAAAGGAATTAATTTCGGTGATCGAGTACATTTAACTACCTATGTTCATAGCAAATAAATCAGCGAATTTTTACTACACGGGAAAAACAATTTTATGAGGAAAAAAAGCCGACGATTCGACCGACGTATTTGTTTGAAAGGTAACTTAAAATACCTTAGGACATACATTTGAACTTAACCGATTTATTTTTATTTAATAATTTATGCACACTTAGAAACATTGTACAGATAAGACATTAAGTAAGGATAGTACAAAGGAACTGCTTATTTCTTATGAAATATCTTCCAGCAGACCTGAGACTGGGGAGCGGTATGTCTAGTAGTAGTAGACTGTGTACACAAAATATGAAATGAAATGAAATGAAAAAATGTTTATTCGTAGTCTAAAGCCGCAGCTGAACATAATAAAATACACAAAAAATAGAGAAAAGAAAACACAATAAGTTACACCCTAAGTATATGCTAAACTAAACCTAAATACAACATGAAATGTCCATGCTGCAGCGTAACGAGCTACGAATGGGCCCAGCCTCAGCTTAAGCCGCGCGTGAGCACAGCACTGATATTTCAGTCTCGGCCCTGCCTTCCGTGACGGAAGCCCGGTCAGTCGTTTTAGGTTAAATTATTTTTCTTAATAAAATTAAACTACTCCTATTTTACTGACTGTGAAGTATTCGGAATAAGTGGGTACATGAATAAAACGTTTGTTTAGTTAATGAGAGTAAAAAGTATGAAGAAAGAAATGAATTAAAAGGACATATTGGAGGACATATTGGACGCGACACGTGTTATATAACGTGTAATATAGTACATTAGAACTAAATAATAATAATATATAAATACATGCGTAAAAACAATCATACATAAATACATACATAAATAAATACATATAAAAAAGTAGGAATACCGATGAAGAAATGATACAGTAGTATTGTAAATTACAAAAAAATAAAGTGTAAACTGACAGGATATTATAGATAAATAAAATAAAATAATTTACGCAGCTAAGCAAATATAGTGCTCTTTGACACGTTTTTTAATACGGAGATAGTTTTAATATCTCTAATATTAGGCGGGAGCGAGTTCCACAGTCTCACTGCATAAACGGAAAAGGAGTGGGAGTAAAAGGAACATTTATGTGGAGGGAACTTGAGTAGGGATTTGAGGTGGATTCTGCAAGGAACAATTGAAGGACGAGCGAAGCTAAAACGCTCTCGCAAATACGATGAAGCAGTAGGGCAGCGGAGAATGTTAAAGAGGAGGCACAAAATCCTACAGTTTCTGCGAAAACGAATTGGGAGCCACTTGAGATATTGGTGAAATTGAGAGACGTGGTAAAATTTGCGTATACTGAAAACATCAAGTTTGTTTAATTGTTCCTCTGTGACATCAAGATAGCAGACGTCAGCATAGTCTATAAAAGGGATGAACTAAAGTTTGGACAGGGGAAATTTTCGTTTTCAGGGGCAGCAAACTCTGCAGATATTTCAGGGAATGAAAGGAATAGTGCAGCCTGCGACTAACCTTACTAATCTGGGCATTCCATGAGAAATTAGAGTCTATAATAATACCTAAATCTTTGACAGTATCAGTGAAAGATATAGTGATCCTCCCCAAGCGTAATGATGGTAACTGCGACAAATTAAGTAAATTGTGATTGTGTCTGCTGCCAATTATTATTGCTTGCGATTTGCTTGCATTAATGTTGAGACCAAACGTGGTTGATACTCGAGATGGCTGAGACAATGTTCGCCACACTAAAATGATAATATATCTGCAAATCGTCTGCATAGAGATAGAAATTAGAAGAAATAATGGGAGTAACGGCGTTAAGATAGATGGAGAAGAGTAAAGGACACCATCCTGAGGTACGCCCGCATTAAGTTCACAAAAGTCAGAAAAAGAGCTATCGATGCGTACCCGTTGCAAACGACCTCGAAGATACAAGTTGACCCATAAAATGATAAACCATAAAACGAAACGTTAATAGAGCGAAGTATCCCTTCCAGGGTGTAAGATCTACAGAGCAAAAAGCATTACTAAAATCTAGCAACATCAAGAGAGTAAGTTGCTTGCTTTCTATTGCACAGCGAATGTGAATGAAGAGAATAAGCTAGTTGGCCGTGAACGATATGTTCAAAAACTTTGAATAGAAAGGGTAAGATTGAAACGGGTCTGTAATGAGAAAGTGAGGTAGGTAATGTGACTTTAAGAAGTTGTATAACGTGCGCCTGTTCCCAGAAGGTAGGAAAGGAGCAGGATGATAAGGAATGATTGAATATATGAGTAATGATGGAAAGGATTGAGGGTAGGATTAACACTATCATTTTTGAGCACAAATTGTCGTGACCGACAGCTGATGAGGAAATGGATAAAAAAAACTTCTTAACACATTTTTCAGTCACGCAAGAAATGATGAAATAAGGGCACGGAGGTCTTTGGACCACAGATAGGTTATGGAGTGTACGAGATTTAATGTAAAGATCAATAGCTGATGAGGATAGAGAAAAATACTTATTGAGCTCACTTACATCAGTACCCATGCATATCGACGTGCAATCCACATTGACTTTAATAACATGCATCTGCGGGGCTATGATTATTGAGAGAATCATGGAAATGGCGTCTCTTTGCATCCCTACACAGACGATTGCAGCGGTTTCGCAACGACTTAAAATGGACCAGATTCCGTTCAGTAGGAAAACGTTTATATCATCTTGTCACGCCTTGTCACGTCTCGCCATGAGGTTCCTAATATCAGACGTGAGCCAAGATGCGGGGTTCTTTTAATTTTTTCGGGTCGTATAGGCGCATGCTTATCGAATAAACTCAGTACCGAACTAGTAAAATACTCAACCTTCTCATCGATGTCTGAGCTACTAAACACTGGAGTCCAATCGATTGCATCAGCATCAAACTGCAGTGCCTGCAGGTCTACGCCCTTGTAACTACGAAGATTAAGAAATTGAGGTTTGCGTTTAGCAGGGAGACAGTGATAGATGATAGTCCGTGGGACACTAAACTTTTGACGGAGGAGACAATCATTAGATCCACAAGGGAAGGCGTGCAGTTAGAAAAATGATGCGTCGCAGACAGCGGTAGAAGTTCAAGTTTGTGAAGAAAAGTTTAGATGCACGAGAGTCACATTTCAATAGACATGTGTTAAAGTCACCCATCATGATTATGTGTTCGTAAATTGGACATAAATCACCAAATACCTTCTCCAGAGTTTCAAAGTAATTGACAGTCAACTTTTTTCTTTTCATGTAAATTAATTTGTGAGAATAGTCTCATTGAGAGTATTTTTCAAGTGCACTCATTTATTTTTACCTTTTCCATGACAGTATCAGGTGTGTCGTATGTAACCCATTGATTGTCGAATACGGCAAAAGAGTTTCCGGCTTCGTCAATTCCGCTTGCTCCTTTTCCTTCACGCTCAGACATACATATCTAAAAATCCAAAATCAATATTAATCTAATTTGTAACAACACTAATGAATTGTTGGAAAAAGTATAATTTGCAAAATTGGAAATGGCGAAATGAAAAATATTTTCTTACTTCAAAATAGGCCAAAAGCCCTCTCGTTTGCGTGTAGATTCCTTCATCGCCCCAGCCGCTTACAGAAGCGCCAGGGGAAGGCAGCGTCGATGGGGCAAGAGTGTAACTTCGACCAAACACCGGTATCCCGAGAACCAGCTTATCAGCTGCCATGCCGTGCCTTATGATATACTTTACCATAAAATCCTACAATGGATATTATTAAGATTAAGATTAAGCTTTGAAGGACTAGTTATTCTGGTACTTGGTCATCAAATACCATTTACTTGCTTTTCGTGAAATTGTCAGTAGACAGTAGTAGTACACAGTATATGCGTTTTCAGTATTGCGTTTCATTTTTACGGTTTGAGGATAACTTGACCATTACAAAAGATTCAAGATAAAAATTCCAACCACAAATCGCTCGGTGACGTAATTTCATCCGTATGACGAGTGCAATAAAGTATTTCTATGATCAAAGTGAAATTGTTCCATATTTTCTGTTTTAGATACGAGGGTACGGTAAACATAGATACTTACAATATTATCATACCGCTGGTCCCTGGCCGCTGCTCCTGGGTCGCGGTATAGGGCACTGTGCTGCACTGCTCTCGTAGGAGGGTCGTCACTTTTCGCGTGTGTCATGTCCCACGCTTGAAGGATGGTGTAATCCGTGACTCCACTTACAGCGGCAAGATCATAGCCATCCTCTATTTGGTACCTTTAAAAAAATATTTTTGTGTCAAACGGCTAAATACGAAAAGATGTTTTCGGTAAAGTAAAAAGGTCTTTCTGCAAGTTCAAAATTCACTATCGGTTAGTCTACTTGAAAATAAGATTGAAAATGTTTTAAAGCGTAACACAGCATTTATTAAGCGTAACAATAAATGTTGATAAAAGATTAATTCAACCCTAAAGCATATTAAAAACCTTCATACCTAAATGGCGGTAAGACTGTAGACAATAAGAGTCCATAAGGTGACAATTTTTCCCGGAGTTCGTAAAGAAGGGTCGTTA
The DNA here is from genome assembly GCA_003671415.1 of Megathymus violae. Lineage (NCBI taxonomy): Eukaryota > Metazoa > Arthropoda > Insecta > Lepidoptera > Hesperiidae > Megathymus > Megathymus violae. Next base: position 9,595,635 of record PDGT01000001.1, read on the forward strand.
ATAGTTCTTTTTCTTTTTCGTCCTTATCCCCTGCGATGAAAAATGTTGGAAATTAATAAACATGACAATGGAATTTATGATAATTCTTTGGTTCATTTTCAGCTGTTAGCATTCGAATCCTTATTTTTTGTCGCCGAAGTAAGCTCCCCTGAGCTTACTTACAACTTACGATTAACAAGATCGAGGTGTAAACCGAATTTTGATCCCAACTCATTCCTATTTTACCTAAAATCGTGATCTCTTAAGATCAAAATAAGTATATACTGAGGAGTTTGTTCAAATGAAACCACTACTACTAACTTCGACGATAGTTAGTAGAATTTGAAGAAATAAGTGTCCATTTTATGTAAAGAAACAAAAAAATATTTTATGCAATACTCAATAAATTACTTAAGCAATTTTTTAATTTGCTCAATTAGCACCAAAAAACAAATTGGAAATTAACTTAAAAAGTTACCTGCGTAAACCCAATGCAGATCGAGTCCATCGAAATCATGCTCCCTCAGGAAGGTTACAGCACTGTCTATAAAGGAATTCCTGCGGTAAGGCTCCTGCACCATTTCCCTGAACAAGCGGTCAGTGCCGTCGCCGCCCACACTGATGATCACCTTGAGACCAGGCACGCGTCTCCTTAGTCCCGTTGCTATGCGGTATCCACCTGATAAATAATAAGTTTATATCATGCAGTAGGTAGGTACTTTTTGAATTGTGGGCAATTAACACTAATAGTTTTGTTTATTCTGTATTTATTAATTAAAAGAAGACTTAGTTAACTAGCGGCTTTTTGGCTTCTTTCTAGGCTCGCAACCGGTGTAACCTTTGTGCAAATATTGTTTGATGAACATGCTAGAATGCTTAGTTACAAATACAGTGATACTTATATTAATGAATTTGAAATAAAATCAGAATATGAACACAATTTAGTAAAGTTAAAGTAGAAATAATTATAACAAATTATTTAATATGATATTGCTAGTGGCCCATCTTAATTAGATTTTTTTTGGATGAAATATTTAAATATTTGCTTGACAACAATCCCACCTAATAGTAAGTGGTGATGAAGTCTAACGTTCTAAGTTATAAAATCCAATTCACTATTTGAACGAAATTAAATACCGTAATTATTACTGAATTGAATCTTAGTAAAAGATCTAAATTATTAGAAATTAAGACATAGTTGACGAATATCATCATGGCTCCAGATATTTTATATATTTACTGCTATACGAAATATAGCCAAGGTCCATTCGAAATAATGTAATGTAATGTACCTTTCAAATAACATTTTTCAAGAAGTGTTGTGGTTCAGGGGATATCCCTTCAACAATACACAATCGCACAAAATTCGCACTCTCTTGCTATAAAATTAGTATAGATTTATTGCATACTATTTACTATACATCATATTAATGTTCCTCAAAAATGCCTTAGTTTTACATACTAGGTATTATAGGATCAATAACATTTATATATTCTTAATTTTTTCTGTTAATTGTTATAAGTAATGATTGATGATTGATAACAGTCGTACGTGATGGTATTTTGATGTAAAGGTTATTTAATTTACCTTTGATGATGTCATAGTCTTCGTTGACTGGCATTACCGCGTAGGTGTGGGGATGTATGGCTGCATATGCGTAGTGAAGGTGGGTACAGGAGCGGGGCACGAGGCCTGCGGTGAACGCCAGCGGCGGCGCGCGGTACGCAGCCCACGACTGCATGTAGCATACCACCAAGCGGCGGTATGACGGAGATGCAGTTTGCTGCATCTCTGCAACGTTACGAATTGTCATAATAAGTGTATTCATATTATAGAAAATACTAGATATAACGCTCTCTGTTAGGTAATGAGCGATATATCCTTGGAGCAGACTGTTAATTGATCGAAGCTATATCTTACTGATAAATATTATCTACAATATTTTCCCAGTAAACTTTGTTAAATATTTATTATTTTACTAGTGTTCGCCTAGTGGTTCGAATTAGCCCATAAACATTAAATAACATCCTGTTTCCAACCTTTTCACTAGTTACCGAACAAAATAAAAAAATCGGTTCACATTCAGAGGAAAAAATGGCACTAAATTGCCTTATTGATATGTATATAGATATAGCAAAAAAAATACAAAACTTGAAGAAAACAACATTTAAATGATATTAAAAACTATTGTTTACCCTGGAGGTTAGCATTTCCCAATTGTAGCCTTTCATCAGTACGGGAACCACTACGTAAAAGAAAAAGAAATGTAATTCGCATCAAATTCAAATTAAATGTAAAATTTTGGAAATTTCATTGACGTTTAAATGAGGGTACCCACTTATTCAAATAGTTTGCAGCTCCATAATAATGTTTGAGATCTTCATCAACATCAATGTTTTCTGCATCCTTAATTAAACAAAAAAAAATATGAATTAATAAACCTTACAAAATATTAAGTACAAAACTAAGAGTCATAAATAAGTATATACCTCTACAAATTTGTACAGAGCCTCGCGATCTAAAACGGGAATGGGGCGTTTTTCAACCGCATCCCTAAGAGGTAGTCGTCCCTCTGGTTCTTCTCTGAGATTTCTGATGCAAAAAAAAACATCAAAAATTAAAAGAATAACGATTACAACGTTCTATGTTAAAATTTTGGACAATAATTAATGATGATAATTATAGTCTCTATATTTTCTTGAACAGTGATAGCTTAGTTCTTTCAAGGTCCATTTCCCATACGAGCGACATGGGTTCCAATCCTGCAGACCGCTCGGTATTTTAAAAGCTAATTAAGTGCTTGTTACAAATTATTCTAATTTGTTTAAGTGAAAACATAACACATTTTGTGGAAACCAGCATTCCTAAGATTTCTACACTGTTTTGTTAAAACTTCGTCAAGGAAGTACTGGGCCAGGGTGATGGACTATTCCTTTTACACCAGATTGTAAGAGGAGACCCGAGTCCAATAGTGGGTCAGTTACCGGTTGTCATTATAAACATTCTCTCTGATAATTATAAAACTGGTTTGTGGAACTTAGAAGGTCTCGTGTGATACATTTCTTTCTTTGCGTTGTGTATTTGCTTATTACGTTTCCGTTAGATTTGTCAGACAATTGTTATTTTTAGGACCACTGCTATTTACAGTATTCAAAAGTGTTAGCCTTGTACGAATAAAGAAACAAAATTAACATAAAATTTTTACCTTAACGGTATGCTCTCAACAGAGGACCGAATTGGTGTCGCTAGTGGTGCGTGATGTGGGACCGTTTCAACTGCACTCCTGGCGAACGAACCCGAGTCCGGGACATGCGGTGATGCTACTGCACTTACGAATAGCACTGCGCACTGTAAAAATATTTTAAAAAGTATTTTTTTGACTTAAAACAGTGACTTTAAACTTGGTAATTGTTCCAAAATCTTCAATTATTTATTAATAACTTATGAAATACACTATTCGGTATGTGTATAGTTTGCCTAAGCGTTTTGTATAGGAAATATTTTGGATATGGATGACATTAGGAAAATATAACGTATAAGTAGTCCGAGCGTGCAGGTATTTCTACATTTTGAAGTTTTAAACAAATACATTTACGAATTCTAGATTAAGTTATTTTTTCATAAAAGAGAAATCGACACTCTTTGTTGATACTACTACATTCCAGTTAGGTAGGAAAACTCTCATCCAGAAAACTAATTAGCATTTTAATGTTACGATTTGTGATAAATGAGCTTTAAATATTAATTTGCATGAGGTGATAAATCGGTTATTCAATGATCAAAATGTTTTCGTGAGTGTCTATAACGATAACATCGTGTTGCGCTCAAATAAATCAATAACAAAGGCTGCGCGGCCAATGATCTCAGAAAAATGCTTTACATTGGACAACAATACGAATAGGACCTATTCAATAGGTATCAATTATTTCACAACATTACAATTTAAAAGCTGCATAATAGATCCGTTAGCTAGACAATTTATTTGAAAGCAAGTAGAAGACGTTGTGAAAAAATTCGTTGAAATGAATAAAGATCCTTTACGGAATGAAATAAAAAAGTGGCCAAGAGCAAGTCACACTCGCCGGCCGAATGTTCTGTACGGTCGATAACGAGATTCATCAGTCTGTGCAGCACCGTGTGCATTTAAAAAAAAATTGTGTTACATTCATTATAGGTGCTTTAACTCGACGAACACTTAGCTGGTTTTTATTATTTGGTCTTTTAAAACATCAAAGGATAGTTATCTATGATGTAGGCAGAAAGGAGCTCCTTCCATTCTTGAGTTCGGTTCACTTTTTTAGTGGATGCTAGGCTCTGTACCACCCAGTTTAATCTCGAAATATGTACTTATGCATAATGATACGTTTTCTTACCTGCCATCTAGTTTTCATGCTTGTTACCATTCGCTTGCTATAATTAACTGTGAAGTGTTTAACGTGTTTTAGTTGTAGCGCACACAAACAAATCTTAATCAGCAACGCATCGGTGAACTTCATTGTATTGCAAATTATGTGGACGGCGGTAAACACTTACTAGAACCCGACCAACCTATTCTTTTCCTGACTTACAATAAAAAAATGTCTTAAAGGAAGGACAAATCACAAGGATATAGTAGATTTGTGGTATGAACTGTGTGAGCTTAGGAATAGAATTATTTTATATAGTGAACCCTAAAAAGTTAATTGTTGTTCTATTGACGTTCCATGCGTGACATATCCGCACTGAAAACTAAGTGTGGGCGGCACCGGTCAGTGACCTATCAATCAAGTATCGCACTACATCTTTGCGTAATTTACATAACTCGACAGAGTCAAGACGAAGAATAACACTCGAGATGGGTTCACGAAAGTTTATTTTTATTCCAATTTTGATTACCATAGCTAAGTCAATGACCACGTAAAATTCTTTAGCGTTTACAAAATATACAAAGATTAAAATTAAAATTTTATTTTAATCTATTGATTGATACGGCATGACCGTATAAATGTTTGAGAATATTTTATTGTTTTTAGTATTTGCCGATGATCCGAGAATCCGAATGATTTTGAATATTTTCCGTTATCTAAACTATTCTTCTTTTATTTGTACAATACTTTTGACATTATTGTCTTACGGTTTAGAGACTATAACTGAATATGGAATTGTTCAGCCGTTTAATAGGAACTGCCTCCCTGTTAAGTAACTTAATCGATACTCAATCCCCATACAAATCTGCAATCAACATACTTTGTGAATATATTAATACTCGTGTATAACTTCATAATATTAGAGATGTGACAATGAAGACGTTGTGTATGTAAATTTTGTGGTTTGGGTTATTGGCTCTAATGATTATCTAGATAAAATTTATGTTTGACAACTGAATCTATGATCACTGCTGTCAAATGAGTAATAATTTGCAAGATGTGATACAAACATTTTTGGATTTTCGATTTCATCTTAACTAAATGCGAAGTTTTCGGACATTGTGACTATATTTTCTCCGTTATTATTCTTTATTAATTTCGGATCTGGAAAATTTTCAATTCGAAAAACATAGTAACTAAATTATAATATATGTAAGTACACAATATTAAATCCAGTGAATTCAAGTAAGAAAATCTTTTTTTTCTTTAAGTCTTGTGTTACTATAAACATTAACATTTTGAAATTATATATGTTTTAGTTAACAAAGTAAAAGATCACATTGATCATGTGTAAACTTTTTCAGAAATTAATTTTTTTGTTTTTTTTTTAATAATTTTATACCTTTTTGTTTTAAATTTCAGTAACTATAATGAAACAAGCCTTTCTTTACCCGAGTATGTAATATTTTAATGTTCAATATTGTTTTTATTATCAAATTATTGCTAGTAGGGAATCTTTCAGAATAGAAATTGCTTGTATTGGATAATATAACTATAAAGTGCAGTTAGTTATAAACGAGTGACTGCTCCTCTATTCAGTCTAATCTAATTAATAATTTACATGTAAAACACCTGATAGGTTTTCGTTTATTGCTATAAATACGAAGATTGTTCTAATAAATTACTATTAAACAAGTCGGTCCGTTGACTCTTGTGTTTGCCGAAAACACAATTTGCATACAGGCATCAGAGGCAGGTAGCCGCAGCCGCTTTCGGGTCATCGTCATCACGGTGCGACGGGCCTTGAGTGCCTGTTCCAAACGACACTTCGCAACCTAACCTAACCTTAGGACATTAATATATTTTGATTTTATTTAGAGATAAATAGGCGGGAACCAGCGTTTTAGGCAGCTATAATATTATAACACCCGTATTATCTTATCATGATTTAACGACATGGATCAGTGGACCCTCAATTTATTGCCAATATATCTATGTAGTTGCTTTGTGTATGACGTTTTTGTTTTTGCTAACACTAAAATCTTGATTAACAAGTCTACTGATTTGACTAAAGAATATGTTTTTTTGACTAATAATTTTATTAGGTGCCTTTCCACGTATTTCACAATTCTATTAATTTATAAAACGCATTCGAGAACGCTGCCAGGTTCTGTCTATTTAGCATTCACAACTTTATAGGTATACTGTTTAGTATCACGACGACATATCTCCATATTGGATATATACGTAGTACTTAATAATCCAGTTTGTGATCGATACAGGCATCGAAAATAATGTCATCTGTAAGACCTTTCCGTGCTTGTATCGCATATAAATTATTTGTTTAAACTAAAAACAGGTATTGTTCTGGGTTAAAAATATCCAAAACATATAAAGTTATAGTTTTCGTTTTGATAGGATTCAACAGGAATCTTTAAATATATATATTTCTGTCCGTCCATGTATAATCTAGTGTATAAAATCAATAAGTCTGAGACATTACTTCATGAGTATTTATGAAAAACTACTTATAGAACGGGATGGGTTGGCTTATGAAACTATCCGTTATCTGTCCTCTTTGAAAGACATTAGATGGAAATTTAGTATTAGTCATTTTTTTAGAATTGGCAATAAAATGAAGTTCATTCATGAATTGTTCATGTATATCTATACTAATATTATAAAGAGGAAAGCTTTGTATTTTTGTGTTTGTAACGAATAAACTCAAAAACTACCGAACCGATTTTAAAAATTCTTTCACCATTATAATGCTACGTTATCCCTGAGTAACATAGGTTATAATTTATTACTAGAAAAAATAAGGGATCCCTGTTAAAACTTCAGTAACGTGAACCAAGGTGTAAAAATGTAAATAGAGGAATGTAAAAAAATAAGTTCAAGTAAAAAAATAAATTACACAAATACACACTTGAGTACATAAAACTAAAAAAAGCAATTTTCATAACAATGTATGTTATAAAAAAAAAGAATAAAAATAGGTTGGCAAGTACAAATTTCAAATTTAAAGAAAAAAATACATACCTATGTCCTTTATAAAGATAAAATTACAAGTATATCTCAAAATGTTAAAAAATAAAAGTACACCCGTGCGAAACTGGGACGGGCCGCTAGTATTTTATAAAATGACCACCGACCACGATATAGATATGCAATTCTCAGAAAAAAAATTTTTATTCCGAATCTGACAGGAAAAACAGAATACACTTTTCTGGGTAGTTTAAAATAACCAAATATTGCATAAACAGACATACACAGTACATTTTTGTTTTATATTATTAATCATTTAGAAAGTAAATAGTTAAGTATGAATTAATTTTACAACACCTAACTGTGAGATGCAGTTAACTTACTTACCAGACAATTGTTATAGGCCACGAATGATTAAAAAATGTAACCATTATGGAAAAACTTGAATCATGAGTAGTCAAATTTATTCGACTCTCAACATTTTTCCATTTTTCAAAAAAAGAGGTACTTAGTTCTCAATTTGTTTGTTTTTTTTTTATGTTTGTTACCTCAGAACTCCGTCATTTATTAACCGATTTAAAAATACCTCTTCTGTTTAATAGTTTATAGTTCCCGTTTGGTCCCACTTAAATTTGAGGAAAAATACCGGTACTAACGGTGAGAAGCAGGAGATTTGATCTCCAAGAAATTCACCTTCGAAAAATATTTTTATTAATTTAATAAGTAATCATTAATCAATTATTATCACTTTACCATGATTTATCAGTACGGTTTTCTTCAGAATTGATAGGTTGATGATATATAGGATAATTAATCGATGGACTTAGGTAGCTAGTGGCAACAAGACGATTTTTAATGCCAAGAGACTAGACCACTGATTTGTTAGTCTGCAACAAGTTCAAACTTAACGAATGAATACCAGCTAGAGTTATCGAGTTATATCGACCATATTCCAATTCATCCTCCGGTCTTGTTTACATCCAAAACGCTTAGTAGATTTTTAAATACACAAGATCACAATATTAAAGATAAAAATATATTTATTTGTTTTCCAAGTAATCGTGTAACTAAATTTAAGGTCTCAATTATTTAACATAAAAAAGGAAAACAATCGCCTTATTGAACAAGAAACTTCTTTTTCTGGCTCCGATTATAAGACAATCTGGTGGTATATCTAGTTCCATATCGGGTATACGATTAATTATATGAAAAATGACTATATGTCTGAAACTTGATGGGTGTGGGTACAAATGTCGCTAACAAGATTAATTTAAATTATATTAATATAAGTTAGTCTCACGTTGCAACTCCACGGAACTTAGAACCATAGAGACTTATTATTTATAGAACCTAAATTACTTCCTAAGTTATTTCTGCGGTAAACATCTTCCTGGCGAAGACTTGTCGGGTGAAGGCTTAAAAGCCATACAATTAGGAAATTTTTACGATTTCAGGACAAATTTGCATGTGTTTTTACAATGTTGCACGATGTCACGTCGGTCCTACTCTACTGCCCGATAAGTACGATTGAATTCTTCGTATTTTTTATGCCTCATATGGCTTGCATGTGATATTAGTTCGATTTAAATGAGTCAGTATACCTCCTCGCTATTATAGCTCATAGTTGCACTTTCGGCTTCGAGTGAAATTTTGACCCGGTCACACGTGGTTTGTAAATGTAACGATCATTTAACAACATTAAAAATTGTTTTGTGACTAACTTTATAAAATTAATTAGGTGCGTGACCTCAATGACTAATTGGAATTTTTATTTGACTATTGTTTTGTTCCGTATAAGTCTTAAACTTCTATGTAGCTACTGCAGCCTATACATAAATTTACGTACATAGGTACGATAAATTTCGATGCTAAAGGTTATTAGAAATAAGTTATTTAGATTAGTTATTATGATTTAACTGATTATGATTTAAATGTAACTTACAAATTGCTTAATATACCTAATTTGTTAAGTAACATGATAAGTTACTAATATTTTTTAAAAATTCAAAGCAAAATTTTATACCACAAATTTTTGAAGTTTTTTTTGTGGGATATCATTAATTTACATCTCTGTGGCTTAAATTATCCTCAAAACAATTTTTAAAAAAGTGTATAAAAATAACTGTAAATTGTAAACTCACCCATAATAGAGATTTGTGCCCCATTACGGGGAATTATCACTAGAAATAACAATTCGGGACTATCTGAAAAGAAAAACACATTTCATTATTTAATTTGTAATCACAAAAAAATCTGGACAAATCCATATTTTCTTATCTCTTGTGTCTTTGTTTCCTTACCTGTTGAATATTGTGAAAAAACTTTTTAGGTTCAGGGTCTGCTATGGACGATACCACAAGTAGGCCCTGCGCTTGTCGCGCTTACCGTGGACTGAGCGGAGGACGCGCGTGGCACCTAGTGTTAATGCCTCGGTGTCATCGTGCTTCACATCTCGCACCTACGCGCATGTGTGTTACGTATCCGTCGGAATTTGGGGACAGGTCCATCCCTCACATAAAAAGTTTTTGCAATGCCTCGGGTAAAGTAGGTAGCAAACATTATTTTAATAACCATTTTACGCCTTTTCGATGTTCTCATTTAGATACATTTTTGTTTAGGAATTTTTCTCAACCATTATTATTAGGTAATTTATGGTTATAGTTGGAAAGTAGACTAATTATTTGATGGTTAGTGGTGGCGGTACTTATGAACATCTCATGGACTCGTTTTTTATGTTAATAATCGACAAAGGAGCATACTGTTCAGCTGAAAGAAGGTGACCACCGCCGTCCATAAATATCCACATTTATTCCCATAAGTTCTTTTAGTGGAACTTAACAGAAAAAAAAAATCTAGTTATTTTTAATTAATAATTAATAATTTAGTGAGTTTGTGTATATGCGAAAGGAAACCTCCTGAACTGCGGCACCTATTGGAAAAGTTCAATTACCATTTCAAAGGTACTTTATTCCGGATGAATACAAGATATGTATCAAGCTTATGTATATAATACTCAGTTGTTGAACCCGAAAGAAGTCGGGACGGGGCGCAGGTCTATTGATAAAATTAATGATATCGATTTAGTTCGAATTGCATATATTCATGTCTAATGTATAATGTTTTTAAATATTTCGTATTATATAATGTATAATTGTATAATGTTTTTAAACATTTCGTATTGATCGATCGATTCGTTTACGTATTGATCGAAGAAAAGAAGGAAAAGTAAGAGAGAGCGTCTATTTTTGCATTTTTAATGGATATTGTTTTGGGTAAATGTAACTTTTCCTGAACTATGCAAGTTCAAATCAAAAAAAACCTACAAAAAATAATTCTTGTCGCATTGTGGCGACCTAGAATACTTCCCTCAATCCCATGCTGGCAGAACAGGGTGTCGTAATAGGCGACAGCAGCCAGCCTGCTTGGTGGTAGGGCCTCGCGGAAAGGATTATCTTATCAATACTATTATTAAGTCATTAGTATTATTACTGGTATTATTATCTTTCCGTGAAACCTGCCTGGCTAGCTACCACCCTCCCGCTTGAGTCAGCTGCCAAACGATTCGTCGTGTTCCGGCTAGGGACTTGAGAGCCAGTACTTTCTTTCTTTCCTTCTTATTTCCTGGCCGACAACACATCAATGATACCTTTGGTCTTGCAACGGTGACCAGTAGCTATCAGGTGGCTCATCTGCTCGTTTGTCGGCTATTAACATAAAAGGTACTTACAACAGAATGGTGTTAGGGATGGCTAATGCGAGAACACTACTGACAATCAGTATGCTTTTCGCTTGAGAGCTGGCTATTAAAATACAAAAAAAACTGAATGTACCTAATGTGTTTATAAACAAGTAACGAACCTTAGTTACTGTATCCGCAGTAAAAGTATTTATAAGCACATACTCTAGATCCAAGAACCATTTGTCTATAGTTAGACTGTAGATGGAACTGCATATATTATACTCGTATGTATTTTTTATAATGTATACAAGTAAAAGAACCTTATTTAAATCTCAAAGTGTATTTATATTCACATACACAATCACTTTGCTTTTGTGACCAAAAACTTAGCTTTGGCCCCATAGGTCCAATCAAAACAGGTTTTCTGATCCAATACTACAAACAACATTTTAGCATTTTATACGGAAGGTAGAAAATATCAAACGATAATAAATAAGAAATTGGTTGTTAGATTAATTGTAATAAAGCATGGAAAAGGTTAACACGATTCTTGTACTATTAGTTCTATTATTATTATTATTTTATTACTATTATTTCTTTCCTCGATGGGCACCTTCGATATTAACATCTTTAAACAATCTTGCGTTTCCAACGACAACTAATGTTGCTATGCAGAGAGCTACTAATTAAAAAAAAGAATTATACTTCATAATAATTACTTTCCTTTATATCTAACATTTAAAAATACCTACTTATAAGAAGATCAAAGAACCAGACTTTTATTCTATTATGATTTTATCGTGCAGAAAAAGTGATTTTGATACAAAGCCATTCTACGTTACACAAATTACCAATAAGTAAGATTGTAATTTCGTGGTTATGACTATTACGATTGAATACAACCTGAAGTATCTGAGCGGATAATCAATATTCTGAGCCTTAAGTTCATGCATATAAACTGGAATTATATATGACTAGTGAATACAAGATGACATCTTCTTCGAAAATCGAATAATTAAAAATCAAAAAACCTAGAACGGACAACAGGTAGCCACGTGCTGTTACAATCTAGTGAAACAGGTCGCTAATAATTCAAAATAAGTAGAAGTCGGTATGTTGCTTGTACTGGCGAAAGATAGCCTGTTGGAGTTGGAGAGCCATTCAAAAAAAAAGTTTAGGTACAAGTAATCGACACAGGCTTATTTTTAAATATTTTTTATAAATTAAACATATTGCGTAATAATTGAACAGTGTATTTTTTTTAATTATACAAATTTAATATAGGTTTTGCTGAAGACTCGAAAAAATTTTACTTCAACTATTGCTTCTGCAATGAGGTACATTAATGCATACCTATATAAAACGTAGTAATATAAAATCGGACACCCAAACATGAATGAAATGAAACATAATGAACAATAAGTAATAATAAACCAATATGGCTAGAAAACATTCTAGTTTACTATTTTACTTTACTTAAGTTTGGAAGACAGTTACATACCAGCATTCCAATTCCATATAAATACCGTCTGAATACAGCTATACTCATTGAAAAAATTCGAGGGTTCTCGACCCAAGCACAGACATGCGTCTAACATTTCATTTGTTGCTGTTAAATACGGACTTCGAATAGATCTAAAACAAATCAGGCTTAAACAAAAATATTTTTAAGTATAGTCGTTTTATCACGTTTTATATATATTACGTTTAAAAGATGAAGATAAGTTTTTAAATTAGCATTATTCTTCTAACTTGTACCAAATTAGATTGACGATTATAGATGGCGTATAAACATAGGACATGATACTTCTTTAAATTTTGTATATAATTTATGGTGTTGGTAGAAAATACAATATACTTAATAATCTTCCCAAAATTTAAGAGTAAAGGGTACTCACACTGTTAATACTCTTTTACTTTTGTTGACACAAAAATAACCGCGACACAAGAAACAATTAACTCGACATGTGTACCAAAATTAACAATTGTATAAACACAAAGGAAACAAGTAATTGCGAGATAGACATGGATAACTGTGACCAAAGATTTTACTGTAGGTTGATGAGACTCGGGCGCGCAGTCGGCACATGGTTCCGCGGTAGACACAAGGCGCTTCCACAATTATTATGCGGTCGGCGTTCCTTCCTTTCTTCCCGCCAATGTCACTCGCATTGTTAGCCCGACACGGAGTCGCCGTCGTGGCAACGACTAACAGTAAACTGACTAAGTGAACCCTGAAATTGGCATTGCCCTTGTTTTGCTCATAGCTGACCTGGACTTGTAAGATATGACCTAGTCTTCTAAAGGCTTTGTTTTCGATGCATTGGTTTTTTCTGAATTGTTTACTAAATAGTTTTAAGCGTATAAACAAATAGTTAAAGACAGGAAACTGGGTGTTGTCTGCTGATTTTATACATGTTAGAGGACACTAATTATGCTCACAGAGGACAATAAAATTAGTTCATCTTGTTGAAGACGCTAGACTATCTGCCCTTTCGAAGATATCCAAGTAGGAACCGGTCTGGTATGCGGTTAACTAGGTCTTTAGATGTAAAGCAAGTATTGTATTTATTTATTTACAGTATAAAGGGTATCGCCCAGAACGATCCCGCGTGTTTAAAGCCAAGTTCAAGGTAATACATTGGCATTTATTGGACGATTCGTCAACTTTGCCACAGACTAAAGAACAATCAGATCATCAAAACAAAAATATTAAAAATGTGCATTGCATTTTAATTATTGTTTATCTTTTTTATGAAGCAATGAAATCTTTACAAAACTTCTATTTATTATTAACTTATATGTATGTATTTATTAATAAATAATAAGTCTGAGGAATAAATAAAAAATAATTGTGTTTGAAATGGCCTCTTTTGGCTTCACTACAGACCTTTGATCTGTCTGATCACGAATCTATGGATTTACGCATTGTTTTCATGGCATATTTAGCTACTGCAAGTTCTAGAGATTTCTTAAGAGACTTACTATTGGCGTGTCGTTTCGAGCAGACAATATCTTCTAAAACTACCAATAATTTGTAGTCCAAGGGGTTTAGATCTAAGCTAGATGAGAGCTAGTCTTCAGCTCTTATAAAGTCCGTAACGTTGGTTTTGAGCCAAGCTTGAGTAGTTCGCGCCTTGTAGGTTAATTAGTTACTTGTGTGTAGAAACAGTTAGTTACGAAATTGTGATCAGCACGCACCACATGGCATCATGCCGATGCCATTAATGTGCAATCACCACATTAGAAATATCAATTTGCAAGATTCCAAAATCAATACACCTCGCTAGTTTTAAGTAACAAACGGATCCTTTTCGCGCTCCAGAAGTGAAAAATTACTTGGTTATTTAGAAATTACTTGATTTATAATATTTAAGAGAGTGAATTGACGCAGTTCCTTCAGAAACTACTGCGACAAATTAATTATTAATTAGTACAGTAAATTACGATTATAAGTACTCAAGTATATAAATATTGCTAACTTCTTAAATTTCATTGTTAAACCGTTGGTAATGGAGAAGTTACATTGGATAATGACTTTGCTACGAAAATGCGGAATTGACAGTTGATTCTGGCAATCAGTCTTAAATAACAAAACTTGTTACTATAGACAGATTTAGTGCAATTCAACATGATTACGATAAAAGCTACAACAATCAATATTTTTAAATGGTTAAAGCTAACGGCAGATCAAATCGCAATGGATAAGTTATTGGTGCCTGATATTATATTTGCAATAAATTCGTAAGGCGTTTGCATATATATTTTTTTATGTAAGTAGTCTTTCTTGTATATATAGATGCCACAAAATGGATTTCTTTTTGTTTGTATTTGTCTGTCTGTCTCTGTATCTTAATCGTAATACACAAAATTTACTGTTGAAGTATTTTTTTGGATAAGGGTAGATGTTACTCTGAAATATTTGTTCACAAGGTAGTCAATAAACTTAGGTAGTCAATAAATAATTAAATGGGGTAAGCATGAAGCGCCTAACAAAAATTAATAACAATATTTTGATACTACAACGATATCTAGAAATAACGTCCGACCGGAGAGGCAACAACCGGATACTAATTAAATATAATCAATAACTTTCTTCTTTTAATAACACTAGTACGTGGTTCACCGATGGACCAATAACCGACTAACAATGAAGTTGTAATTTCAGTATACACTATTTGGAAATCGCATTTGTCCTAACTTTTCAACCTGGTGCCCCCATCCACCTTTCTTTGTCGCACCACCCGCAAAAGATTGCGGTTCCACCCGCATCACCTCGATTCGTGGCAGTCGTCAACCGCTCGTTTCTCTCGCTCCTTCCTGCCCCGAACCTACGAGCTTTGGAACAACCTTCCACCAGAGGCATTCCCTTTGCGCTATGATATGGAGTTCTTCAAAAAGAGTGTCCATCGACTTCTTCAAGGCCAGCAACGCATTTGCAGCTCTTTGGACCATGCACATGTTCATAGGCGGCGGTGACTACTTACCACCAGGTGGACCGTATGCCTGTTTGCCCGCCTTTTACGTAAAAAAAATCTAATTGGTTTATATGTATAATACTTTATATTTCACTTAAAACGAAAATAAAAATAAAAAATCTATTTAACTTCGACGGTGATCTTAAGGTCTTTACCGTCACCACTGGACGACATTTTGAGTAGATATTAATTTTATAAAGTTAAAATTCAGATAAAACATAACAAAGCAAATTGCGCACGATTTTCGCCTTTTAAAGATTTGATTCTTCGCGAAACCGCAGACGATGGTCGGCAGCGGCAGACAGCCGACAGCAGTTGCAGTCGATGACAATAATCTATATGGTATGGGTGTGTTTATATATAAATATTTAATAATTTTTAAGTTTGTTTGACATTTTTATTTAGGTACGTACTAGTTCACCCCTCTCTGTCACCCCTCTATATCAATTTGGCACTTTTTTTGAGCTTACTGAATAAATTTATAATAAAGAATAAGTTGTGCTCTTGCACAGACCTTTCACCCATATTTTGATTATTTTATAATGTGTAGCAAATTAATAAATAAATATTACTGTGTTCCAGTTGCATTCTGTCTGTGTTCGGCCACCGCTCGCTGACTGAGTTGAACTAACTTGTTACATGCAATAATACATATAACAAAAAAGCACATTCTCAAAATTTATTTACAAAAACTGTTATTGCCCGTGTAGCGCGTTATCAATGGATTTTATATAGCATATATGCCCGCATATATATCTCGTTTCAAAAAAGTACGAAGGTACTTTCAGAACAGTTGTTGATAAAAATATATATTTTTTTATCATTTATTGATTGCCTACAAATTTCATCTCACTCCGTTATCTTTTATTTCAAATCCTATACGTATCACTTCGATTCGTTGTTTGAAATGTATTATTTAAGAACTTTACTGTTGCGTTATCAAGCAATGAGACTGTCAGTTTTGTTGATAGCGTCAACTAGAGTAGTTGTGTGGTGAGCGTGACTGAGATGGCAGTTCAATACCAGTTGTTCCTAAGCAAGAGACTTGTTACTGAAAACAAGATCATTGATGGCGCAGTATTGGTCAATGAAAACGGCATTATTCAAGATATTTTAACACGCAAACAAGCTGATACTTTAGTGACTGAGAGCAAGGGCAAAATAAACGTAATGTATACCAATGTATATTCTTATTTTCGCCCGGCCGCTGTCCGTTAGAATGCGATGGTGACCTTCAGAGGTCGGTTCGGATATCTGTTCCGATTTTTTACTCACTAGCATAAAGGTCTACGCTCCGAGCTATTTACTACTTATTGATACGTAAATTGATCGAACTGAAACAAATATGTTCGTGTTTTACTTAGGAACAACCGTAGTGTCGGATCAATTTAAGTAAATAAAGTTTACTTTATATGTATACTCCTATCTACCATTTCCTATTTTCGCATCAATAATTTGGAAAAATCATAACGGTGATCACTAAGTTTGTTTTTAACCGATGTTTATTTATTATATCTATAACAGGCCTCGTTAATTACCGAGAAACCAAATGAGAAAAAATACGTACGAAGGTTTTATAAAGTTAATAAACGAGAAGTTGCAAATAGGATACACAAGTAAAGTATCTATTTTGATAGTAAGCCGGGCAACTTATTCTGGATGATACAGAATCTAACGACCAGGTGAGACTAGCCATTGCCTCTACCTGCAATATGCCATCAGCAAGATGCATCACCAGCGGCGGAGGTTAGCTTGATATTCGAAAAACACAGAACAATAATTAAAGTAGTTCAAGTAAATGTTGCCATGAAAACTAGTCTATACTACGTGAGCTATGCCGACAGACTAATTTACCAGACGATATGATGGAGATCAAAATAGAAAGCAATTGGAAAAATCTCATGCACAAACAACCAACGAAACTACTTTAAGGAATATAGTAAATGCACTAAATATGCAATGAGTCAATTTTTACTACTAAATCATTTAAGGTGGTAGATGGTGGTGAAGCTGCGTTGATGGCGGGTGTGGTGGATTCGCACGTTCATATTAATGAGCCGGGGCGCACCGCATGGGAAGGGTTCCGAACAGCTACTGCCGCTGCCGCTGCTGGTGGTATTACAACTGTCGTTGATATGCCTTTGTAAGTAACTCAAATGGTTAGGTGGCGTACTGCAACAATATAATCGTACAATATACAAACCACGTTTACTCTAATAACACTAATTATTGTTTTGAAAGTTGTAGTGACGTTTGCAATTATTTTTACTCCGATCGAGTCGACGCGCAGTCTTCGTTCCTGTGACTATAATAATATGTCGATCTCGACACTTTATTTTACTTTATATTTGTGATATGAAGTTAAGCTTAGTTTATTCGACATAATCACATATCATAACTGAACACGTAAGAAAACTAAAATGGAAAGAAACTTCTTAAAGTTGTAGTCACTATATGGCAAACAATATTTTTTAATTAATTAGCGCTAATAATATCGCTATATTAAAAGCAAAATGTTACATCTTTCATCTTGACTACGGGGAGCACCGCCCACTGAGAACTGACTGGTTATAAACGTTTGTAGTTTAATTTTATATACTTACTTAAGAATGTATATATGTTGCCATCGGATTAGTATTCGAATATCGATACCATGTTGAACGAACACGAGACAACAGAATAATAAAGCACGTAGGTAACCCGAAGATTTTTGGCAAACGCATCACATGTAGTTAAGCCAACCAGGTCAGGTAATATGTATCTACCTACATATTTACAATAACCACGTAGTTGTTATCGCCTTCACTAAAGTTATTAAAAGCAACGTTTATTGCGCACCTAGTTTTGATAACTTAAATAGGTGCAATTACGCTTGGGACTCGTAGTACATCTCAAAGTTATTATGATATTGTGTCTGCTTTTATTGTATACCTACTGCTGGAGAGTCCGTTTATTTAATTAGGCCATACACGTTGAAAAAATAGCTATGATAGCATTGTACACTTCAACCAGCAATGAAAAATCGGAACGTTTCGAACGTTTTTGTTGAACTGCTCCATCGATCGAACCAACAGCAAATGTTTAACTAATAAATGGTAATGAAAGAAACTGTAAATTTAATCCTAATTTGTACAGACACGTCCGTTTTGATTCATTTGAAAAATATTTAAAATATATACCACGAGTAAAATAATAATAATTATATGTTTGAACCTATGAGGCCTAGATAAACTTAGCTTAAGTAAAAATTTAAGTGGAAAGAAACGGTAGCTAAAAATCAGTCATGGATTCTAACCTCGGTGGTATATGTACCAAAACTCTGGTAGTACCATCAACTGCAGTTATTTATCATAATTAAAAGAATATCTAAATAGTGGAATCCTATTTAACACTTTTTATTGCCTATGTTTATAAAAATAGTATGTGTTTGAAATCTATAATGTTAAGCCTAGGCGTTAATATAAGCACAGCGCGTCTGTGTCGTAGAGTAAGGAGGAAGTAGACAACATATCTACTTTACAATCACAATATTATTTCTAAATCAGCAGTTTCTTATGGCCCGTGGCTTACAATACCTCTGCATCATTGGGAGTCAGGCATAGAAACTCTGTGAAACTAAGTGACTGACATTATAATATATACCTGGTTGATACTTTACATCAGTATTCACAGATCTTATAATTCAGATAACAATATGCCTACTTCGTAGTTTAGTTAAACCTTCATAAATTGAGATACCTTTGAAGTATTCAAAAAATACTAACAACTGCCAATTTATCGGAGCTATTTCGCTAGTAAATAGATAATTGTACAGATTTCTCATAACTTATGTAACCAGACTTACTATCAACTTTGCCGCTCAAATTGTGTATTGCAATCATAGCGATTTCTTAAAGCGTTTGTGGCCTTCATCACAGAGTAAATTTATATGTACTGATAGCATTAATTGAGGCATCCACTATCCTGCTGGTGGCATGTTTTAGCAGACACAGCATTCTCGACTCACAGCCTTATAAATTTTCTTTCGGTACACTTCGTACAAATATAATAAATAATTTGTATAAATAATTCGTCGTGCAAGTTTCGGTTTAAGTACTGTAATTACTGTAAGTACTGTAATTCAGTGAGATACTAATTTAATATCTTCTGTGATTTCAGAAATTCTATTCCACCGACAACGACACTGAAGAATTTAAAAACAAAAGCAGAATCAGCTACAGGGAACGTTTACGTTGATGTTGGTTTTTGGGGAGGTGTCATACCAGGTAACCAGGTAATAAGGTACCTTTTATTTATATGATATACAAGAATTAATTACTTTTAATCTGAATACAAAATTATGGTGTACGTGTGAGTGATTTGTGATTATCTTCAAGCAATAAAATAATGAGTCTTCTTCGTTGTATGTTTGTTTTGGTTTTATTTGATTCCTAAAAATTATACATGTAACATAAAATAGGTAGGTATAGGTAGGTATATGTACTATATCGCTGAATATAATTGTTAAGTTAAAAAAAAATCGTTTTTGTTATTGTTTTCAGGATTCACTCCGGGATTTAATTAAGGCTGGTGTCGTCGGTTTCAAGTGTTTCTTGTGTCCGAGCGGTGTGGACGAATTTCCTAACGTCGAACCTCAAGATCTGGAATTGGCATTCGATGCTCTTGAAGGAACCGGTTCTGTTTTAGCGGTATGTATTGCTCATGGTCATATATTGCGTTCTGTAAAGATATTTAATGATTTTGACGTTTAATTGTTGAATAATCATTGATTGTTTTTAGCTGAAAATGGTTCCGATATTTATACTATTAAATTTTTGATAATAATCTTAAATAATTTATAATCATAGAATTAAAATAATTCTGCTATACATTCTGTTTGGCCGTAAACACAAAAGATTTTCCAAATCCACATAAGGAGAAAAATAAAACATTTCAATTTTCTTAACACATAACATAAAAAACATTATTTCGTCTTTATATTTATTTATACTAGATTCACAACGGTTAATGATTTTGTCAATAATTTTTGATTATATCATGAAAATATATAAAGATATATAAAGAGTTATAAAACTCTCATGTCATGATGGTCATGATGTTTTATATAGTAATTTAATAGTCCCTGATATAATCAATTCTATCCCATAAATCTACAATAAAGTCTGTAATAATTTTTTTTTATAGTTTTTATCTGCGTCTAATGTTTGCGTTTAGTTAAAATTATAGCTAATCGATATATTTTTACTATCGCACTATCTTCTTTTGCCATTACAGAACTTTTAATAGTTATTTATGCAACTGTTGTGTAATAAGGGGTATTAAAACACGAATGCGTGTTTATCACACGAGGCGAAGATTCGCCTCGAGATAATAAGATAATAAGAAGATAATAGTATCACATGAGTGTTTTAATACCTAATTATCAACGGTTGCACACAAGACTTTATCTACTCCCATGCTTTAAATCCTCTATAAAAGATTCTGAAACAGTTTACTGCTAACATGAAAACAGCCATTCTTAGTAACCTAATATCATCCATTACTGAGTATATACGAATAAACTAAGTATTAATGAAAGAATTATTTATTGTAGTAGTAATTAACATTTTGTATAGTAACACATTTTTGTAACACTTTTACTCATTTTTTTGTAAACAAAACAATAAAAATATCAAAGAAAAATGGCGGGGATTCGAATAACCTACTTTTTTTTTACGACGTACGGTTGTTCTGGTAGTGAAACGCACGTGAATGACAATGTTCTTTTTTTTAAATTCATACAGATGTTCTTTTTCTTTTGAAATTCATTAAGATACCACACATCGAGCAGTAAGAATGTGGCTGTCTGTTGAGTAAACCCTTTGCACAGAAGGGATCGAAAAGAAACAAAGGAGTGCTATAATGAAATTCAGTACAACATTATATTAACCGTTTGGATGATAAAATGGTTATTATGTCATTGGGTGTTTTAATATTGGCAGTAAGCTGTTTCAGAATCTTTTATAGAGGATTTAAAGCATGGGAGTAGATAAATAAATTAACATAAGCTTATCACCATGTAACAACAATATTTGTGATTTACATTGGTATAGCATGTTTCTAGTACGTTCCATAAAATATTATTAATTTAGCACAGTTGAAAGAATTTAAAACTAAAACATTTAAATTTCAGTTCCACGCTGAACTTGAAAATTATGATACTGTTCCTGAACATAAGCACTCGGAGAAAGGTACGATTGTTCTTTAAGCTAAAAATATATACTTATACTATATCAAAACGGTATGTTTTCATAGTAAAACCTCTTGTTTACAGATCCTGAAATATACGCCACATATCTTGAAAGTCGACCCCCTAAAATGGAACTGGACGCGATTTCACTGGTCAATGATTTTATCAGAAAGACTGAGTATGTTACCCACTTATGCTAATAAGTCATATTTTGCAGATATTTTATCAAAAAATTATTTACTTCTTCTCCATTGCTTTTTAGCTTTGTAAAACTATTTTTCTTATATCTGTTAGAATGTGGAAATCTGAAACCAAAGAAAATACAAAGAGAACTATATACTCGTATTTAACAATACAAACTTTTTCTCGCTTCGCTTCGGAATCAGTCTAACAGTCACAAATAATTGCAGCACAAAAAACGATAGTTACTTGTATTGGTCAGGCGTTTTATTTTTATTTTTAATGTTTTCTCCCACATAGCCAAGCCATGCTCGTGAGTTCCTCATGAGCATCCATGAATTCATGGAAATCCGTAAAGCAATATTTAAAATTATCATATTCAAATAGTCAGAAAATGATTTGAATGGGTTGTAATGGTCGACATTATGAAAAATATAAGAAAAAGCTAATAATCTGAAATACAGCTTCGATGTATTTTTTATGGTTTTGGACTATACGGACTGTCTTAACTAAAACAGAAATTAAAAGAAAGAATGTTTATGATAACCAGACGCCAAAATATTATTTATTTCAAATTGTTAGCGTTCGAGTACACATAGTTCACGTGTCATCTGCAAACGTTATTCCGATCTTGAATGAGGCTCGAAAAGCCCGCATAGAAGCAGGCCATAAGGCCTGGCGTGGCGGGGTCACCGCGGAGACCTGCCACCACTACCTCACTTTCAGTGCAGAAGAGATACCTCGCGGACATAGCGAATATAAATGTGCACCACCTATTCGAGAAGAAGAAAATAAGGTAATTTTTTTATGTAACGTAACGGAGGAACGGCGATGGGGGAATTTTTTGGAACAATTCCTACGCATACTCTCCAAAATGCTTTGCAGATTGGTTTCGACCAGATCTGGGTCATCAGTGAGCCTATTTTTAGCAGAACATTAAATTACCAGCTTTTAATATAGTATCTATATAAGAAACTGAGTCGATCAGTATAAAAAATTAGGCAATTTTTTTAAGAACTCACACTTGACGTTCCTTAACAATTTCAAAATTGGTTTAATAAAAAATGATCTAGAGTATTCTAAGCCGGTTTCAAGTTATCTCCTTTAGCATCGTTCTTTCCATACTAGTCCATTAAAACAGTCTGTTATCTATGAATGTATATTTAATATTTACAGGAAAAATTGTGGAGTAACTTGTTGCATGATAATCTGGATATGGTTGTCTCCGATCACTCGCCTTGTACACCGGACCTGAAAAGTTCAAATATTTTAGAAGCTTGGGGTGGAATTTCTTCAGTGCAGTTTGGTAACACTGTCTTTTCGTTATATACAGAAAGCTTAGGCTCATGTAGGATTTAAATTGATACAGCAAATAATTTATCTTGGGTTGATGCTCAAGACCGTAAAGCTCCGGATGTCAGTTCGAAGAAGAAAGCCTTTCACCTCGCCGCCAAGTCCTACAAAAAGGCATTACAGAAGATAAATCTCAACCGCATCCAACATATCGGCGCAACCCTCTCTGACCAACCATATGGCAGTAGAGCTTTTTGGACTCTTGCCAAAGCGGTTGAGACTAACTTCTGTTGACCCACACTGTCTCCATTGATAAAACCAGATGGTACTCTGACTCATACGGCTAAAGAGAAGGCAGACTTGTTCGCGTCTCTGTTTACCGAAAACTCGGGTCTAGATCTTGCAATAATGTGCCACCAGATTTACCTCACTGCAGTATCTTCATGCCCGAGATCCGCATAACGAACAAGGAGGTTCTCAAATCCTTGCGGTGTCTAGACGTGAAAAAAGCTAGTGGTCATGATGGAATTCCAGGGATTGTCATAAAGGCATTTGCACCCGAGTTGTCTCCTGTGTTTACTCGTCTGTTCCGCCTCTCTCTCAAGACTGGGATTGTGCCTAAATCCTGGAAGCTTGCCAACGTACAACCCGTACCTAAGAAAGGTAGCCGTGCTGACCCTGATACCTATCGACCGATTTCAATTACCTCTATACCCTATAAGATTATGGAACGTATATTGTATTCGCGTCTCATGGCATACCTAGAACAAAACGATCTCCTCAGCGACCGACAGTACGGATTTCACAGAAACCGGTTGACTGGAGACTTTCTAGTGTATGTCATTCACTTATGGGGCGAGGCCCTCGTGAAAAACGGGGAGGCGCTTGCTGTCTCCCTCGATGTCTCGAAGGCTTTCGACAGGGTCTGGCAAGCTAGCCTGTTAAGCAAGCTTCCAGCGTATGGTATTTCCTCTGTCCTTACAGTTTGGATTAAGGATTTTCTGAGCGAACGGTTTCTCCGAGTTGTCGTCGATGGTTGTTCGTCGCAATCAATGGCTACCAATGCCGGAGTTCTTCAGAACGGACCCCTTTTCCGTCCACTACTCTATTTCTGCTGCAAATCAATGATCTGCTCAAGCCCAGTATCTATGGGTATGCAGATGAAATACAGTCCGAAAGAGAGGCCATGGTGGAACGTATGAGTCTCACACTTCGGGCAGTGTACAAATGGGGCGATGCTAATCTTGTGAGATTCAACGCAACCAAAACACAGACATGTCTGTTCAGCGCCAAAAGGAGCCCGTTCACCTTGGCTCCTACTTTTCAGAATATATCCTTGGAATGCACTGACCGTCTTCAATTGTTAGGAGTTGAAGTTTCGTCGAACCTCAAATTTGGTCGGTTCATCGAGTCTAAGGCTAAAGCGGCTGCAAGGAAACTGGGGGTCCTTGCGAAGGTGAGGCGGTACTTCACACCGAATCAGCTTTTAACCCTGTATAAACCACA
This sequence comes from Megathymus violae, assembly GCA_003671415.1. Lineage (NCBI taxonomy): Eukaryota > Metazoa > Arthropoda > Insecta > Lepidoptera > Hesperiidae > Megathymus > Megathymus violae. The sequence continues at coordinate 9,620,314 of PDGT01000001.1, forward strand.
GTTTCGACCATGTGTGGAGTATTGTTGTTGTTTACGTTTGGGCTGGTGCCGCCAAATGTCATATATCTGCGTTGGACTCGATGGAGAGGCGTGCAAAGAAGCTCATTGGTTCGACTAACTCTTTGCATAACTGCTGGGAATGTTTTGAGCGTTCATTGGCTGCAATTAGGAGCATGCCTAGGCGTGGGAATGGTAAGACAGACCAGTTGCTCACCCCCGTGTGTCCTTCGTGCATATTTATTAAATTATTTATTTAACACAAGAAAGTAAAACCAAAGTAACTTTCTGTTAAAAGAACGTAAAAAACATAGTTTAATGAAATACTTTACACTTCTTTGTAACATAATTAACTTAATACGACCTAGACGCGACTCGAACATCTGAATAATCATGCGACTTTCTACATTTTTATTCTCTATTACTTATATCTAGCATAGCGGAGGAGGATGCGTTCCCAATCAACGGCTGAACTAATTATCAAAATATTCACGTGACACTTCCTGATTGGTCAATTTCGAGATCAGGTGATCTTAGGGACGCACTGATTCGATTGAGCGGCGACGATGTTTAACGCAGGTGGCGGGCAGACGTATAAAGGCTAATGAGAACATTTTTTTATGTTTTATATACTCGAAATAAACTCCCTCGTTACATTTATATTTTAATCAATGATTTAAGTTAGTAATCAAGTATCAAAGATATATTTCATTGTGTGGAAGATTGCCCCCAAAATAACGTATTAATTACATCACATTAATTGATAATTTCATCAAAAACTGAATATTTTGTGGGCTCCTTAGACTTATAACCGGGTACGTACGTTATTACATCATCGATTTAAAACTTAACTATTAACCCACTTGCTATTACCATATCAAATAATTAGAACATGAATTATATTACCTAGTATATCAGTATTTAAATAAAATTTTTCATAAATTCCATTTTAGGACTATCTCTTTTTTGGACTCAAGCCAGTGCCCGTGGGTTGAACTTGACATCGATTGCCAAATATTTATGCAGTGGTCCCGCTTCACTCTGTGGCTTGCAGCATCGTAAGGGTACAATTAAGCCAGGCTGTGACGCTGATTTGATCTTTTTTGACTCAGAAGCTACGTTTACAGTCACAGCTAATATTATTCAGCATAAAAATAAGGTAAAACACAAAACTCAACCTCTTAAATGAGAAACATTTTAAATTAATTATTTAAAAATATATATTTTTTTTTTAACTTGTGATTACTATAGTCAGCTTAGATGGCAAGTAACCAATTGACGCTTTAATATTAGAAGTTGGAAGTGAAACAGTGGTGTGTTGTTTAAAAGTATTTACAATGCTATAATTTCTATCGGAATAGGTTTTTTGTTTCAGTTATCTCCTTACATTGGTAAGGAGCTGAAAGGGGTCGTGATAAAAACATACGTTCGAGGTCAGCTGGTGTATGCCAACGGCGAATTAGTGGGAGAGCCAAAAGGAAGTTTATTACTACATAAATAGAAGCTACACGATGCGCGGTGCTATATACCAGTGTAATCAAGCTTTGAAAATATTTTCTATATTCACGAAAGGTCTTATTAATTTGTTTAGATTTGAAAACTTTAATAAATAAGTAATCGAGAAAGAAATCCAGTGTTTTTTTTTAATATCGTTATAATCTTGAAACCACAGTATGTCAACTTGATGAACCTTGCTGTTATTTTATTATAAGGTACATATATACAATAAATCCATGATCTATGATTGCATTAAAAGACCCAGGTTGGTCTCTTTATTTCATTATGTTTCGATAACGCAACCAAGTGTACCCTGAATTCGATTCATAAATACAAACACGGACAAACATCGTGCGAAGCTATGAATGTGTGAAACTTAATTTAAAATTTCATGAACTTAATAATAATATTAACATTCTTAATTCTTCCATGAATTTAAATTTCACATCAAACCTTAGCTTGCTCTTAGAAGTCTTTCAACTGTTTTTCCTAATTTACAAGTCATTTTATGGCACTGCTCTCTAATTTTGGAATTCCCTTCCCGTATCTATTCATTACGCTGGTTCTATTAACACCACCAGAGCTGAAATCAAATTGTTCTTGGTAAATCCGTTTGGCGGTTGCCTGTCCTCATCTATAATAAACTGAATATATTATTACAGATTAGTATTATTATTTGCATAATATAATCATCGCCAATTATCGTTACATATTAATCCTTATACGAAAAATTATTACCTCAAGATGATCAGAAAGACATCAATGTTTAGCTATAAACTTGGCTTGTAAAGTTACGGTTCTCCTTTTGATTTTAATGCTTCTAGAAACTTATAGAAGTTTGAAGATTGCTTTAGAATTTATTTAAATTTTCTTTTTGTTTTCCATTTTTTTTAATTCAACACGAGGATTTTATAATAAAACGAGCTTTGTACTTAAAAACACTCTAATATTAGTATTATAATGTATAATTAAGACATAACAGTACTCATTGCTTGCTTTTACTCACATGAAGTGGTGGCTTGAAGTCATGTTCTTGGATTGTGATCCTGATATAATTTGACTTGAATTACTTAAATTTCACTACGATCTTGATCTAACAAAGGAGCAATTGAACGAACTTGAATGTCTCCGAAAATGTGTATATGGTTCTTATTCGGGTTTCTGCAATTATTGTTAGAATGAAAGAAATTCCTCACAGTCGAATTTTACCGGAATACATGAATTATTACTGTATTGTTCGCACTTCTTTATATACATTCAATTCGATCACTTGTTGTTACATGATTTTTTTATTGAACATATATAACCATATTACATACATAATACAAAATATATATATAATACAAAAACAACTGCAATAGTAAAAAGTATGTGGGAAGTTCTATCGCAATATCTATACAAATAAACTGATAAAGGTCTGTCGTTGTGCGCTCACCAGGGAAAAACCCATTGCATTTTTATAAGCTGTTGTTCAGTGATATGTATTTTTTGTCTTTTCTTTTGCATATAAAATACTTTGCTAATCAAATATAGAACGCCGACAAACTTTGGTATAACATAAAACCAGCGGACCCGGCAAACATCCTGCCCGAAGGTTGTCCGATCGCAGCGCCACATGCTACGGGGCCAAATGTGAATCTAAACCATCCAGAGACACACTTAAATACACTCAAAATATTTCATCAAAGTCGGGGTTCAGTGATATGCAGACGTACATAATTTTTTGATATCAATAAGAAGATTATAACAATACAAACTTAAAAAAACAAGACAGCATTTAGATATTACATAATAAAAGTTTTGGTCATCTCCACCTCAGTTATGGATACTTATCTTCAAAAATCCGCGTCTATAAACGCTTATGACATCATTTCTTTACAAATTCGTGCTGTTCGGTTGTGGAACAAACGCTATTCGACGCACTCAGTCACTATCTCATTTAAGCACAATAAATTAACATTTTTTTTTTCTTTTTTTGTTTTCCTCTACCATGAATGATCATAACCTCAACAACATGGCGTGAATGCTGCCTTATTGTTAACTTGACATTGTTATTTCTAAATTCAAAACTTAGTGTCGCTTGTGTTGTTTGGAAGAGATTACTATTTAAGCAATAAGGTCGCTTCTTGTATATTTTAACCAATATTTATGTCGAATCTGTGCTTATCGTTAATTTGATGTGCAATATAAATCATAGTTTTGTATTTTATATTATTAGTTCTTGGCATATGTCAAGTACCATCATCTCAAAAATATAAATATACTAACAGTGCCTGCGACTCAGTTCACGTATTATTAATATTAGGCATATCATGTTAGACATTCGGAATGGGATATATATGTTGTTACTTCATCTCAAAACCAGGTAAATATTCTGGTATTTAAATACGAAAATAAAACTATGGCTTTTAAACCCCTCGCATTATACGAAGAAACCCGAACAAAGCAGTGGGACAATATGTATAGTTGTTATAATGCTGATGGCTTTTTAATATAGTTATTTAACTACATAATCAGTACGTAAACACAATATCATGAGCGTAAATATTATGCATTTAAATACCCACGAGATTTTCTTTAAATAAATAATTGTCTTTTGATAATACTCTTTGTAAGCTTTGTGAACAACATGGAGAGTCGTGACCTGCAGTGGACCGCTTTTGCGTTGAAACATAATTTTCACTATGAAATAACATACTAAATACTAAATAAGCCCACTAAATAATTTCTTATCTTGAAACGTCCAGACAGACAGTTAAACTGTCTCATATAATAGTGTTATAATTATCATAGTGACTGAGATGGGAGGCATTTAAAACCGAACATTCAGCTTCTTGAAACTAGTAACATCGTAGAGATGGCTAAACGCATATCGTTGGTCGTTGGGACAATTATTCTATGTGAGACCGATATTTTTACGTTAAATAAATTTCATTTAAATAATTATCGGTACTGAATAATTGAATAATAAAAATAATTTAATAGTTTCAGTGAGTTTGATTTCGTGTAGAGGGCTCGACTTGACAATAAAATCTAAATTGCAAAGGCAATTATTTATCAGTCGGCGCGTGGTGGCAGATGGAGGCGTATTCGACGGAGGTGTACTTGTCGATGAAAATGGAATCATTGAAGAATTGCTCACGCGACCAGCCGTTGATGCGCTTCTCATCAATAATACAACGAATGGAAATAAGCTTGAGGTACCTACCATCTTACTATTTTTAGAATATTGTCAAATTATCTCACAAATTTTTCCCTATAGTTTTTGCATTAATACGATCCTTTCTTACCATATATAGCTACGTATTTTAAAACGAGAACTTAAAAATATAATAAACTGATCTATACTCAGAATAGTCCGGTAAATTTTTGCATTTAACCTTGAATTTTTTCAGTCAAACTTTTTTACATAATAAAATGTGCAGTCATCATTACAACCCATACTATCCTACTGCTGACCACGGGTCTCCTCTCGCAATGAGAAAGGTTCAGGCCATAGTCCGAAACGATCGCCAAGTTCGGGTTGGCAGACTTCACATACCTTTGAGAACATTACAGAGAACTCTGCAGGTTTCCTCACGACGTTTTCTTCCACCGAAGCAAGTGATAATTAATACGCACATTATTTGAAAAATTGGAGCTGCGTGCGGGATATGATCTTGCGTCGCCCGTGCGGAAGACCTACGTCCATATCAGTACTCTATACCACAGAGTACCTTATATGTATATACTGCTCTGTACCTTATAGTTTTTCTATTCAGCGGTCCATTTTCTGGTAAAAAGCGATAAATACTGTTTTTTACCTGACTTCAAAAAAGAAGGAGGTTCTATGTTAATGTGTATATATTTCTGCTTTTTCTTTCACACTGTCCATTTATGTTTTTTCACTAACATTATACATTATATCAGTATTAAATGCACATTCATTAAGTAAAGTTTTACAAAGTAAAACACTATAATTTCACTTTTTTCTGGGGGAAGATTGGATAATATCGACTTTTTATTTATTTATTCATTTAACAGCTTAAAATAGTTTTCATAATTACAAAGTTCTGCCAAACTGCATCACATTTTGTCGGCAGTGCAGCATAGTTTGTCGACTGCAACTGAATTTTAAAAACCTCATTTACCTATATAGCGCCATCCAGTAAATTTACAAAGAACTATATTATAATACTACATAATAGGATGTACTGTACGCATTGTATTAAAAATATCACCAGGAAGATAATTTGTAACATTAAACCATATAGGTTTTACGAAACTGTGTTTCGTACTTGTTATAAACACATTTATTACGATATATTGTTTCTTAAACGTGTTGCGATAAGTAATAAAATATACAAATTAAGGTGTCCTACACGCGGTAGTGATAGCACTAATTGATACTTAGGAAACATTTCAGAATAAAATTTCAAAAGCCCGTTTTTAAATTATGTTTAAGTTATAGCTCAAAATAATATGACACTATTTTTGGCTGTATTGGGGCGGCTAAAATACTCCCCACAGTCCCATGCTGGAAAAGTAGGCCGTTGTAAGAAGCGACAGAAACCAGCCTGCTTGGTGCTAAGGCTTCGCGTAAGGATTATATTATCAGTATTATTATTATGTTCTTTCGCTCTTTGCGGATGACACTCGTAGAGTCTACTACCCTGATGATGCTCTGTTTCGGAGCGAAACACGTGTTGGTATAGAAATATATGCCATCATACATTGTGCTTACTAATTTAATACAATGAATTTCCGCAAAGTAACGCCTGATACTATCAACTATATGTCATTAATATTATTACGTGTTCCGGCTGGGGGCTTCAGAGCCAGCACTTTCTTTCTTACGTTCTCATTTCCTGACCGACAACGCATCGGTGATACCTTTGGTGTTACTAATGTCCATCGGCGACGGTGACTACTTACCATCACGTGGCTCGCCTGCTCGTTTGTCACCTATTAACATTAAAAAAAACAAGTATTATACAGTAATAGTATGACTAGTAGATAGCTATATTTCCATTTCCACAGCCAAAAACTTGAAGATTATAAAGTTTCGGATACAATTCACAAGATATCGATATTCAAGCAATTCTGTAGTTGCAGTCTATACAACTTTTCATCTGCTACTGTTTTACAAAAATGTACAGAATGTGATGAAATCGTGATGGTTCATTTAGAAATATCACTTTACTTAGTACCAGAAAACAAAATGTGTTAAATAAAATAAAATTTATATACCACATATATAAATCTGTAGACTTTGTCTGTACATTTATTGTCATTGTTATTGTTATATTGTCAAATTTTGTAATAAGTATTTGTTTAAAAAAACATTATTTCGAATTTCACCAGCAGCTACATTCATTTGTTTCTTGTGTGTGTGTGTGTGTGTGTGTGTGTGTGTGTGTGTGTGCGTGTGTAAATGTGCCATAGTAGTACTATTGTTTTCTATAACTTATAGATTATGTAAATCTATCAGTTAATTCGATTTCATTTGTTTAAATATTATTAGGTTATGTATTTTTTTTATCGGTTGTCATTTATTTGTTACATATAAAGATTAAATGTTTGCAATTATGGTATTAATTATTATTATTTAGTGTTATGTTAAACCATACAAATTTTGGAATATTGTTGAAGAAAGAAATAAACTTTGCAATTGTGAATTATGTGTAAAGAAAACTTCAAACTATGGAAATTTATAAACCAAATAACGGGCTTTTGCTAGTGTACATATATGACGAAATAGGTACTTTAAGTATTTATTCTTATTTTTTGTATTATCGTAATGTAGGTAGTAGATGGGGGTAATGTACCGCTACTGGCTGGTGGTGTGGACTCCCATGTACACGTCAATGAGCCAGGAAGAACTTCATGGGAGGGATACGAGACAGCCACGCAGGCCGCTGCTTGGGGAGGTTTCACTACTATCATAGACATGCCGTTGTACGTATACCAAAGAGTACCTATTAATAATATTTTTTATGGTAACAGCCGACGAAATTGCAGATGGGTGACATGATGATATGGTAACCGCTGCCCATGTTAGTCCGCAATACCGAAGGCACAAGAGAGGCGAGAGATCCGATTATTAATCATGATTTTCACATTACAATCCATAACGGTTCTACTCTTGAACTTTCTTTGAAATGTGAATCTGATTTATGTCTGTCTAATTTTTTTTATATATAAACCTACAGCATCTCATATGGAGCTTTTATCGGAATAGTGCATAGATGATGTGATCGATGATGACATTTCCCCTTTCGACTTTCATGTTTTTCACCATACCAATTTGGAAAGAATAACTGTAGAGGTTGACCAGGATTAATTAAGAAAATTCTTTGTAGATTTTTGTTTTGCATGTTAATGTTATAATTATTAAATTCAATATTTATAGATTGAGAACATTATTATTTAATATACTTTTAAATATTATTTATGATTATAATAATGATTATTTAATTTCAAAATGCTCCACGAAGCGGGCGGGTAACAGCTAGTTATTCTTCAAATTATTTGACATTAATTTTCATAGAAACTCCATTCCGCCGACGACTTCAATTGAGAATCTGAAGAATAAAACATCTGCAGCAAAAGAAGAAGTTTATGTAGATGTCGGATTTTGGGGCGGAGTGATTCCTGGCAACCAAGTGAGTATAAAATTTTAATATGTGTAACTAGTTACGTACCCTTTTTTTACATAGAATAAGTTAATGCTTAACAACAATCCCACCTGATGGAAAGTGGTGATGAAGTCGAAGATGTTGAACGCACTAACTTAAAAGAGCCTATTCACTCTCCTCTTGAAGACTCCCACATTGTAAGAAGGCGGGAAAACCGACGCGGGCAAGTTTTTCCAGTCCTTTGCAGTGCGCACAATGAATGACGACGCAAACCGCGCCGTCCGTATACGTGGCACGTTCACTACGTAAGGATGGATATCCGCTGTACGTCGAGTTGTTCGATGGAGAAACGGCGATGGCGATGGATTAAACCCTTCCTTCATGCTTAATATTAAGCGATGGCCTTAAAAATTTCCTAGTAATATTACGCTGCAATGTAGTAAATATTCGTATTTGTACGTCCATTTTCTTATACTGTGTTATTTCTTATATTATGTACTTTCAGGACGAACTATTGGATATGATACAGGCTGGTGTAGTTGGCTTTAAATCGTTTCTAACTGAGAGTGGAGTGCCAGAGTTTCCAAAAGTTGATCCTGAAGATATAGAAAAGGCATTGAACGCTCTCAATGGAACTCAGACTGTTTATGCCGTTAGTAAATCAATTTATTTTAACTAAGCCCCGCTACGCAAATGATTGACAACGTGGTTAAAATTAAGTCTTTACTATGAATGATTTCTTTCAGTTTCACGCTGAATTACCCGTAGATAATATAACGGACAATCGTTGTAACGAATGCGGTTGCGAAGGTTAGTATTTTGTTCTTTTAAACTTCACTGTACAAAAAATGTTTACCCGGCCTTAATTCCTAGAGGAATTATTCACCAGTCAACCTTAAAATTGAATGAGAATCCGTGGTATGGTACGACTTAAGGTTTTCCTAAACTTGGGGTGACCACATGGTATTCGCCTTATTCGGAGACGCATTAGGATTTCAAGAAATTCTGCAACGTTTTTCCAGAAAATTGGAAAACTTAGAAATTGAATTATCTGATGATGATGGTTACGCGTCGATAGTTTCAGTCATAGCTGCCGTCATCGCAACATATTATCCTGGATCATTTTCTAATTAAATATAGTACGACGAACGTTTCCGTCTCGGCTTTCACAGCCATGAAAAGAGGTGTGGCTCATAAGAAGCTGTTTAAATCGTAAATACATTTGGTGATTTTAGTAAAATTTTTCCCGTTGCAGCTACCCAAATATACTCAACATATCTTTCAACCAAACCGGATACAATGGAACTGAATGCAGTAAAATTATTGGCTAGTTTTATTCCAAAGTACGAGTAAGTAAAAATATTATCTATCCAATAATTCTTGTAATACGGTTGATGGCCACATGCGCATCTTTTCGGATTCAATTACGGTAGTTAATAGATTTACAATGAACTACAAGTATGAGTATGTAGTTCAATGAAGAGCTTGATAAAATTTATGATCGTAAAATTTAATATGACTTGTCACTTATTTAGCTACTCTGTGCAGAAAATTAAGTGGACCGTCGGCTTTCATTTCGGTTAGGTTGTTGTTACCCTTGTAGGGGTGTTTGTACAGACTTAATATGGCTCCAAATTTAGTAATACAAATAAAATGAGTTTTTGAATTCATTGTTGTCGTAATTTGTGTATATACTTTCACATAAATAGATACATCAAACGTCGTCCATGGATTAAACTGATATACCTACAAATAGGCATGCCGTCGCTGCGCTTGCCAAATTCCATATGTGCATTTTTTTTATTTCTATTTTTTGCACTTAAAATAATTTCTGTTTTATTATGAATATGTCAATAAAATCATTTTTGTAATATGCAAACTTGACACAAGTTTAAATAATTCCATACGTGTTTTGACAGGTTTTGACCGTTTGCTTATATGACTCGCTTCCAGCTTGCAAGTTACAAAAAGGTTTTTATTGACATATTCGGAATGAAATGGAAATTATTTTAAGTGCAAAAAACAAAAATTAAAAAATGTACATATGAAATTTGACAAGCGCAGCGACGATACATTACATACGATATTGTGAAACATGCACTTTACTGTTAAAATGGTTTTGGTTAATCTTTACTAAATTTAAGAGTAATTTATTGTTTTGTACCTTCAAACACAGACGTAATTAACCACTTAAATGAGAAGTTATAACTGTTCATATGTCTCTCCATTTTAAAATACAATGTCAATAAATATGTAGACCCAAGTTTGTAAGTGGGACTTTTTGCCTGTCGGTACTCCATAAATTTTGAAACATCTTCATTTGAATTAACAATTTCATGTTTTATATGACAATATCACTTTTTGTACATAATATATGAGAAAAAGTATTATTTGGGGTCTTTATTAACGCAATAGAACCCGAAACAATTGTTGTTAGAATTTTTGTGTTTGTCTATGGGCTTGGGCGCGCTAATCTCAGAAACGGCTTTACCGATTTCCTTATGGTTTCCTCTCATGTATTGTAATAAATATCACTTAATATTTGAAGGTTGTTTCATTGCAATCCGTCCATAAATAAAAAAGTTATAAATTAATATACTTATAATTCATGGAAAGAGAAAAATCCAGGCCTAAAACAATGTAGTCTGTAATAAAACTAAATAATAATTTATTTTCAGTGTTCATGTCCATGTAGTGCACGTGTCCTCTGAAGGCGTAGTTCCTATTCTGGAAGGAGCCAGGCAGCAGCGCGTAGCAGCTGGAAACACCCGTTGGCGGGGCGGAGTCACTGCTGAAACCTGCCACCATTACCTAACACTCAGCGCGGAGCAAGTCCCCCCTGGCAATACTGAGTTTAAATGCTCGCCACCATTACGAAATAACGATAATAGGGTTCGTGAACTTTATCTGATTGTCTTTATATGATGGCATGAGACGATAAATCAGACCAGCCACCTGATGGTAGATAAGTGGTCACCGTCGCTCATGGACGTCAGTAACACAAGACGGAAGTGAAGTACCCGCATATTACTGGGTCTCCGATACACGTAAAAATATTTTACAGTTGATTTTGGAAGAAGAGAAGTAGCTATCCAGGCGGGTACAGAGTCTACCACCATGCACGTGTATTGTCAGGATTAACCTGGATAGTACGGAGCCCAGCGACCTCCAACAGAAGGGACCGTTCGCCATAGCCCTGGTCTTTGTTCAGTAGGGTAAACCACGGGCAAGGGAGGCTGTCTTAGGTTAATATACCGAATTGATAATATTAACTTTACTAGCCTAATCATGGAGGTAAATCGTTTTATTAAAGTATAATAATTTATTCGTTTACAGATGATTAATAAGTTTTTATTTAATGTAGTCGTTTGGTATTACTTTATAGATTAATTAATAAAAAAAACCCTTTTATGTTCAGCAAAAACTTTGGCAGTACATTAAAGAAAAACGGCTAGATTTGGTTGCATCTGATCACTCTCCCAGTGTGGCCGCCTTAAAGGAACCAAACTTTTTTAAAGCTTGGGGCGGTATATCTTCAGTCCAATTTGGTAAGTGTTGCAATAACAATGATTTTAATATTACCTTCGCCGTCAGCTTATTTCTTCCCTTTCCCTTGGAATTCCCTTTTCGGATAAAAATTTACATTACCGATTATTGATAATAACAGCATTAAAATTTGCGTTTTTGATATCAATTCCAGTAAAAGACATTTTGTGAAGATTATAAATAATTAACAGTTTCGTAGATAATGTTTCCATAAACTGCCAAGTAAAATCACAAAATATTTACGTTTAAATGGTTTACCATGTTATAATACTCCAATGAACAATAACCCAAGTAGTCGCCCCACCAGCTTTTTGAAAGCTGCGTGAAGATTCTTATTTTACAGCACTGTTCAAAAGTTGGTGCATATTTTTTACTTTTTGTTTAGCTATCAAATAATAAATCTATTATTTCTTTAACTTGGTCAATATACTAAACCAATGTTTAAATAAATCTTGTCTATTTAAAAATAAGAATCATGTTCCCAATAACCATAGCTCTGCATTGATTTATACTATATGTGCATAGAAATCTATAGAGAATGCACTTATATATGAGAGGTAATCTGTGTAAATCAAATTGCACAGATAAATCACCACGATAAATAGCTATTGTAACAGATAACATAATAAGAAATTTAGTCATTTGATGGCTTGAACTACAATAAACATCCAATCTCTTACTTTTCAGGACTGTCATTATTTTGGACAGAGGCAAAAGCCCGTGGATTCGATCTTAACACATTGACGCATTATTTATCAACTGGACCAGCTCGGTTGACTGGTCTGAATAAACGAAAAGGCGCTATAAGAAAAGGTCTTGATGCTGACCTTATCTTCTTCGACCCTGACGCTTCGTTTATCGTTACACCCGAAATAATTCACTATAAAAATAAGGTAATTGTTACAATACAATTAAAGTAATTAAATACATAGATCTAGTTGCAACATTGTTAAGTGTACATAATATTTATTTATTCACAAATTTAACAGTTCCAATACTTCTAATACGACTATACTTAGTACCGAAACAAAGTTAGAATCTAGTGTTCATTGATAGTTATTGTAGCATTTTTGGTATATAAAGGGTTCCATCTATGATTAAGTCACAGCTAACAATACTTGGCTACAACACTGCTTGGTGCATTCTATTAGACAACAGATGCGAGAATGATTGTTGGAAGACGTCTAGACTATTGCACCATCTAGCCTACGGCCCTCGTGCATTAATGGTAGGATTAATTGGTTGTCTGACTAGATACCACCTATCTAGTAACAACCGTAAAATATTTTTAATGCATTTTATGTGCAAAGTCGAAGAATCAATTAAAAAGTGGGTTTCCAATCTTGTCTTGGCTTTCTTTTACTTAGATAATTATACGTTATACACCGCCGATGTAGCAAGGCTATTTAAAAATCTTATTTGCCTTATACATTACTTCTCGGGCCACGTTTTAACCGCTAATCGACGACGGCCTGTAGCCCAGTTGGTAGAGACCCTGCCTGCCGGGCGTGGGGTTCCGGGTTCGATTCCCGGCTGGGGCAGATATTTATATCACAGATAAAAGTTTGTTCTCGGGTCATGGATGTTTGTGATGTGATAATTGTGTATGTCCATGCCACCCGCAACACAGGGAATCCTATTGCGGGGGTGTGAGTGTGTAAACGTTTATTTATTTATTTAATTATTTATATTTTCAGCTAAGTCCTTACATGAACCGAGTGCTGACGGGAAAAGTAATTCAAACATATTTACGAGGTCGTTTAATTTATTCAAATGGTCATTTTATAGGAGGACCACAAGGAAAACTATTGATAAACGATTTTAAATAATGTTTACGAATTATAAATATTGAACGTCATCTACCCAAGTTCACTTTTTAACTGATACACATTTTCATGTTGAAATCTATAACACATATTATATATTCAATAATTGCTTTAAACTATATGTTTATTGTATATGTTATTTTATCTTACATTTATATATTAATACCGCCATCGCTGATATCTGTTTATCTCATAGGTTGACTGGTAGAGAATGTTTTAGCATTAAATCCGGCTTCTATACCACATTGTATTAGGTATAATAAAGTTTAAATAAATTAATTAATAAATTGATACCAAGATAGTTATTTCATTTCCTAAGCTGTTCATCATTACTACTCATAATCCCACAGTTGGGCTCAGATCTCCTCTCACAACGGGAGAAGTTAAAGCAATAATCCATCACACTAATTAAGAGCATGTTGGCAAACTTCATACACCTTTGGGAACATTATGGAGAACTCTCACGTACGCAGGTTTCCTTACAATGTTTTCCTTTACCGAAGAAAGTCATAATTAATTTTTAATAAGCACAATTTGAAAAATTAAAGGTGGCGTTCAGGATTCAAATTGGAGTTCCCCGTGTAAGAGACTAACGTTTAAGTCTACTCTTTTATCAGAATGTAATAACTAATTGTTTAAATTAAGAAAATGCTTTTCATGTATTTTGTCAAATAATAATTTATCGATGCATAAGACTAAATATGATAATTTACCTCATCGACACGCATTCACACAAGTGTTTTGACTGCTGAATTGTCTCGTTGTTGTGTGATCATTCATCATACTTTTTTCGAAATATCTATTCATCATTATAAATACGAAATTCACCAGTTCGCAAGATTTTACGAGTAATTAAAGTATTAGTGTTATGTGGTATTAAGACAAGTGCTACACCAGCATGCTACACTGATTGAATTGAATGCTACGTAACACGATCGAACTTGATGTTGTTCTTATTTTAAAGAGTATACTTTAATTTGCTCTAATGCATCAGTTCGGAGCCGCGTTAGCCTTCGTCAATGAATAGAACTCTATAATCAATGTGTATTTGTGGAGTGAGTCGTATCATATTATAAACAGTAATATTGGGTGCTGGTACAATGAAGTGATAAAGTTTGGGTTAAAATCGTAAAAACGCTTTAGTACGCATATATTATGAATACATGTTATACAAAGTTTATAGAATGCTTTCTAATATCAAATTTTTTTTTAATAGGATAGGATAGAATCGCTAGTCGAGACCGAGTTTAACAATGATAATAATGACATCTGTGACTTAATTTCAGGTTATTAGTGTTGTCACTAGAGAGTATTCTGTGGTTGTCACTTCTCATATTGACATTGACGTCACATCATTTATATAGGGAAATCTCTTTAAGCCTCATATAATAATTTTTCCTCTTTTTTTATATAATCAACAATCAAAGTCTCAATAAATTTCAACGGATTTTCCTCTCATTATTATCTTATACTGATAATAGATACTGGTGTTGATTTGTGTATCATTTGATGTTAGTTTTTAAGTTCAATGACCACCACAAATTGAATTAAGTTAAGAGAACCAAACAATGTCGACTGTAATTCAGTTTAAATTAAAGGAGTTAAAAAAACTGGCTAACGACAAGAACTCTTGTGTAGTGGAAAAAACAGTTGCACAGAATCTTGCCCTGCAGCCGTGGTGTCTTGGAAATATCGAGGAATCAATAAAAACTCTACTGGATTACAAAATATGGAAATACGTGAAAGAGTAAGATATTGTTTGATATTTATATATAAAGAGAGAGTCCAAATTTTGTAAGTATTTTTGTATATGAAGTGTAATGTCTGGAACTAGTTTCTATTTCAAAAAAATCTTATACCATTAGAATGATACATTATTCCGGTTGGACATATCATGTATATCTATCAATTATTTTTTCAAGTCATAGTCTGGGTAGAGTACTAGTACGCAATAATTTATGACATACCAGAGGTATCTTTAGTTTTCACTGATATTGTTAAGTATTTTATTATAGAATATCTTCCAACAAATACACTATACTATGATTGATTAGGCTAGAAACCCACTTAGTTGTGAAAGAGGTGCATTCTGGACCATTGTGGACGTAACGATTTAAATGTAGCCTTAAAAAGATACTGCAAAATTAGTAATATGTACTGTATTCCTAATTGTATTATAATTTTTCAGGTTTGATGGCATCCTTCTGAGTTATAAAAATCTTCGTATTCTACAAAATGTAGGAACAATCAGTAATGACAATGCTGTATACTTTCCAGTACAAGCAGATTATTTCATATTCAAACCCTATG
This sequence comes from Megathymus violae, assembly GCA_003671415.1. Taxonomy (NCBI): domain Eukaryota; kingdom Metazoa; phylum Arthropoda; class Insecta; order Lepidoptera; family Hesperiidae; genus Megathymus; species Megathymus violae. The sequence continues at coordinate 9,636,107 of PDGT01000001.1, forward strand.
TAGGTGCTACATTGAAGGGTATAGTTAATAAAAAAAGTGATACACATTTGGGGATACTTGTACACAGGTATAATTAATGGTTGACCAACAAAAAAGTTTTTACCATAACAAAATTTAGACTTTCCTTTAAATATTTTATAAATTACATTATGTATACATTATAGTTACATTTTTGATACTTTATTTTATTACGATTACTGGTTACAGGGTTTTCAATGTTGTTATACCAAGACCGACCGATGAACCTGGTAATACATGGATTGGGACAAGCATACAAGAAAATCAAGAAGTAGTATTCAAAGTAGTAGTTTTAGACCTATTTGGTGCATTACCTTACATCAGAGGAGAATTAGATGAAAGGTATATGTATATGTTTTCAAATTTAATCACATACATTTGCATTTGATACACAAAATTATTATTGAATATTATTTTAATTTTAGGATCTTGTCTAAGTTACAAAACTTTGCATGAGTTTTTGATATTATTTGATATATAAAAATATTAAAACCAACGGGCTAATCTGTACATAATTATTTATGTAAATTGGTTTTATTATCAATATAGAGCCCAAAACATGTTGATTTGAAATTTTTATATCTGTCTAGCTGTCTGCTAATTAATCACATGGAAACCATACAGTATTTATTTGTAACTTAAATTATGGATCAATACTAAAGTTGGCATGGAATTTTAAATGGTTGGTAACCAAAATTTTGAATGCTTTGAGTAGCTATTGTATTAAATAGATATATATATATTTCTAATTCTTAAACCTATAAGAAACAAACAACCCTTAAAGAATGATCCCTGAAAAGGGGCAAAAATTAGATTTATAATATGCCAGACAAAGCAAATTTTGTTTTGGGTATCAAATTTTATAAATGTAAGGAATAGTTTTCTCAGAGAGGAGCAAAGCAAATTTTTGAATTTGGAATTGTAAATTACATTTTCATGAATATGTTTGGGCAATTGTGTTCTTATATAATATTAACAGTAAATTAAATAATAAGTGTATGTATGTACATTTATCTTATGTATTTTTCTAGATGGCTGAAACTAGCAAATGAGGATGATGAAACATTTGAACAAAGTCACAATAAATCAATTGATATATCATATGTTGACTTTGACAAAATTAAGCCAAGTCAAAAACAACTGCCTAATAAACCACAGAATTCAGTTAAGAATGACACTAGCACAAATAAATTGTCGAAAAAAGGCAATTTAACCTTTGAAAATGACACAGAAAAGGATGAGTCTACTGTGGAAAATGAGGTTACTGTATGGAGTAAAAGCAAATCTAAAAAACACAAATTATCAGATTCTGATATCAAACATACTGACACTAATGCAAAATCACATAAAAAACGTAAAAAGGATGGTTGAGTGCAAAATTTTATGATTTTATAAATTACATTTTTTAGAATTTAAGCAATAGAAATAAAACTATTATTTGTTATTTTTAATTGATAACTACACTTTTATTTATATTCTTCTTATAATCAAAGGTATTTTATTGGTTATACATCTCCTGCATATGGTGCACCCTGTTGAACAACACATGTGATTATGGTGAACTGTCCCTTCTGAACTATGGGTCCCTCACTGGGCCAGTATGACTGGTACCACTCGGTTAAATCCCAACAATCCTGAAATGTTTCTCCATGTTTTGTTGTATTATCCGAAAGTGTAATGCTTACAGCTTGAACAAAAGTTGACAAGGTGTTTTATCACCTTCACCGGTATTAAAGTAACAGTTCTTTGTGAGAATAATAGATAGAGATTCTAAAAACTCGACACAATTACGTAATCACATCATTTATTACACAATGATCCAAAATTTTATAAATTCGTTTTAACATAAAATAAATTTATCATATATCTTCAAACATTGTTGTTTTCTACAGTCGTTTTTTTAACAACCTGTAGCCCAATTTGATAGTGAACCTCCGTGCCCAGCAAAGGGTCCTGAATTGGAATGGACAGATAAATGTTTGTTCTCATGTCATAAGTGTGTGTGATGTCATATTTGTGTAAATTTTTATTATTAGTTATGGTCTTGAGACTACAATCGTCAGGGTATTCTTTACTTGAAAATTTAAGACTTAAACTAAGAAACTTTACATTTTACGAATCTTGATAGAGAAGCAATACTATTATAAATATGTATGAAAGAATTTGGTATTTAAGTGCGTCCCTCGATAGTTTAGATTCACAATTACCTTTGGTCTTGTTGATGTCCATGGGCGAAGGTGACCACTTACCATCAGGTGGCTCGCCTGCTCGTTTGTCGGCTTTAACATTAAAAAAAAATTGATCTGGCAGTAAGCGCCGCTGCGACCGGGTTCCGGTACTATAAAAAAATTTCAAAAATTCAAAATCATTGAATCATTTAGGTATTCCGTAAATACCCTTATGCATGTCATTTTTTGTTTCAACTGTTTTGAAAAACTGCTTTAACATTGAAGAAAAGAAATTGCGAAAGAAACTCCTCAGGATATCTTTTAAAACAACACTTGGCAATTACAAAGTAAGTTTAAACCTGCACGAAACGAGTTTCTAAGCTATTTTCAGGCGTCTTTGTCATTAGTATATTTATCTATACTATATATATACTCGTATATCACCACCATAATATTATCCTTTACATATATGCTGTGCTTTAACGTGTCGCTTAAAGTTCCAATAGGTAACTCAATTATAGTAATCTGTGAGTAACTCATGTTTGGAACCTTATTGTAAAAATGAACGCCAAGTCCCGTTAAATAACGCTGAACCTTTTGAACACGACATGAAGACGTTACCAAATTATCCCTATTTCTTGTTATTCGATTGCATCACTTTTCTGCTTTTACAAATTTAAATTTTTAATATATTAATTATATACCTAATTATTAATTATATACATATTTTTTTTATAAAATAAATACTAAATTACTACAAATATATTGACTAGCTATGGTGAATATACCTATTTCTTTAAATTTGGCCCTAAAAAACTCATCTATGTATAGCACTGATTGTTTTTCTCTGCAACACAAATATTAAACCGGTCCGCTGATTTACCTCACATTAGGATACCATAAGGCATGTGTCTACGTCCGTTGTCAGTCTTATTTTTTCTAATAGTGTAAATAGATCTAAGTTTACTATGAGAATATATAACCTGAAATATGAGCGCCACATTGAAGCTTACTATCTAAGTTGACATCAAAAATAATTTGGATTGTTCCATAGTCAATGTCACATATTTAATTTAGTGATTTTGCCATTTTTCTGCACATTTGGTAGTGCAAACTATTTATACTTCGTTTTGTAGCATTCAAAACGAAATTGTTTATGGTAAACCAATGCGATACATGGGACAACCATGGTTTACATCGTCAAAATTTCAATTATTTCTTTAAGTCTTAAATATCAGAGATGTGTCATCAGCAAGTAGTGCAATGTCCGAATGATTGCTAATAAAGTATGCCAAACCGTTAATATAAACTAGGTAAAAGAACGGACCTAGAATAGAGCCCATTGGTACAGCAATTACAATTGATGGTATTTTCGTAAACCTTGTTGGATAGATATTTGAGTCAGGTACTTATATATGTGATTTATACGCATGTTTTGTTACTAACATTTTATTTTATGATTAAACAAAAAAAAGTTATAGTCATATAAATATATATTTTTACTGGCACGACTTTCAAAGAATTTAAACTCAAAGTGATGACTATTAATTAAATAAAAAAAAATGTATGATTAAACTATATATTTATCGCATAATTATATTCATCGCATATTAATCTAATTTTTTCTTATAAAATCTGGCATTTTATGAAAAGTATCTGAAACCTTAATAACTCCAGAACAATTGGTTTTTGGATAGTATATTCCATACATAGTTTGATAGGATATGAGCTATAATTTTTCCCCTCCACATCTTTTACATCTATTTCCAGTCACCTGTTTAACGAACCTTGTATAGTCTTATTTATTATGAGAAACGTTAACAAGATTTGACCTTCTTTTTTTTTGTTGTGTAATATAAAAAATGAATTAATTCATTAGTATTGTAATGAAATATTGTTTTTATTAGTAAATAATAAACAAATTAAATTAGTATTAATAATAATGAATTTCCGCAAAGTAACTCCTGGTACTATCAACGGTATAATTAAATATTTTTGCTTTACTTAGATTTGTTCATATTTTGCCATTTTAGTTTCCGTTACAGCTTGTAAACACATTGGACAGAAAGTAGATTAAACTGTTATAAAAGTGCATCTTTGGCTTTGGAATAGCATTAGCTTCTGAGATTGATAAAATTTGGCGAATTTCATATCTTTTATTAATACGATATCAAAATATCCAGCGAATGTTATATTATATTTATTGACTTATTTTACTACTTCAAGGTTTCCTGTAAATGCAATTCAAAAAAAATGGATTCGAATGTTGAACCAGATAGCTAGGGTTCCTCACAAAGTTTACAATACACATTTTAAGGGCAACTATTTCGTTGTACGAGTTCAATGACATCTTGTTAATAAAGAATTTATATTTACAAAATTTGTTGATTACTTCATTTCCGAGGGCAATAAGTTATATCGATTTACATCCAAGAATTAATTAAAACCAATAAGCATTATTATTATTGTTTTCTTTAGTACCTTTTAATCACGTTTTGTTTTATTTATTTTAATCAGTTTACAAATTAAAAAGATATGTTAATACACAAAATCCCGTCTAATAAGGTCAAGTTTAGACGAAGCGAAGTAAAGAGAAGTTACTAGAATTACCATGGTATTATTTGTTTTAACATGTAATAAATATTCAAGAGAATGAATTAAATATAGCAAGAAATCTATGATGGAGTAGTCGACATTCATCATTCATGTCGACAGTGTATGGTTTTGAATTTGATATCACTAAAAGTCACTCACATATTTAGCTTTTGGTGATGCAACGATGAGTTGAGTGTTCATCTGTTACGTTAGTATATAATACACTACGTTTATATTTATAACATTAAATTAAATATTTATTTTTATTCTATGCCCTACTTTCCTAATTTTATTTTTTGATTGCATTAATATTTTTATTTTGCATTTACCTTGGTTTCCTGTACTTTATTTGTATTTGGCTGAGCGTACCTACGCCAACGCCATATTAAGAGAAAAAAAACTTTGATATAACCGATTCTGTAATCTGTCAGATTTAAAAGCAATGGCCAAAGAGTTTATTTTTATTACATGGCTACTTCTTTTACCCGATTGGCGAGTATTGTCCTTCTGTATCGTTTGTGCCAGTGGACTATAGCAATTTTATGGCAGATGCGGTATTCTAGACGATTTGAGTTTTGATGTTGCATTTCTTAAAAATTGTTGTAGTTCCGGGTCTCTTAATTACGGAGATTAATCTTAATTCTTTCATAAATATTCGTATATTTTTACTTTCATAATTAGAACAACTAATTAATAATTAATTAATGTAATTAAAACTGAATGTAAATTCAAAATTAGAAAAGGTATGTATCTTGTTTTTATGACAATTACAGTTTGACAAATAATGACAATACCAATATGATAACCTGCAAATGAAAATAATTGGTTTGTTAAAGTTAAGTGCTAAACGGTTGTGATGTTTTAGATGCCGAGTGTGGTCAGCAATATTGAGGGGACCCGGCAACCAGACGGCAGCAAGATGCAACTCGAATGCTTAGAGCTGGCAGGGTATACACTAGACCGGTATATAAATGTTGACAATTCCCGCCCTTCGTTTTTGGAGGTTCGTGTTTAATTTTATATTTCCGACTTGTATTCATGCTATGCTTACCTTGGTTGACATTAAAAGGGTTTTATGACACCATTCATTGAAATTTAAATTGCTTTTAGCTAACATAATATTTATGTTTTTATTGCTGTTTATAAATTTTACAGATAACAGGTATAGCAACTCAAAGAAGTCCAACATGTAGTGGACTGAACGCAGGAGACTATCGTAACCTTTCAGCTTTGCTCAGCCATCCCACATTGTCTCAGTTGAAGATACTGAATAAGATGCCATTGCCTCCAGAAATAATGGAACATTTTGCTCGTATCCTTTCTAATAATAACAAATATATATATGTAGTTAATTGAGTGGGTGATATGTGTTTAATATTATTATGAAAATCTAATGTTTAATGTCTAACTTCTATGTTGTAAGGTCCTAGCTAACTAAACAATACAGTTCTTATCTTTTACCTGATTTGATACTTTTACGAATTGGTGTTTAGTTTAACACACAATCTCTAAATAATATTAATTTTAAATTACCTCTGCTTTAAAATTCAATGGCATTTTCTTAATCCTCACAATCAGATATGCAGTGTAATTGTTTGATGGGAGTCTTTCCAGAGATCAGTAGAGTGTGGCTGGCTATAGATAGTAATATATATGTTTGGGCATTTGAGCATGGGAGCGATGTAGCCTATTTCGATGGCCTAGGAGAAACTATAGTCAGTGTGGCCCTTGTCAAGCCCAAACCAGGAGTTTTTCAAGGCTTTGTTAAATATCTATTAGTTCTTACCACAACAGTAGAAATAGTGGTTTTAGGTAAGTAATAATTACTACTTAGGCTAGAAACTGATACTATGATTATCAATATTTAAACAGTAAAGAAATAAAAATATAGTTACGTTGATTTTTTCTTTGCTACAATTTAATATTTTTATAACTTAATTGTTTGATTGTATATGGCCCAATAAAATTTACGTGTTTAATAGTTATGGTGGTTGTAATATCTGTTTCGCTATTTAAACAGTCCGTAACATGTTATTATTCACAATTTTTTAATAATGTGAATTGTGTATTGTATTGTGTTTCAATATAAAGTTTTATTTATATTATTAGACTATGATTATAAATTGCTGGTAAATGACTTATCACTATAATCAGAGTAATTTGAATTTAATATGCTTGTAGGTGTAACATTTTCTAGTAGTAAATCTGAAGGACCGGGCGAGTTTGAAGAAATACATTTAGTCCCAGAACCAGTTTTTGTATTGCCAACAGACGGGATATCAATGATGTGTGTGAAGTCTACTGCCAAAGGAAGAATATTCATGGGAGGCAAAGATGGTTGCCTTTATGAAATCACATATCAGGTTTAGTTTGTTTCCATATGCACAAGTGATTAAATATAGTAGCTCAAATATTACTGTACAAATGTAACTGTAGCTCAAATATTTTAAGATTTTAGGTTACCACAGCTAATCTCTATAATATATAGAAATAGGATAAACACTGTTCTAACACTTGTTAGTTTTTTGTGTGATCATTTAATGGTCATAGCTGACACTCTTATATAACAAGGTGTTTTGCACCAAAATGTCACAAATCAAATTCAGAAAAATATAATTATAGCTGCTTATCCTGGTTTATAAATTTCCATTGTTATTTAGTTAATAAGGTATAATTGGATATATATGTTCTGTTAAATCTTAAATATTAATAGCAATTATATCAAAACTTATACCTAGACCACTGCTGGGTTCGGGTCTTTTCAGCCACTGGTGAAGTGAAGATCATGATGGTCCTTCACATTGACCTAATGTGGATTGGAAGACTTTACATTTCTTTAAAAACCCCACAGAGAACTATCAAGTATGCAGGCTTTGTTACCATTTTGTTTCAGGGGTGCAAGTGATGTTTAAAAATGTATCATTCATGTAACTTTGAAATTGGATCTATATGGAATTAATATACTAATGATTTTTTTCAGGCTCAATTAGGCTGGTTCGGTAAACACTGTAAAAAGGTTAATCATTCTACCAGTGCCTTGTCATTCTTGGTGCCATCTTTTTTAAATGCTGCTTTATATGATGAGGACCCCATAGTAAAAATTGATGTTGACAACTCACGTCACATCTTGTATACACTGAGTGAAAAAGGTTGCATAGAAGTTTTTGATTTAGGCTATGAAGGAGATGACTTAAGCCGTATTATAAGATTGCCACAGTCGAGGATTGTGTCATTGGCGGTAGATATTGTAAAGTAAGTTTCACTGATTATAGTTATTTGTATCTGCCAGTAAACTATTTTAAGTTACGATTAAAATGAAGAAACATGCAAATAAAAGTCTTCATTCATATTGTATAACTTACAATGTGAGATTGAATGAAAAAAAAAATGGTTTTGAATTAATTTTTATAATATTATTCAATAATATTGTTATTTGTAGGACTGTTGAACCAACAAATTTCAAACCTGTAATTGCAATATCAGCTGTTGAGAGCTCTGAATCAGAGCACCTAAACCTTGTAGCCGTGACACAAGCAGGAACAAGGTTTTACTTTTGTGCTGGCACTGAAAAGTAAGTACATGTAGATTGATTTAGAAATAATTTGATTTCATCATTCTATCACATTGCTTCTCCACTATGCAGCAGTTTAAAACAGGGTTCGAGGATATATATCAATGCATATATATCATGATATATATCTGATATATATCAAATGATTTTTTATGGTATATGTATATCGAATTTTATATCACTAAGTAATTTTTGGCGTTTGTTACCTAATTTCTACTTCCGAAATGTAGATGGTGTTGGAGTAGCGTTAAGACATACTGCCTAATATAAGTTCTAATCCATAAATGGCAACACTTCCGTCGTCATGCCATGCTGTCTGTTGACGTCTGACAGCTGACGTCTGTTGTGTCAGAAAAATTTCTGTTTTTTCAGACATATGCAAATAGTATACATAAATAATACAATACAATAATAATATGGCTCTCATACAAAATGGATATATATCAATATTTTGATATATATCGGATATATATCATAAATATCCGACATTTTGATATTAATAATAAATATCGGATATTTTCGAACCCTGGTGTAAAATGTGTGTTACTGAAAGAAAGGCGATATGGTTTTGTAATCTGCTTAATAATAATAATTTCATTAAATAAGAAAAGTATTTTATAGATCTTAACCCATTCATTGCCACCAACGACCCATTTGCGTTGGTCGAGAATACCACAGCATGCCATCAACGCACTATTTGCGTTGAGTGACGTGTTGATATTTTTTTAGCATTACTTAAAAATGGTAGAAATGTATTCATATATTTGGCAACATTTACAACGAGAAATAATTTTTTAATGTAGAAACATTGATGGTTTTTGATCTGAAATGTCAATTTTGTTCTGACAGAGAAAAAACGGTTGGTGCGGAAAAGGTCTTTTTTGATTTTAAAATAACTAAAGTTATATTGCGTTTTTATTTAATATTTTTCAGTTGGGAGATAAAGGTAAGCAATATTCTTAACTTTATTATTCTTTTGCATTTCTTCGTCGTGTATTTTTTAAATAAAATCATGTGCACGCATATGGTGCGTTCTTTGGCACAGCAGTTAAAATCTTTGTTGGCTAGTATTATGCATCATAAGCTACAAATCGTACCAAATATTTATAAAATTCAATACACAGTATAATTTACTGTTCGTTATACTATATGTTTTTATACCTCCAAAATAGAATACAGTTACAAAATATATGTTTATGATGTGAGATTAATTTTTGAATCCACAGAAATAATATGACGAGTATCTATACATTTTATAATCATAGATAAATATAATTCTTGCTATTACTGCTATGCGACAGTAAAAACTACCGTGTATACATAATTATATTCTATAACTGAGTAATTGTAATTAGTACTGAAATATTCATTCGTTTCTTAAAATTATGATATTTTCGGTCTCAAAAGATAAAGTGCTTTTTCTTTATTGTATGTTTTTTGAGCAGATTAATTTTGCTTACTAACTCACCATGCCTGGGTGTTTTGGTCAAAAAAATTGTTGGTCATATGACGATAGAGTGATTTTAATAAACAACTAAATTATTTTCAGTACACTTTTAAACGATGAAACGAAGAAGAGATCGCTTACTGGAGTTAGCTTTAAAGGAAGAAGATAGTATAATCCCTAATTGTAACGAGAGGTTTGTAATTGTTTAAATCATTATAAAAATAACTATTTATTGTGTTAAAAAAAATTTGTAAATATTTTTGTTTAATTTTATCTCCTAAACTGATTTTTATCTTGATTTAGTAGCGTGACACCGAGACGACGTAACACAATTCACGAAATACCGTCTCCACAAGCGTTAATATTTATACTACTGCTTTACACTATAAAATTTATTTAATAACCAATTTTTCGATTTCTGCTAAATTTTATGTAATTTTTTTCAGATTTGAAACCATGTTAACAGAACACACTAATCCATCTAAAAGATCAAAGCGTACCAAGTCGCTTTTTTTTGGATCACAATATAAGGATTCTGAAAAATTTGCCGAACCTCTTATTGATTCATTACATGAATGCTGTACATCGAATATATTACAGGACAAGATATGTTTATCTGTGTGTAGCGACATTAACGACTCGAATGTTTCAACTTTATCAGCTAATCTGCATCATTATGAACATAAGTCTCTTCAAAGTTAAGAATTCTTAAATTGCAATCCAAATGTAGTAACAGAACCTCAACCTTCCACTAGTAAATATTCAACTGTTTTAAATTCAGCCCCAACCAACGAAAACCTTTCCTTTTTATAAGAGGTGTCAAAACAAGAGGAGGCATGAGCCGAAATACCGGTATTAAAATACTTAAAAGTCAAAGAGTAGAAATACACGATGGTAAAGTAGCATTGACAGATATGAATGAACATAATGAGGGTAATGTCCTAAAGAATAAAAAAAATATTCATGCGGCGGGTGTAAATGAAGCATTGCAGGATGTACATCTTATGAATGAAATGATAAATATATTTGGAGAGTAAGATAAAGAAGAAGAACCGAGAGTAAAGCTGCCCTCTAAAAACGTATTGACTGAAGAAGACCTTATTAAGATGCTGGAATTGGAGGATGACGATTTAGAAATAGAAGGGAATCAAGAATGAAATTTAAGAATAATGAAGAAGAAGGTAATTCAGACGATTGTTTATATTCTGACACCAGTGAAGACGCGACTCAAGTGAGTGAAGATGCGACGGAAATGAGTGAAGGTATTGACATACATTGTAACGAAACATTGCGATCAACTGATGATGAGTGGAAAAGTGAACGTGATCCTACTATTCTGCCTATAGATTTTGATGGATGCGAAAATAATCTCAAAATACTGCCCGAAACAAATGAACCTTACGACTTTTTCAAATTGATAGCAACTGATGAGTTTTTTACACTATTAGTCACCAAGATTAACAATTAAGCGTCTAAGTTATTGTCAAATATACTAGATCCTAAAAGCAGACTGCGACTTTGGAAAGACGTAACTGTACCAGAAGTTAAAATATTTTTTGGTATTTTATTTCACATGGGAACTATCAAACTAAACCGTGTTACAGACTACTGGAAAAAGCACCCATTGTTCAATTTACCTGCATTTTCAAAACATGAGCAGAAACAGATTTTTGTTAATAATGAGATCATTGAATTTTGAAAACGACTTGTCCGATAATAGGCTGTCAAAAATAAAATGTTTAATTGACTATTTTAATCAGCGAATGGGAGAAATTTATAACCCATCTAAAAATCTGGCCATAGATGAGTCAATGATTTTGTTTCGTGGTCGTTTAATATTTCGACAATATCTCAAAGGAAAAAAGCATCCCTACGGTATAAAGCTTTACATCCTAACTGACGAATATGGCGCAATTATGAAGACAATTGTATATGCTGGCGCTTCGGATACTTTAGTGGGAGGTGCCAATCACAGTGAAAAAGTTGTAATGAATTTACTGTCTGATTATTTGAACAAGGGGTATTCTGTTTATATGGATAATTTTTACAATCCCTTAAACCTCGCACACAAATTATTGACTCTTAAAACATATTGTTCTGGTACTTTACGTGTCAATCGAAAAAACAATCCAAAAGATGTCTTACAAAAAAAATTGAAACGTGGTGAATCAATAGCGAAGTTTAATAGAAGTAGTATTTGTGTTATGAAATGGAAAGATCGGCGGGAGGTTTTAATGATTTCATCAGAATATGGATCTGATGTGACTAACGTAACGAATCGGCGCGGTGAAACCGTTTCTAAGCCCGAAGTCGTAGTAAAATATAATAAGTATATAGGTGGTATAGATCACCAGGACCAAATGCTTGCGTATTATTCATGTGAGCACAAGACTATACGTTGGTACAAGAAGTTAGGAGTTCACGTGTTCCAGCAAATGTTATACAATTCATACACGCTGCATAACATTTTCTCAACGAAGAAAAGTTTCTATGACTACAGACTTGAAATAATAATGAAATTGTTGAATATTGATGTAGAAGAGACAACTCGGGGTTCAGTTTCTAAAAAGCAAGTGCATGTACTTCAACAATGTTCTCGTACCAATAATAGCGGAAAGAGAAAAATTTTACCACGTCGGTGTAGGCAGTGCTGGGTGTCAAACAAAATCAGAAAAGATACTCCATATTTCTGTCCCGATTGTCCCGAGCAATACGGATTTTGTTTAAAAGATTGTTTTAAAGAGTACCACAGCTACTAATTAATTATTTTTACTAATAAATATATCTTTATTGTGTCCATTTTTTTATTTTGTCATAATATGACCCAAATTATGCAATAAAATATAATACTACCTGTGTCTCCCATAATATAATACTTTTATAGTACGCTAGTATAAAGAATTCAAGTAGGCAAGTAAATAATGCTAATATATTGGCCCGTTATGATTCGGAGACAGTTTAATGTGTGTATCAGCAGTTTCATAAACGAAACATGTTGCATAATGCTATCCAAACGTCAACGCCAACGGTATGTTCAATGGCAAACGGTATGTTAAATTACTTTTACTAGTGCCACCAACGCGTATGATGCGTCTCGCATTTTTAGATGGATTTTCGTTATTTATGGAGGTTTTATTTAAAAAAAAACAAACTATTCCTTTTCTATTGTAGTCCACAAAAATATTAAGTGGCACCTAGGCGAGGTTTTCAAAATTTAAGTGGCAACGTGGTTAAAACCAGTTTTTATGATCTGTAATTATGCCGGTACCGGTACACAGGTACTTGATAGTGAAGTTAATATTTTGTATGAACATATTTTTTGTAACCTTGTTTATTGAAATGTTAAAATGCAGTTATATCTAATACAGCAATAATGATAATTTAATGTACTTTAATTAATATAATATGTTTAAATCTGTTATAATGTATTGTAATTATATATTATGTTAATGCTAATAATATCTCTGGTCACATGCCCTACAGGTGTAGGAATTAAACTGAAAAAAAGAAGTCATTAAAACTGGCTGTTATGTATTGTGTGTCTTCATTGTAATTATGTCTGAATTTCAGCCAGGATGGACCTACTCGGCCACAGTATCTGTCACTGCTGCATGTGAGGTTACCTCCTGGCTTCACACCTAACGCTTCGGTACTCAAACCAAAACAAGTTCATAGTGCAGTTTATGATCATGGTATGTTTATGTATTTCGTTATGTGATGATGAAAAAATGTTTTTTTTTTATATGGTTACTGCCATTTATGTACATCCATAACCAATAATAAAAATAAAATGCAAATGTCGCCAACCTTCATGGCTGCGCTAATCAATACGTAGGTCCGAATCTGGAAGTTTCAGTTATTATCTGGGCGATCGAATATACGTGCTGGATATGAACGAGTTTAAACTCAGTTCAGAAGGGTCAAAAAATTGACGAGCACTATAAATATATATTTTTATCTGTTGTTGTGTTTACATAACTTATAATAAAATTTGTAACATTAAATTCAGGGACATTAATGATGGTGTGTTCGGCGGGCGGCGGCGAAGCAGAATCGCTATGGTGTGCTTCCCGAGTACTAGCGGGCTCGGCGTTTAGCGAAGCACACTCATCACTCGCTCTCGACGCGCCCGCGTGGGCTCTCACCGCGGTGCCCACTCAACACGCCAAATACCTGTCGCCCCCGTTACAGGCTAAACGAGGTTAGTTTGATGTCTTATGATTTTAAACGAATGTCATCGCTAAATTTATACATTTTGTTACGTAACTGGTACTCACGATACGTTTTATTTATTGCCAATATTTCGACCCAGTTACATGGATCGTGGCCATGGCGAAAATGCGGTCGCGGGGAGAAACCGTTGACAAGCTAGTGGTAGATTAACTTATACAGCTAGTCATTTGTCGGTACTACGTCAATGAAATAGAAAAGGGATTATACTATTGAATATTGTTAATATGATATGATATATTTGGTAACATGGACCTATCTCTTGTTTCAAAGTTGTTATAAATCGAAAAGTAAATATTTTATGGAAATTATCGAGTTCTAAAAGGCAGTGACGTTACAACCGGATGATTTAATGTCTCTAGACAAGTGTGCCGGTAGTTCAGTTTTGACTGTGATATGTTTACATCACGTTATTATTTATTACGTTCAAACATTTTCTATGGCAGACGTTTGGACGTCATCCCGTTGGGCAGTGGTAAGCGCGGCCGGTGCGGCGTTGGTCGGTGCGGGGGCAGCACCCGATATCATGCGAACACTATTGCGAGACTGCCGTGGACCCGAAGCTCCACCCGTCAAGGACTTATTCCAGGTGCCATTATGAAAAAAATACTTGGAGGCTAAAGTACCCACGGGAAATGCGTTGCTTTTCTACAAGTAAACGCTGTTTATTATATCACAGTGACAACTACTGCAACCAACATTATATTCACTTGAAACTCGTCTAAATGAGAAGGATTAAGATAAGGCCGGTATATCAAGGCGTATCATGCTGGCCACGTATGGAAAGATTTCACACACTTTTTTAAATTTTACTAGACACTCAAGTAATCACTTTTCCTTAATTCCTTTGCTTTACTTCATTTACGTAAATTGATATAAATAATAACGCCCTCATGACTTTAAGGAGTTTATATAATAAAATAAATAAGGTGCGTACAAACTTTGTAATATCTTGTTGTTTGTGTTATTCCATGTTTTAATGTAACTCAAGGAATGTACTAAATGTTTTAAATAATCATGATGGAAAATTTGTGTGCAGATTCAAGGTGTAGATCAGGCGTGCGCTTGTGCAGTTTACTTGGCGTGCGAGGATATTACAAGTGGCGACCTCTCGATCAGCGAATGGGCAACGCGTGCTTTCCTACTCTACGGTAGTCAGCTCTCGCCGACCCCTATGTACCAACAACAGCCGTCGCAAATGGCTTCTAGTATAGGTAATTCCATAATGTTTATAAATCAACTTTAAGTAATTTTTTCTTCGCCAATATGCAATGAAACGACATGGTACAAACAAAGCCTTTTCAATGACTAAGACAGTGTCTGCAATGCAATTTTTGACGATACTTAAATTATGCGGAATCCAACGAAAACAAATGTTTTTTAAAGCCAAATGTTCGTATAATATCTTATGTATACTCGTCACATTTATGCCCAGATATGCCTCTTTCATTGCATTATTAGGTCTCGCACGGCATTAATATTTTGCGGTATAACAATTTATTTAGTGCGACCGTCTTTAATTTCATTCGTGAGTATAGGCCGTCCACGGATTGATTCACAGAACCAGTGATTCACTGTAGTTTTTGATGGTATCTTATCCGCAAAAGATGAAGTGAGTTAATATTGATGCACTGTTTTTGAACTAGCCCATGCCGAAAAGCGTAATAAAATATGGCACGAAAATGTTCACGAGTCAAATCTATTTCGACGAAGGCGCGCAATTTTGAAAATAAGACTTCACAGCAAAAACAGTTGACAGCCCCATAAAACAAATTATTCTACAGCCAAAGAATTCCATTTCCAAATGTAGTAATTACTTTTTAAATATTGTTGTGTATGTGGCCTGTTCCAGATATACAAATAGCAGCCCTGGTATTTATAATCGTAAAGCGTAAATTTCCGAAGTGAAAATTTCTGTTTTAGTACAAAATATGAATTTATTGTGTTTTTCAGGTTCTCCGAAATTCTCACCACGTCAAGTTTCAACACCTATGAGTATTAGAGGGCAGCAAGATCAAATAAGACCAGGGCAGTTGAACCAATCCTATCAAATTGCTGGGAACCAGTCTATTGGTGCTGCGCCTAACCAAACGATGATGCCACCACAGTCGCCCTTCCAGCAAAACATGATGAGCCCTACACCTTTCAATCAATCATCCTTCGTCGGCAACGTCACGCAACAGCAGAGAGATATGAACTTCCCTGTGCCCATCGAATACAGTGCAAAGCACAATGGACTTTATATATATGTAGGACGGGTCCTATCTCCTATATGGAATTTGAAATGTGTGACTATGTCTCAGACCCCAGACAATAAAGAATTTGTAAGTCCAATTTTGTCTTTTTTATAATTATTTTCTTAATTTTTTAGCAAATTTTGTTGATGTTGTCTCTTTTTCAGATGAGCAGCAAAATTACTGGTGAAGATTGTGCATATATAGTTGGGAAATTACAACGAGTTTCGGCATTTATTCAGCGAGTAGTGGCTCCTCCCCACAGTGACGAGCAAGCATCGCTGCATGCTCTGAAGTTGTTTATAAGTAAGTGACATCAATGATTTGGTGTTTGATATAGAAAAATACTAGATGAGCATATAAACACCATAAACTACAATTCCATCCCATGTAACGCCACAGTTCTATTTTGTATTGGGTTTGTCTTACTTCTCATGAAAGGTAGCTGAATATTATTTTTGAAGATTATTCTTAGGAATTTTTTTTTGGTTTTGAGGTAATACAAAAATATTTTATTCTTGTACGTGTATTACATACTTATATTAAATGTTGCTCTTACTACCGATTCGCAAAGATGCCTCGTCTCAGCGGAGAAGATACGGTGATCGAAAATCCCTTTCACTTTTAAAGCATAATAAATATAACATTCTTTCTTTTATATCTATTAGAGTAGGTTAAAAAGAGTAAAAAAGTTTGAAAAAAACAATTCAAAAATACTATCATGCAATCATATAGTTTATTATAGTTAAATTGGATTGTAAAAATTATTTAAATGTGGCATCAGGTTTTGGACATCGCCCGGTAATTTGTTGTATAAGCGTACACATTCCCCATTAAATTATTCCAAAATTGTAGATACTAGTAGATTGTAGTTTTTCATGATAGCATGTGGTATTGAATACTTTTATAATCCATATTATTTATATGTTATATATAACATACTTACAAGAGGTTTTACGGATAATCCTTCGTTTGGGTATTGCTAGATATATGTTGCGTTAGGTATATCTGTGCATATCTCTTCCAGCGATGGCGATGGAGATGTTGAGTTTATGGAAAGTGTTATGTGAGCACCAATTCCACGTGATCGCCGGCAGTTTACCGGCCGACCAGCAGAGCGCATTGCAGGCAGCTAGCTTTAGGTTAGTGTTAATAATTAATATCATTAAACCGCAAGTTAATTGGTAAAATCTCGTAGGCCTCTTAGTGTTTTAGGTCCAGTGTTGAGTCTAAAATGCAATTGTAATCTGATGTAAATATACGGTTTATGAATAAAAAAAAATATATAAATTGCCTATAAATATAATAATGTTTTCTTGTAATTAAAATATTCTAAGGCTATCGTACCAGTTTTGTGCGATAAAGTTTTCCGTTATTTCACTGAGTGTGTCTTTGTCACCTGCTAACAACCAGACTTTTCCCATATTCAACAGTGAAATGTGTCTATTTTAACACTATAATATTTCTTTTCGTATCATTTTTGCATAGGTCAAATTAATTTAATTATGAACCGATGATACAATAATTAGGCAAATACGAATATTGAATTAGTGTGTTAGTCTAATATGAATGCTTTTTGTATAAATTGGGCCTTACATTTAGTGTGAACTGTTAGGCAAAGTAATTTATTTATTTATATAATAACACGAAACGGTAATAATAATAATAATAATCAGTAATATAGAACAGTAATAGAGAATAATTTGTGTGGATTTATTTTCAGAGAATTGTTAGTTGGAGGACAAGAAGTAGCTTGTTTGTTGCTCGGGTCGTTGGTGGCGGGATACCTTCGAGACAATGCCTCTGTCGATGGTATATCGCAGAAGTTGAGGCAGCTTTGTCCCACGCTGTATAGGCAAGAAGACGCTACTTGTTCTAAAGTAAGTCACCAAACAATACGTTTACTAGCTGGGTTGGAATGATGAATAACTCAGCGGTATATATGCGAAACTTACTCTGTTTAGGACAACATTCTATGTTTCTAACAATTCGCATCAATGATTATTACAGCTTGTTTTAATAATGATAAACTGTAATTATTCTTTTATTATTATACATTTTATGTTTTAGGCCAATGAACTGTTGATATTCGCGAAACAACAAAAGAATCCAGCAGAACGAGATGAAATGCTGCAACATGCATTAAAACTTTGCAAGGTATGTTAATATATTAATTACCTCGAGCATAAATCGATCAAAAATAATCTCCGAGGTGTACTTTATTAGGTATTTTTTTTTTCATATATTATTAAAAATGCTTTTGTTATAAAATTATTATTTCAGGATGTTGCACCCAATGTGAATCTTCCGTTAGTATGTTCAAAGTTACTAGCGGTGGGCTTCGTGTCAGGCGTGGTGGAACTGTGTGTCACTTGCGCCAGCAAGCTAGATCCTCAGGACAAGGCTCTGCACTACTACAAAAGTGATCAACCCTCACAGGATAGAGATGGACATCTTGCTTACTATAGGAGGTGTTTATGTTAAAAGCAGTATATATATATATTAGTAAATTGTTAGCTGAGATTCATATCTCTATATCATTACAAGTATTCACTTAAATATTTTTTTTGAAACAATATACTATATGTATATTGTAGGGTTTATGGCTACGACCAAACTATATACATATAGTAAGTTAAAACTAAAAGTATTATTAATTTATTTTGTTATGTTTAATGGCATATTTTCATGCGTTCTACGTTGGTTGTACTATTCTTATTGTCATTAAACAGCAATAATATTCAATTATACTTGTGATACTTACATACATATTGTTATCAGGATGGAAATATACCGCGAAGTTCGTGTCGCGTTAGAACGGCTTTACGAGCGCAGCGCCGATGACACGTCACACTCCGAAACAATGCTCTCTCCAGATTCTAACAACGAGGTACTGAGCAGTCTGTCTTTAATTAATCGTACAATTTTGTTTCTTCTGTGTGCACCACCCATCTTCCATCCATCATCGAATATATTCATTCTATTGGTAACTTGTTTATTACTCTTATAATATTTTTAAGTCGATACTAAAATGTATTTAAGATCTTCGGATGTGAGACTTACAATTTCATTTCAGGGAAGAAAATTGGTATGGGAGTGCCTGTCTCGTGACGATGAACTATTACATGTTGCGGTCTATGAGTGGCTGGTGTCCAAGAACCTTGGCTCGGGTAAGTAACATTGTTATCGGCTGTCATATAATTTGTCTTGTAGTTTTCTGCACCATAATTTTGATACCAACGTGCCTGTTAATCCGTTATAAATATTTCTCAGCGAGTTTCAACTGCTGCTACTGACGGATGAGTTATACCAACAATTTTATATGAAAACGAGTAACTTTGCCTTTATGAAGTGGACTGTGATTTAAAGGATGAACCTTACGTTTTCATTAATTAATTAATTTAGGAATATTCTTTTTGACAATATGAACCAAAATAAAGTAATCCATCACATATGAAGAAGTTGAAATAATTCAAATCTGGCATTCTGTGATTTAAACTTTCTGTTGACAGCCGTTCACTGTCCCTTTTAGAATGTGAATGATGATGATGATCATATCATAACATAACTAATATCATATCACCGGCGATGTTACTTACCATGGAAATAAAAAACGACCTCTTTAAACTATTACATCTATAATACCGAGGTGTTTCTATAATTTATTGGTGATTTTTTAAATATTGTATTACTTGGTGGCAGAGTTGTTGTGTCTTGGTGCGGCGCCGCCAGCGTCGTTGCGCACGTACCTGCAGGCAGCGGCGCGTTCGGCACCCGCGCCTACCGCTCTCCACCTGCTCGATCTACTGTGGAAGGTGCTGGAGAAGTCCGGCGAGCATCTGGCCGCCGCCAACGTGCTAGAAGGACTGGCCACCAGACCTGGGTTGGTGAATTTTTCAGTTCATTTTTTAATCACACCCAGTGGAATAAATTATTTAAAACTCTAAAAAAGTTAACTTCGGGTTTAACGAATAAAACAAGGGTTCTATGATATAACATAAACGCAGCTGACATAAAACCATGTCATGTATTCGAAAGATGTCTTGAGATTTTTCTACTGTTTTTTCTCCTCCATAAAAAAATCGTAGTAAATCGTAGTAGTGTAATGTTAGACTTTTTTGTGAATAAATTAATTTGAATTGACAATACTATGTCCTCAGGACGGGCGCGACGCTGGCGCAACGCACGGCGTGGCTGTCGGCAGGCGTGGTGTGCGTGCGGGGTGCAGGAGGCGGCGGCGCACGCGGCGGGGAGCTTTTAAGGCGGTTGGAGGAGGCCGGTGAGGTGGCGCGTGTACAGGCTGCAGTGCGAGCCGCTGCGCTTCAACGTCGGCCGCCCTTACACCCGCAGCTGCTGCATCGACTTGACGACGAGCTGCTCGAGGTCACGCAGGTAACTGCAATTTCATATCTATTCTGATTCCTAAAACTTTGACAGTAGTTTTTTTTTTTAATGGAAGAGGAATATATTATGTTGTTATTTTTTTCGGCTACCATTTTTTCCGTATTATATGTGTATGGTTACCATCTATATTGTTTAATTTAATCTATACCTTCATCTTTATGCATCTAACTATTGCAGTTGTTTAGGAACTAACCTATTTATTTGTGTACTAGTTTATTGTTTAATGAAAATCTTTGAATCTTTTGTGTTCTATTTTTAGTATTTTGTCTTTTTTAATTTGAATCATATGTAAGAAAACGTTATTAAGCGAAAGGGCCCACTTTTATTAACGTCAATTTCAACATATTCCCATACTTTAAAGGGGTCAAACATTTGAATTGTATATTAATAGTTTGTCGTGAATATATTTTTGTAGTTGTTCGATTCACTGTAGATCATTTATAAGTGAACTCAACTTCACAAACATCGCAGGACAATTGAAATAAGTAGATAAAAATATAGCTATACGTAGTGTAGTACAGTTGTAGTTAAGTATATTTTTATGTTATATTTTTGTACCCAAACTTATATGCGCCATAAATGTAACCGCACTAAATGTTTCCCATTTACGAGGAGATTTACTCGAGGGCTTATTTTTCGCTGGAATTCCAAGTCTGCGTCTAATAATATTATAATGCGTCTATAATATTATATTAATAACAATTATCTAATTTTACTGTTCATCGCTGCGTGGGCTTTTGAGCAATCTTTTATCTTATTTATCAATAAAGATAATTATGCCTTAGACACCGAAAAGAAGCAGAAGTTGGCAGTTTTATCAACGAACTAGAAATTCATTAGCAATATTTATTTGAATTATTAATTTTGTTTCATAGTTGTACGAAGAATACGCAGACCGCTATAATCTGTGGGAGTGCAAGTTGGCCATAGTGCAGTGTTCGGGGCATAACGATGCCCTTCTGGTGGAAAATATCTGGAGCAACATTCTGTCCGAAGCAGAGGCATCGGCCCGATCTTTGCCCACCGCCGACGAGCGACTTGCCTCCGTGCTTGGCAAGCTTACGACGCTGGGCAGGGAATACGTTAACACTGGCCACTGCTTCCCCTTGTGTAAGTATGAATTTGTTATTAAATCTTAACAACTGTACTGTACTATGCACTAATGTATATATATATTTATTTCTTCCTTTTTTATGTAAATAGCCAACAAGATATTGTACTCTATTTGTAGATCTATAGCAAAGTTTGCATTCTGTACAGGGAGAAAAATACTTTAACTCAAATATTACTAAAATTTTACAATGAAATAACTGACTTGAAAATTATTTACAATTAACTATACTCTGTTTCTAAATCTAAGTTTCATCTTCAATCTCATGTTTCACTAATTTCCAATAAATAAATGATTATATTTGATTTAAATTTTTAAATTGTTTAAACTTTACAGATTTTATTGTACGACAATTGGAAATCATGAGCTGCAAGTTACAAGCTGATAAAAGCATGGTGTTCAAGGCGATATTGAATATTGGAGTGTCCTTAGAACAACTTCTTGATATTTATATTAAGTAAGTATTTTTTATTTCAATCGGAGATCTCACCCGATATAAAGGAATGATAATTTTTTTCTATATATATTTAAACTTCTATATATATATATATATCTATATATTCTACATATATATATTTATACATATATTTATATGGAAAAAAATTATCATTTATTATCATTATATATATTTAATATCACTATTATTTCCAGGCGTCCTTGTCATTGATATATTCATGTATAATATAATATATTTTACCTATAAGCTGTGCTTTAAATTGTTCTAATAATGTTGTGCTATTACAGACTGGTGAGCGTGAACGAGCGCGTATGGCTGGGGTGCGGCGACGAGTCGCATGTGTGTGCGGCTGCGGCGCAGCTGCTGGCGGCGGCGCGCACAGAACTCGGCGCGCTGCCCGCTACGCCGCGTAGGAGAGCACGTGCGCGCGCACGTGACCTACATGATGCCGCTATATCTGCGCTACAGGTACTTTGCACTTTACCTTTCATCTATTACCGGTTGTGCTCATAATTTGATAGTACTATCTCTAAAACTAAAAATAACAACTTAGTGTTACACATGTTTAAAAATTAAAATGCAATTACACAAATATTTCGTAATTCCTAATAACTTAAAGTAACGAATATAAGTGCGAAACTAATGGCATTTCCAACCAGCCTGCCTTGGGTTATGATAATGCAGTAGATATGTCATCAATGTAAACACACGTCTTGAAGACTTGTGTTGATGACATTTGTTACCGTCGCATTGTTTCGATTCCAAAACCAATGATAAAGACATTTTTGTTTACTTGGTGGCAAGTGTTTTGAATTTCGAACTCTCTATATTCACGATTAAATAAATTATTGATTCCTTATTTGCTCAATATTTAAACTTGGCACTCAAAACTAAAGTTAACCTTGCTTTCTTGGTCACCAAATTACCACTGTAATGTATTAATTTAATTTATAAGTACTATTCTATCTTTTGCAGGCCCGACCCAATACCCAGCAACTAATCGACAAACTTAATATAGCACAAGCTCATTTAGATCGAATGGATTGAAACTAGTAGCGTTGTGAAATGCGTAATCATACATTTAGGTAATATGTAGGTAGGTAGTACATATTGTTATACATTTAGGTAAGTTCTGATGATTTTGGGAAAATAATTTGGCATTTTGACATTAACTTTTTATAATTTAATCCAAGGAAAGAATTGGTTATTTAAATTATGAATTAATAAACAATAAAATTCATAAATAATGTTTTATTATGTAAAATTATTATATCATTTCTTAAATGTAAAAGTGGAGGTGAAAAAAATCCATATATTTTATACATTTAGTTATTTTCGAATGGCACTGTTGGATTAGGTACTAAAAAAATGCTTAGAAATACTTTAATACAAATGTACCTTAAGTAAGAACTATAAAAATGTAATGTGATACATATATACATTTTACAAAATGTAACCCTACATTAAACTACATTCTATAAATCTAGTAATTTTGTAATTATGTGCAAGTAAAATATTGAAGCAGTTTTTACGTCAGAACTAATTTCTATTTTTGTAAATAAATTATTATTCCTTTTTCGTGGTTTTATTTAAACTAATTAGCAGATCACTAGGACTAGGAGGTCTATCTAACTAATACACTTAATAACCAGATTATAGATAGATAGATGACCAAAGTAAAAAACGTATAACTGTATGTTGTGACAAAGTCAGATTTATCACTAATTCCTTTACATTTCGATGCTTTCTAATTTCGTCATCAATAAAATGTTACATTGTCTTAACACTCTGCTTTCTTAGGGTTACGAAGGATTGGAATGTTAGAACATAACATTAGAACTACCAGACCTATTCATTCTGATACCTATGTGTATTGCAAAATAAGTGCGAATTGCAGTTGTTACTGAAGTTCGTTCAGTAGTTTAAACCGTAGGTAAATATAGTTTAATATAATGCAAATACAATGTGCGTGGAGCCCAAGGATTGAGATTGATTTTAATAATATACCTGTTGTGCACAAAACAACTATGACGCTTTCTCTATTCTATTAAGTGGTAATTAAGGAGATTCTTCAAAAGGGTTCGTGTTGGCTTGGTGTAACTGATGATCGTCTTCTGGATAAGTATATACGCTCGTATGTCCACTAATTGTCGGCAGTCCTACCGTGTTCATCGGAGATATTATAACATTACTGTACTTGTTTGGATCTTTTCCGCTAGAATTCTTTCTTATTATAGTAGAGTACGTCGGCGATGCCTTGGGTGGCACGTCTTTGATCCTAGCAGCGGCTCTGTACGTCCCAAATTCGTCCGGCGGCGGCGGCAACGAGAACCCGTCTGAGGTTTGAGTTATTTCGGACGTTTCGTCACTGATCTCTTTCGCAGCTTTATGTCGCATTTTTCTAGGCATCGTATAAAACGTGTTCATCTGGAAACATGAATTAAAAATTCGAAGCCGTTATAAATTTGAAATAATAGAGTGCAAACATCACCATGCCCGTAACTCTGCTCTGAGGCAATTTGCTTCAATTTTGTGATAATAATTAATTATAATGTTCTTTATTGTAAAACACATTAAGGTCATACATTATATCGAACCCAGGATCATACACTCTACAAGATTACAAAAAAATTGTGCTTCGGTCATTCTTTCAAAAGCTATTGGACTGTGGCAGTCATTCGAAGGCACTCATACTCATTATTATGGGACTTGGAGGACTTGTCATAGTCTTATTTAATTCATGCATATGTCATTTAGAATTCACCAAAAAATCAATTATTAACTAATTAATAAATATTTATTTCCTCAAAATGTCAAATAAATCACTTGATAATTACTAACAAACAGTGTAGATACATTAATTAGATTCTCGGAAGTATGTTTTTGAATAATGTCTTTGAAGTCAATATTAAAATTGGCAGATAGGAACAGTTAGTTTTAGAAAACGAAAACTGGGTTTTATAAGTTAATATTTCAATCTTTCTTTTCATAAAAACCATCCTCGTAGTTCAACATATTTAAAAAAAAAAATCGAATTGTCCCAGCCGTGCTCAATAAAACTTATAACCGTGATAATAATAAACCTTAATTAAATAAGATTCCATTACATTCATGCATAAATAAAGGTGAAGCGAATAAAAAGCGTGAAATAAACTAGGTACCAAGTAGATACCGCAAAAGGAAAATAATCACCGGTTTAGCCACGTTGTAGTTAGTCTCGGGCGGAAGATGCATAACTAAATGATCACACAACACGTCCATGTCTCTTTTCCTGTTAATGTTTTGGAGCGAGTGTACCCTGCAGCTGGCGCTGTGGCGCGGCGCCTTGCCCATGTCGTGGTCCATATTGTCGCTCATGTATCGTGCTGAGTGGAAGGAGCTGGTTCTTTTGACGTCGTAATTCTTCGAGGGGTATTTGGACATTGCTCGTCTGAACGAGTCAGTGCGCCGTATG
This sequence comes from Megathymus violae, assembly GCA_003671415.1. Lineage (NCBI taxonomy): Eukaryota > Metazoa > Arthropoda > Insecta > Lepidoptera > Hesperiidae > Megathymus > Megathymus violae. The sequence continues at coordinate 9,661,796 of PDGT01000001.1, forward strand.
TTGCATTCGCTACCGTCATCGCTGTCGTGGAATGTATCGCAGTTGGATTCTGAAAGCGAGTTATTTCACATTTCATAACAACGATATAGTAAAGCGGCCCATTATACAGTACTTGGTGTACTGCCGGAGACATACATTCTACAAAGACACCTCTCTCTATCTTCTTCTCGGTAAGAGAGAAAGCTCACGCCCACGTGTTTTTTTCTGGATTTCAAGAATCTGGCAACGGTAGGACCTGCGGGCAAAAGAGTCTAGCAGCCAGGAGTGCAAAGACTCATGCAAGGATCAACCATGATCGCACGAACGCCTTTATATGTTACAAGCATTAGCTTGAACTGTTAACTAACTAGATCCGAATGTCCAAAATATTATCGAGCACTGTACCTTCGGTATTATAAGCGCACAGTGGTGGGTCAGAGCGGTCGAGCGGCAAGTCGGCGCGTTCGGAGCGCTCGTGGGCACACAGCACCAGCCCGCACGCCGCCAGCGCCAGCAGCGCCACGCCGCCGCACAACGACAACGCGAGCGTCGTGATGTTCGTCACTGCGCTGATTGTCTCCTCGGCTCCTGACCAACACATTACCCGATAACGTGTACGAAGCAGGCGTATGAAAGATAATTACTTCGTACTTAATTGAGATAGATCTGACAACGATCGACATTTTTTTGTTTCCAAAATCTAGGAAACATTTATCGAATGCAATTGTGATAGAGCTGTGTTCCGTTAGCACCTGTTAGCTACACTTAGTTACGTAGTCTTCGTTTTGACTTATTGATTTTTGACAAAAGACTTAGATTTCATGTTCGTCGATGTTATGAATTTGATGGGAAGGTTACATAGAAAAATTTTAATGTTTTCTCACCTTCAGTTTCGTCGACTATGCTGTCCTTATCGATCTCCACAGGCTTGCTGTCTCCTTTGTCGTTGAAAGCTATAACAACAAACGTGTAACTTTCTTGTTTTGGTTCCGGAATTATGAAATTTGGTTCTTCATTTATGGACGATGTTATCTCGTCTCTGGAATCTAATGCTTCAACGATGAATTTGAATCTCTGAAAAAAAATGTTAAGTTTAACATAGGCCAGCCCAAGTCATCACACGTCCAGACAAACGGAAAAAAATGTAAGGTATTTAACGGGTATGAGTGCTATACATTTTTGTATTTGTTTATTATATGGCTATACATGATTATATCAATAGTATATGTATAAATGTTCCATCGTAAATAATTAAATAATATTATGTGAAATCTCAAAAATTACTTCCGTGCCTACATAGGTCAGTAAACTTCGTAACATTTTTCATAATAAACTTATTGGTAAAGATTTAGAATGTACTACAGATTTCGACGACTCGAGTTGCATATTTTTATATATTGTATATTTTTATTTCAAATTCACCTGAAGTTGGTGTTATAATTCAGAGATCTATACCGATACAATACTTTATGGATGGAGACACTGCTACGACAATAGAGTTGGGGTCGTCACCCACTTTACTAGCTTCCTTTTCTATCCTACAAATTGGATAAAACCGGACAAAGTGCAGGGCTATTTTCCTAAATTTTTAGGATCACATTTGGGATCGGATTGTTTGATGTCCTATGATATTATCATCTTCGTGGTGTCGACAAGACGTCGATAATGTTGGTTTCAAACAATTTTTATCGGAAAACCTAAACGAGTAAGATGAGAAAACACGAGATTTTTAAAATTACTTATTAATTATGAGTGTCTCGCATTCGAGTTAAACATTTATTGCAAGAAGAGTTTTCTGTAATATTGTTTAGAAACCAGTTGTTGATTTTTAATTAGTAATTGGATGTCGAGTTGATATTCAACACTATTAATCCTGAAGCGATGTGAGGTCGAGTTGCTATTATTATAATAAAAATACTGTGCTATCTCAAGTTTTAAATCCTATCCGATCTTTCCTTAATAATCGAATCATGACTACAATTTTTCTTTTATTTATATGTTAATACATTATGAAAAAACTTTACATCCCTAATTCCTTTGTCACCCGATATTCTTTCTTTTCATTTTGGTCGGTAACTATTGATGAGCTTCAGTGTTATCAATAAAAACAACATTTTGGAAACTGAATGTTAACTAATGATCACGACCGACTGCTAGGTCACAGATATCGATATCGAGAGATAACACCGGTCACATCAATATATACCTGTGACAGTTCTCCCAACACATGTTGCATACCTGTGACATTCCGCCGTCGTGTCCCTCGGTGCAGGTGACGGTTATCTGGTGGTTCTCCCGGACGGCGCGGCAGTCGGCCGGCGGCTGCGGCGCCGTCTCGTCGGTCACCAGGAACGAACACTTCGTCTGGGGCAACTCGGTATTCAGCACACTGTTGTACCCCCAGCAGTATATTAACGCTGAAACAACAGGCAACGATGAACTCTTGTTGATTATCAACCGACATCTATATAATAGTGTATTTTATTTCGTATCCACTATTTATTAAATATTTACCCACCGACTTTCCAGTCAGTGATAACCTGCTTATAGAGGTTACGAGTTTGGTTCTCGGTCACAGCAAATTTATGTTACAGATAATATTTGTTTACAAATGTGCCCCACTTGTTGTATTCCAACTCCTGTATTTTTATAATTGTAATAACTAAATGCTAATATGTAGAACCATTATTTTTATTTTATGGTCAATTATTGATTATTATGGAATTTAGTGCGTCTGTTCACAGAAAAAGAATATAATAAAATTGCAACACCTATGTTATGACTGAAGCGATAAATATTAAAATATTATTTACGTGTTAGTCTTATTTTAAAATCTATATGTATTTCATTGTGAACCTATAAACTATTATATTATTTTTAAATTGAAAATGTACGTACTGTACGCAGTATCACTGGGTCTTTCGTATGCGATCGTTGGACCGTCAGTGTTCATCGTGTGCGTGTGGTTGGTCCGCAGCTTGCTAGCGTTCGTTTCGCTAATGAACATCCACCGGTAAGAGGTCGGCGGCGGATTACCTTTCACTTTACAAGTCAGGTTGATAGACTCACTCGACACGACGCCGTACTCTACGGTACTCTCGTCTTCACAATATGCAGGATCTGTGAACGTAAGCGTACGACTCACTGCGGTCTTTGCTCAGAAAGGTATTCCATAAGATAAAAACTATAAATATACTATCTGATACGTGCACATGCAGACAAACAATAAAGCCTACCTTAAAATTTTCAAAAAATAATTTATATACAGATTCGGCTTCCTACACTTCCATAATATATAACCGTCACATTAGTCAACTTTTAAATGTCCGCGTATCGGATTACTACTTAAATGTATTTATTATAGAGTTTAATAGAGTACTTTAGTACATAAAAATAGACAGTGTTTTTTTTATTTAAACCATGCAAGCGAAACCATTTATATAATTCTAGTATGGAATTAAGCTTCAACGATGCAAATATAATTTAGTAGACAATCAAGTTGACAAATTGAGTTGTAAATAATTCATATTAGACATACCGTACGTGGAACGTGGGTACATTAATTTAAGAGCGATAGATTTTGTGAATACAAAAACTTTTAGTTTTTAAAGTGATAATTTTAAAAGTTGCAATTCATACTATCAAGATTATCGTGACAACACTACAAATTAATACAAAAAAACCCGATTAAACTACTTACAAATGACATCGATTATAAGAGGCTCGCTGTACGTAGATCCCTGTTCGTTGGTGGCGGCGCACACGTATTCACCCGCGTCGCTCTCCGTCACCGCGACGAGCGTCTGTGTAGACTCTAAAGCTTCGATATTCGTGTTTTCCTTCTCAGCATTTTCGTTTACCAACATTTCGTCCTTAAACAAAAACACGAATATGTAACATGTGTGTAAGTACATTTCATTAATAATAGTAAGTATTCGAAACATTTATTAAGACAATCATAAGGTCTTTCTTTCTGCATATAATTGTAATTCAATAGTTTTCTTATTTGTTTACGTGTGACACGAGTATGCAGTACTCCCTTGTTTTGTGGATAGCCATTATCCTTTTAAACCCGTAATAATCCCACGGCTGTACTCCAGTCCGCTCTCACAGTGAGAACAGTTAAGGTCATAATCCGTCAAGCTGACCAAGTGCGGGTTGGTAAACTTCATATACCTTCGAGAACAATATATAGAACTCTCAGGTATGGAGGTGATCTCAAAATGTTTACCTTCCCCGAGGCAAATAATAATTGATTTGTACTACTTCGCATGTTATACGTACAGGCATGGATATTTAACTAAGTTAAAGCTTCCATGCAATTTATATTTGAAGCCGCAGACGGCATTTATTTATTTACTATCTATACTAATAAATAAAATTGGAGTGTCTGTTTGTAATATTAAAGTAATTGCTTTTTACTACATGTATATAAATGTATATACGGTACATATACCAAAATAACATTTTTTACAATTTTTGACTGTCTGTCTGTCGGTCTGTTTGTTCCGGCTAATCTCTGAAACGGCTGGACCCATTCGGACGGGACTTTCACTGGCAGGTAGCTAATGTAAAAAGGAGTAACATAGGCTACTTTTATGTCTACTAAATAACTTTTTTATTAAATTCTACGCGGACGAAGTCGCGGGCACAGCTAGTAATTAAATATAGACACAAAATGTATACTTCTCGCCTCACAAAACTTTCGATGAAACGGTGACGGAACGTTTACTTTCGTAGTGACAGTTGGTAACCTCGTCCGTTAAATAAAGCGTTATATAACGCATCTCTACAGTGTTATTATAAAAATAGAAAATTTACGTGTTCACTTTATTTTACGTCATTAGCCGGCAAACAAGCAGACAGACCGTCTGGTAGTAAACGGTAAAACCCAAGCAATTCCGCAAAAACGAAACCATTACCGAGAGACGGAAGGCATCTTTGCGGCTTTTTATTGGCTCTCCAGTACGTTCATCCAAAACATATCTAAATATTTCACGGTTAATTCTAACCCATGAGCAGTCTTCCTCAGGAGGAACCGTTCGTCATTATTTCGGCCGTTAGCAGTTATCAGTGTCAGTTAAGGATATATATAGAATATATATAAATAATAAACCATCACAAACTCGTTGCCATTCCCAGCTGGACCAATAGCGATTGGATGGCTTTTGTCGCGTGTACCCTCGACGCAAAATTAACGGCCGAATTATATATGTACAACCAACACAAAAGAATAGCATTGTACGGGCCGGAGGCCGGAGATCGCTCCCACGGCAGCGGGCACCTTTTGAAAGTTTCCCCCTCGAAATAAAAAAAGGTTAGACCTGAAGGAAACACGTAGCTATATACATACCTCATGGAACCATGATATCTGGTAAACCGCAGGATTAGATTGGTAGCTACAGTTCAATGTCACGTTCGAACCTGTCACGACGGACAGGGTGTCGTTGACTAGATTTTCCTTTACAACAATCTGCACCAGAGGCGGATCTAAAATTAAAGATTTATAAAATGTTCGATACATCATTTCACATTCCATCATAATTTTTTTTTACTATTAGATTCACCGTCGCTGTACAGTACAAAGACAAATAATATGTAGCATATAAATAGTGTATCTGCTATTTAGATAAATACATCTATCGTAAAAAATACTGCATGATGTTAGTATTAAATTGTGATATTAATAAAATCTTTACGATCGTGAGAACCCATAACTGCCACTAGGCTCAGATCTCCTCTCACAAGGTGATGGGTGTCACCGTTAAATAAATGTATACGCTTTATTATGTAGTAGATACATTTATTTTCTTAAACAACATATGTAAGAAAATAATGTGCCTCCAACTGCCAACGAGCGGAATGAAATTGCTTTTAATAAAAAATCCCAAAACCCTGTTAGTGATAATAGTGATGTTAATAGTGTTCCTGGTTTATTTTTATTGGTACTGTTAATGAGTTCGGACGTACTCACATAAGACGCACAGCGGCAGGCTGACGGCACAAATGAACAGCTTCTCGTCCCGTTGGTACGCGGGCGCGCAGCATGTGATCCGCGACTCGTCATACTCCGGAGTAATCGTCAACTGAATCTCGCTTACTATTAGACGCTGTGATGGTTCTTTCTACAAAACGAACCAGACATTAGGACATATTTCGATTAACAACAGCAATTTTTTTTCGTTAATGAAAGACAATGGTACATGAGGTATGAATGTTTCTAAAAGTTTGGCTTACTATTGCAAATATATACAATCCTTCTTGCAATGGCAATTATAGCTAATTATAATCCATTTCTTTCAATATTGCAATAAATTTTTGTATGTACAAGTAGGTTAATATGATAGTGTCCTTTGTCTTAATACGTCGTCTGAGACATACTCGTGTAATAAAATTGACAATGCATGAAATATGCAATCCACTGCGGTTTTTTAATTGGCCAATTTCGATGTCTATGATAACTTACAGTGATATTTTGCTCCAAATTAGCCAATTGCGAGTCGTCCAGGCGCCAGATAACTGAGGGCAGAGGCCGAGCGCCTAGTACGCGACACTGCAAGGAGAGCGGCTCTCCTGCTGTCACCCGGGCCTCGAACACCTTGTCAGCCCTCTCGCCTGATACTCTGATCGAGACCAGTTCGGGTGGTACTGTATGAAAGTAACTGTGCATTATTATTATTATTATTATAAATTTCTAAGGTACCACACCTGCGCAGGTGGCATGTATTAACAAATGATATGATGTTCCATTGACTAATTAACATCTCAGACCCAGATAAACATTGTCTCTCATAAATCTTACACGGTTGGGAATTAACCTCAAACTTCTACATTTTACGGTCAGGGTAACCCAAATAACTTACACAAATGTCGATGTCTTAGTTTTAAACAGTTTGAATCCTTTCTGTTTTCTATTCAATAAACTACATTTAAATCTTGACTTGACTAAGTTGAAGTTTTGCCTTTTCTACCTTGATATACATTCAAGTTTTATTCAAATTCCTATATAGGAATATAGGGGATGTTATTGTTAACTCATTCTAGGATCGTCCTCAAATAGGACTATGATCATTACTGTCCAAGGGTAGAACTTCATATTCTCATTCAATTGTTTGTTTATTGTATTAATTTATTCCATTAATAAAATAGATTTAACTCTATCACCTCTTTGTTTGTCCGTATGTCACACGTTTACTTACAGTACATGTCAATGATGATGTCTATGGTGAGTGGTGGAGTATTTTCGTTGTTATTGGCAAAGCAGGTGAGCACACGGCCGTGGTCCTCACGCCGCAACGGGCCGTACGCGAGGTCGCTGCGCACGCGCTGCTCCGACAGCGGCATGCTTGAATTCATCAACGACTGCCCCTCTGCCCACCATGACAATTCTGGCTGGGGCTTACCTGTCAAATATCCTCTTTCGTTATATTATTCGATGACTCTCGTTGCAGTTTGTACTATTCGATAATAAAAATAATTAGTTATTATAGGTAGCAATTGGTTTCGTGCAGCCTAATAAAAAAAGCCCGAAAAAAACTTAAGAATGGTTACAGATATAATTGCAAGGATTGCAAGAATCACTCAAAACCAGGTGCACCGTAAATATGCTTTCTTATTCTATAATAATGGACTTTATTTGGTTTACTTAAAAATTCTTAAAAAAAAAACATTTGTATATGGTAAGTAACTTTAACCATGAGAAGGACATATCCTGTCAGCAAATATGCTTACCTCCAAATGCGACACAGAAGAGATGAAGGACATCACCGACGTAGTAAGGGCCGATGTTCCTACTGGTGTTGGAGCCCGCGCTGGCACTCGTGACGCGGGTTCCGTTTTCGTGGATCACCCACAGTCGCTGTGGCGGCTCTGCAAAATACATAAAATAGGTCTTTATTCAACATTAATGTTTTATTAATATTTTTTGTAAAGTTTACGTTATAGAAGTTTAAAGCTATAGGGACAGAGAGCAATTAGCTAAAGACGCGGTGGAACATGACACTACTGAATAGGCAAGGAGAGCTCCCTTTTAGAATAACAATCGATGAATTTTGAGTCCCTGTACAAAAAGACTAACTAGATACGCTCGAACTTTTCCATGTGTGTCAAATCAACAATCAATTTCCAGTTACTAGCTAAAAAAAACTCATTTTAAGTTGTTTGATCCCGATGTAAATTTTTGCTTTACGAGCTGTAAATACTAAAATAGACCAACATAAAGGCACTTGTTAGTATGTCCTAATGACGCAATATTTACGTCGCATAATTGTTGGTAAATGAAGTGAATTGTTCCGGCGTTGTGAGCTTCCTCATTAAGCGTGCCAATTAATCGAAATAGTGCTATTTCGACCACAGAAAGGTAAACGACCAACATTTAATTTTTATCGGCTTGTTGATTCGGAGAATCCTGATATATCTACGAGTATACCACGTTACTCAATACTTTTTACAACTTGTATCGAAATACTAAGAAATGTAGTGTCGGCTTCGTGTGAGGAATGACCGTAGCGACTATTAGGTAAGCATAAATGTAGAACTTATTACACACGCGTCATGCCCGCCCGTTGTGGTTACTACCTCTTTATGGCGGAGACGTAAAAGCTAATTTGCGATAAGAATATGAGTGGAGCTACATAGCTCCACACTCGTACACACGAGTAAGTATGTCTCAGGTCTTGCGATATTTTGTTAGGTATTTATTACTTATATCTTCATAACCCTTAACTGTCACGGTCATTGCCGGTCTTAAGTGCCCATTATGAGGATCAACGTGGTTGTTTTTTTTTAATATTTAATTTCAATTTTTAATATTATGACAATTATTATAAGTATGTCAATTTCAGTGGTCTGTTAAGTGCCAAGTGTTAGTAAATATCATTCCGAAAATCGCTACTGAGTATATTTTGTTGATTTTATACCGGATAGAATATAAGGGATGATTTGATAACGGTAGGAATGTGTTAACCGTTTTGCATTTAACAAAACTAAAATCCATACCAATAACAATGAGTTCTATATAAGTATTGAGAGCTGGACTGGCGGAGAAGTCTGCGAAACAGCGATAGATGCCCGCGTCCGCGGCGCGCACTGACAGGATCTGCAACTTCTGGAGCCCCTCTTCCTCCGCCAACACAAGCCGGTACCTGTCACTGCCCACCACACTGCTGGACTCTCCGCGAAGATCGCCACTGCTGGTGCAAACCAACAAAAACATGAAAGATGTGAAAACCAACGCCGATATCCATCAAATTTTTTTATTCATATGGAATTTATATGCAGGCATCCAATGACGTAATTATTATTAAGGAATCGTATAATTATTAACAAATACAAAAAAGAAGAATTTCAGAATTTCGAAAAGACAAGTATGACCTATCTCTGTTGGTATGAGCCAAATATTTTTTTTATTAGATTATAAAACTTTGTAGAAACATCTTCATTATTTAAGATATGCAATTATGGGTGGTCATCAAGATATTTATTATCTCAATATTTAGAGGTACATTGTAAGTACCATTATAACGCCGTATGAATGAATGAACCAGACACACGTAGCTAGCAACTCGTGTATAGCGGATGTCTATTACAGCGTCGATGACTTTGAATCATTCATATGAGTTAGACAAATTTAATCTAATATAATCCCAGGATTCACTGACCCTATGGCCATCAACAACTCCTCATTGTACTCAGGTTGATGGCACTTTGCTTGGGTATCCTCCGAAATAAGTTGAGTAAATGTAGTTGTCTTCCTATTAATATTATTTACATGTTATCGAGTATTTAACTTAAATAGTATTTAACTATTTAGAATTTGAAATGAGAAATACGTTTACACACTCACACCCCCGCACTAGGCTTCCCTCCGTTGCGGGTGGCATGGCCGTACACAAATATAACATCACACACACCCATGACCCGAGAACAAACATTTATACATGTCACATGTCTGTCTCGCTCCGTCCGAACCCGGGACCCCTAGCTCGGCAGGCAGGGTCACTACCAACTGGGTTATGGGGTCGTCGAATTTGAAATGAAAGATAATTTTAAGGATTCGACTTCGGACCTTCAAGGGGGGTCTTATTCTATTTGCTTCTTCCTTAGACATTCTAAACGTAAAGTATTTATATTTTTTATGATATGAATGGTGATTTCTTATATGGAAATGTATCTACACAGATAACAATGGTTATTTTGGACAAAAGAACAGCGCTAGGTGGATAAGAAAACCATAGGTACTTGGGTTTGTCCCTATACTCACAGGATATATTGATATTTCGCAAATTACCATGCAAGCGTTTGGATTCTCAACTATATTAATGTATCATCATCATATTAATGTATCATCATATAATTATCAGAGCCTGTACCTGTAGAAAGCGGTCGATGACTTGTTTTTGTACCAAGCGAGGACACTGAGTTTCGCATCTTCCGTTTCCGCCGTGACGTTGCAGGGTAGCTCCGCAGTGTGTCCCACCACTGCTTCCACTGTGGATATATCTTAGGACTAAATAAAATATAAAAAATAGAGAAATCTTCGTAGAAATTATGCCCATATGGGCATTTTATAGCTATTTACATTGAAACATCGTCGGGATGTTGTAATTTTCACTTTATCTATAGAGCAGAATTACCAGATATCGTGCTATTTTAACATGGAATGGTTCTAGAGTGTTGGAATTCATAATTACTAAATATAGGTATAAGATGTTATTCATCTTGCAGTTTATGCGGTTTGGCCCTACTCTTTCTCTTTAGTATTGCTTCTGCCACAAGATTGTCTGAAAAAAATGATTGTAGATATACCGAAAACGTTGCTTTTACAACTTGGGCCTATTTAATATACTAATGTAGTAATTGTTACCTGGAATATAGAACAGAGTACAAACTACAATCGCTCAATAAAATGTAGGTCTAATGTCCGGTACTTATAAAGACCCATTGAGTTTTTCCGGGCTTGGCTTTTGTAAAGCAAGTGTTACCTTCTTCAAGGTAATGAGCGACGTAATTTGTAGGCTTAGATATAGCGCAATCTTTCATATATAGTGTACTAGTTATGAAGTTAGGGCCGTATATAGTAATAATTGTGTTATTATTATGTTGCTAACCTGTAACGAGTCTATGGATGACTGTAGACATAGTAGCCGCGTTTGCCCTAACAAATTAATCAATTACGTGCAGTTCCCTGCTTACTTAGTTACGTATTTAGGACTCGATTATGACCTTCACACCGATGAGCATTGATCTGGTTCTGTTGTCCTGTATACGTACTTAGACCAGATTGATCAAAGCACTTTCGAAAATAAATTTAATATTCCATAATGAACTAAATTACTTGTAACAACAATTCCTTTGTATCCAGGGTATGATGGTTGATTTTGATTTTAGTAATGTATGATTCACTGCGAGCTAAGAAAAATGGGGACACAAAGAGGGCGGTTCTACGCAACGTACATATGTAAAGATATACATGTGTTTACAGACATACCTGGAATGAGGAATATTGTGGAACATGTTAATAATACACTTGAAGTTTTTAGATAACAGACCAGATAAATATAAATCATCTGTCCTTTAAATCAAAGATAACAAAGAAATTTCCTTACCAATAACCCGCTCTCGTTTCGCTGCATAAAAATCCTACGCCTTGTTTACAAATATGATTCGCATCTTAAGCATATTACTTATATTTATATTAAACTTATTTGCTATATTACATTTGTTACATTTTAATGATTGATTTCTAAATTTCATATTTGTCCTATTTTATTGTTTTAGGGATCGGTATACCTATTTCTATGAATAAGAAACATATTCTTCCGTCAAAACTTTGTTTACTACCCTCTTAAGTTAACATGCATATTTTTTTTTCTCATAACATAGGAATGGATCCATTTCCAGGGATACAAAATGTCTTGGATTATGATCCAAAATATATGTTATAAATATACTAAGTATTACTTAAATCTATTGATTGGTTTCCACTGTAAACATTCACAAACATACATAAACAACTCAACAGAAATAAATTCGGTCTCTGTGCTACATCGATATACTATGTACATACATCTTCTGTCCAAAGAATGCTTGAAAAAGATTTATAAAACTGCTCTTTGCTAACACTGAATGCATTATATATTTACAAATATCATAACAATAAATAATGCAATTCTTTTATAAAACAATGAACACAGCAGTGTTCATGGTAACGTTGATTGTGCCAGGATACGTTTTAAGATATCTTGTAATGCTTCCACCGGTGGTAGATGATAAACGGTTAAAGACAGTATGTACCTAATTAAAAATGTTTATTATAGTTTAACCTAAGTTTCACTAACGAATCAAATGTTTTCAATATTATTCTCCCATAAATTTACTATCATTATTTTTTTAAGTATTCACCGTTTAATTTTCAGAGTGTACTTAAAGAATAATCGTATTCAACTCACCGGTCTGAATTTCTTGTGCAACCCAACTTTTAAGTAAAAATGCCGTCACAATAAATAAAACGTAACCATACATCATTACCACTAGTGAAAATGTAACTGATTATTAGTATATAGTTAAAAAAAGTGCACATTATTGGGAGTCGAAACTGTCGCGATTCGGCGCGCGCATGGCTCAAGTGGGCGAGCAACGGACACGCGTTTCAATTGGCACGTTTGGATGCAATAAGCGGTGTCGTCGGTCCAGGGAGTGCGGGACTCCGCTACCGGCGAGCGCTACTCCCGGCCACTTCCGGAGCGAGAGAGCGAGGACAGCCCCGCACGTGACGTCACGCCCGTCCGTCGTTCAAACACTGCCCGCCGGGCCGCCACCGCCAGTTTAACGCTTACCTTACACTTTTTAATTGGTGAGGTCGAAACAATTGGGTCACTTTGGCAGGATTTACTTATTGTGCAAATTGAACAGCGATAGCTGACTAAGCTTTTACATTTCTTTTTTTTATAAAATGTTTTGCCAGCTCGCCGCAAAACAAAATTATTGACGGTTCACCGAACCCTATTATGCAGGCATCGAGTATAACTGTAAAAGTTTCAATGTTTCGAACATTTTGAATTAGTGATAGAATAAATTGGCAGTACTTCCAAAAACCACAGGTATAATGACATATAAAAAAAATATCTATGAGAACTGACAGTCGGTACGAAATATTTGATATTGAGTATTGTTTACGCCGTAATGCATTGTATAACTGTTAACTGACATTATAAGTGACTTTAATTAAATTTTATTCGTTTGTTAAAATTTAACCCGATAACAATTGTTACATTTTTAAATTTACAAGTGTACAATAGAAAAATGAAACAAAGTAATAAACATAATTAAACATTACAAATTATAGGTAAGGATATTTTTTTGGAATTGAATGTTATTTTTTAATCTTGATTAAAATGCTTTGTTTGAAATTCGAAATTTATTTTCTTGCTTACGGTGAGCTTATTTTTCTTACGCTAATCTGTGTAACTGATGCAGTTTTTAGAGTGGAAATGTTAAAGATGTAATGTTTATTTCAGTACATGATGCCAGTCACAAATATTGCCATTAAAAAAGAAGTTTATTTGTCAGTGCGACTAAGGCACTGGTTTAAGGATTAATTGTTTAGGATGCTTCAGTCCACTTGTAACTTCGCTTAATATTTTGTTAAATTTCATGTGGAATGTTTACTTATTTCGATGACAAAAATAGTTATCTAATTTGAGATCCACTTCGTAGTTTGGTATTTATTCAAAATCTCTCAGTTTAATTCAGTACTAAAATACTTTCAAAAGAAATTTTAACTTATGAAGAAACAGCAAGTTATTATACATCTAGTTTATTACATAGCTTTAAGTGCTTACATTTTCATAGACAATGTAATTTTTAATAATGAAAAATTTTGATGATATCTAATAATAATAATTAATAATAATTTAAGCTAGTTAATTCAAACTGACAACAATTACTTTCAGCTAAATATTTTGAATATTGCATTTCTATCTTCTTTGGTTTGTTGTTTTAGGGCATTATCGATTCAATTTTTATAATAAAGGAGAGCGCAGAACGCGCTTTTTACAAACATAGGCTCAAGCATTCAGACAGAGATTTCTTAAAATAAAGCTCAGAACAATAGCGGCGCGCCATAAAAAAAGGGCCTATTAATAAACTTGGATTTAAGCGACTCTCCCTCTTACGGGTCACTCATAAGATCCAATTCCGAATCCACGGATTTAACTTCCAGCATCAGCAGTCATGATATTTTCTATTGATTGTAAGGAATTCTTCTTAACAAGAAAAACGTAAGGCTTTCTCAAAAACTGGTAAGCATTATACATAGAAATTCATTTGAGTTCTCTCTATCATAGCGGATTAAAATATACAAATTACTTCTTTCAATAATCTCTATAGCTATAATGTAATTTAAATTTTAAAAAGTAGGGAAATTTAAAGCATGAAATGTTATAACCATAAAGAAGTATTTTTTTGTACACTCAAAATTAATTTGTTTAATTAGTTATAAACAACAATGAATACAATTTTGACAAATAATTTATACTAAGATGTAAGTAATGCAACAATCAGTAGAGCTAATAACTAAACATTAAGAAAGTAGTCAAGTATAGGTATGAAATCACATACATGTTGCTTGTTAGATTGTTTAAAAAGTTGGTAATGGATTATTTTCCAATATTTTGATAATATTTCTACTTCTTAATGTTGTAAAAGATTTGTGCTTGGAACAATAATGTCCCATAGTAGAGCTTAACATTGACTAGGCACTATACAAAAGTATGGATTATTACCAACTTAAATATAACAAAAGTAAATAAAGCAAGCTCACAATCTTCTTAATCTCTAATAACAGAAAGAGTATGCAATTTTCACCTACCAGAATATTTAGATATTATACAAATATTACATAGTAAGAATACATGGCATATGCATAACACTGACTGAAATCACTATTAGGTACCTAGTAACATCAAAGTAAATAAGCTTCACATTATTTAATTTCTCAAATTTTCAGCGAAAACTTTTCAAGGATCTCATAAATAACACTCCCAGTACTGCTATGACAGCACCCCCCAATGTACCAACCAGTATTTTCTTCTTCCTCATTCTTTCATAATTTTTGTCGAGACACTGAAAAGATAAATCTTGCTTAATTTTTCGTTTGATTTAAGAAGCTTATAGAATTCTTCCTTTTAAAAGAACACTACATAATATATTTTCACCTATGTATATATTTCAATCAATATGTGAATTAATTGTTTATTGTGTTATCATACTTATGAATGTAAATAAATGAGTGTATGTTATTGATAAATTAAATTTACCCGAAATTTTGTTTGTAGAGCATATTCCATTTTGTTAAGTGTTCTTGTAACTTCATCAAGTGTTTTCATTAAAATGCTTGTCACAGGTTTATTACCAATAATTACATCTGGAAAATGTCTTCGCCTCAGTGCCAGATTTATAGAAATCATACTTAAATGTACTCTATGCATATGCTGATTTGAATCACGAAGCATATTGGCTATTTCTGTGAGATCTAGGTCTGAAGTAAGCTTTTTTCTGTGAAAGTAATATTATTATAAATTTCATATTGTAATGGATTATTCTAAACTGTACCAGTTGCTAATTTGTTTACCTCTGTAGTACTTGTTCATACATAGGAAAGTTCTTCACTTCTCTGATCAAGCCAGCTCTGACATTGGGATCATCTATACCCAGTCTTCTAAGATCATCATCAGTTAACTCCATCAATGTTTCTTGAGAAATGTTGCGGCTTCTGAAATTTGTTGGGATCACATCTCATTAAATAAATGTTGTAAATAGATTCCAAAATCTAGAACACCTAACGTACAAACAGAACTAAAAAAACTTAAGTGTCAATGCTAAATAACAATAATGATCATAATATTCGAATGGAAATTTATATTTAATTAAGAATTATTCGGATCATATCTCAAGTATTTATTTGAGCCATATCGTGGATGACATTATCGAAGTCTCACTATGTTTTTAAACTTACCTAAATATGTCAATGTATCTTTCGCCATCCAAACAGATCAGCAATGAACAGACAGATGCATCGAAAGAACTAGGATCGATTTTTAGTGAACCGGTATACGAGGCTGAAGCCAGAGGCGATATAGCCATGATTGTCTCTTTAAATGTATTTTTAGTTTCAAACACCCACTTAACTCGTCTTCTGATATGGGTTGTTATTTCACTGACTGTTTATATTTGAATTAACTGGTACACAGGAATAAATTAGATCTTTTGCAATTTATTGCCGGTTTGCGTTGCTTAGCGTAGCGAATAAAATATTATGTTGACACTGTCACACAGTGTTGCCAACTCGGATTTTGAAAAAGGCGTAGGCCAGATTAGAAAATTACGTAGAAATAGTAAAATTTCCATTAGATCTACGTACTTTTTTTCTGAGTGAAATCAAGAGAGTAGGGTAGGTAAAAGTAAATAAAACCACAATTTATATGACTCTAAAAGTAGCAGACAGCAGACAAACAATAAATTAAAAAAAAAATACCGTTAGCAAACAAAAAAATTTAGGAATTACCACTTGTAGATCGTTTAAAAAAGTTTGCTACTTTTAGAGTCATCCTCAAAGTATTTAAATTATTCAATTTTTATTTTCTTCCCGGTCTGCCTCCTGGTCTTATTCAGTCACATTTTTTTGGATATAATCCTGAAAATAAATTATAATTTGAAAACTAAGTAAGATAAGTATATAAAGTTAATGATAAACATATTACCTGGAAACATTTGCCCTAAATGGGCTATACACGGTACAGAACATTTTAAATTTGAGTAATGCGTCAGGGTTTAAACACCTTAAATTTTTCAAAGACACTTTGTTTTTAAAATGAATGGCGCGACGTGTTGAATGGTGAGGTGAGCGTGCGTTAATGTGAAACGGAACGTTTATTAACTTGTTTCGCGAAAGCAAAGGAATTTATCCCCTTCCGTCTATTTTGCAAATTTGGAAAATTTTGATAGAAAATTCGTAGATTCTGGGACTAAAGTTCGTAGGTTGGCAGGATAGACTTAAATACGTAGATCTACGTAAAAAGACGAAGAGTTGGCGACGCTGCTGTCACATACGCTTGTCTGTTGTCACAATACTTGTTTTGTTAGTATAATCTATGTGGAAAAACGGAAAAGATATGAAAAAGAAAGTTCCAGTTGAAAAAACAATACATTTATTATTTTTTATTTTAGATCCTGCGCATATATATTTTTACATAATGTGCTACATATCACACTACCTTACTTATGTAATTTATTAAAAAAATAAAAAAGTTACACGGTCTAAACGTCATTGCCAAATGAAAATGTGCTTGTGTATTATATTGCAATGTATATTTTTAAAAACCTGCCCCACAAATGCCGATCTAAATATGATAAATTGAAACAACATATTATTAGGAATATCATAACATATCACCTTCTCAGCCGATTTCTCTATTCATGCTGCTAGGGTTTTGGCTTAGATTTTACGGTCGGCCGCCTGCCTGACACGAACCCTCCTTGGGAATGCTGTTGTGGTGGTTTACTCGCCACCGCGCGGGTAGCCCAAAGTGCTGGTGACATACACTAGGCTAGTTCCCTTTAGTCACATTCTTAATCCGGGACCACAGGATATATATATACGGATTTATACAGATATATGGACGTATATAGATATATGGATGGATGGATTGTGTGAAGGATGATATGGCTAGAATGGAAGTTACTAGTGAGATGACGGCTGATAGAGAAGTATGGAAGAAAAATACATGCTGCGCCGAACCCAAATAAAATTGGGATAAGGGCAGGAGGATGATGATCACCTTCTGAGTCGACAACTGAAATTTAATATAAACAACACATTTTGTAACGAAAATTCGTCAACTCCTTAGCACTGTCAATGGTTACATTTCATGAATGTTCTTCGAACACCGTTTTATAGTACCGCATACCTTTAATCGTCCATCGTAGAAAGCAAATGAGCAATTATAAATAAAGTTAAGACAACACCTTCAACGAATATAAAAAATTATGACATACAACAGTGATATAAAAAGGAAAAATTAGAGAAGATCTACGTTTTTAGAACTTTAGTTTGAAAATCTTATCTCGATAAAACACTACAAAGGGGGCTTAAAAAATATTATACTATACGACTTAAAAAAAACAAAAGTAAAAATGCTACATGACGAACTCCCAAAAGGTTCTTTAATCACGGTTTAGACACAGACCTTACTATAAATTTATACGTTTGCTCCGACAAAATGTCAAAAACTTTACATTGTAATAATTTCAAATATGCCACTAATCATCTAAATGTGTTTAGTGATTTTAGTCTTTTATATGAACAGACAAACAAACAAAAATATCAAAAAATGTATTAAAGTCGCTATAACGGTAACAAAATCTACCTACATAAAAAATTTCAAATAATATTCCATGTTCAGATTCGGCTCTGTTATAATTTTATTATTAGTATGTAGTACACTTCAAATTAATGTTATTTTTTATGTGTAATATTATTATGCTATAGTGTACATATAGTTACATAGTACATATAGTTATATAGTACATATAGTGTTGGAAACCACAACAGTGTGACCATATTAAAATTACAGATTTTATCCGTCTTGTTTTGATTGAATCATACATCATACATCCTGCCAGTATTTATAGTAAAAATGTCAAAATAATGCAATTTTAATGACAGTAATCACATTTAAGTAACAGAACAAAAATTACACTTGTCTAATATTTTTAATACTAATGAAATGAAATTAAAGTTAAACATTGCAGGTGGCATCATATTCTTTGGTTTCTGTCTTTTTATTCATGCCTTTTCTCATACGATTTACAATTTCCTTGATAGCTTTCAAAGTAACAATCGCCATACTCTCCAATGCCTCTTTTTAACTTGCAATAGATAATGATTTTATACGTTTGTTTATAAATAGAATGCAAGTGTTACAAAATATCAACCTTAAAAATACGCGAATAAAGTTTTAAATTAAATATACGAGAACATAATATGAAACTTATGTTAAGATGTTCACGAAGTGTCTGCAGGATTGCCATTTTTGACATTATATTTCAAATACTAGCTAACAAAAAAGTTATTTAGTAGCTATTTTGTTTTTACAGTTTTACCCAAAGGATGCCTGGTAGAGATGGTTGTGTTAGCGTTAAGACCGCTTTTTGTGTATATCCTGTCTTTTGTCTGTTTGTTTTTTAACTTCTTGTGTGTGTATAGTAAAGAATATTTGTTTTGTATTTGTATACAATTAAAATAAAGATTGACATATCTCATAATCATGAATGATGGCGAATTCAATAAATATACAGCCTAAGTCATTGCCGTTGTTTAGCAGGATGCACCACAAATAAGGGCGGTTGGCTACTGCTGTACAAGACTTAATGATATAACTATAGTGATACTGGTAGATACTGCTACCAACTTATAAAATCGACATGGCTGGTTGGGTTATTTTTTCGAATTTTTGTACCGAAATGAAATGAAAAATCATAAAACAGTTCACTTACAATGTTTATTATCCCTCACTTAAACTACTTAAAACTATACTGAGTAACTAATATTAACGTATAACTACACTTTGTGTAAACAACGTTCTAATAACATTTTAAATGCGGTTTTTTTGGAGTTTCTAAAAACAGCGTTAATCATGTCTCGGGTTTAGCTAGTTCTTTATTTAGCAAGTCCACTATTAGATATCGTGGTGAAAGTAACTACAGAACACTCGTATAAAGATTTCAAAGGCATTCCTTTTACAAGCTTTTAACATACATATGTCTATATTGTATTATTAATATATATTTAGCATTATTTTGTATGATCAATGTTTGAAAATTGTAATTATCACTTGTCTATAAAATCATTTACATTCCCGGCGTTAAATTGTCTACGATAGCTTTGATACCCTGCCATATCTCCCGGGCGGTGGAGACAATTTGTGAACCCGGCAACAGAAACCCGTAAGGTCCATTGCTGTCTCGCAAATCAACGTGATAGGAAAATTTAACGCCAGCTCTGGCTTTTGCCCAATCATGGGACATCCCCGAGGCTGGCTGTCGAATTTCGGCGGCTGTTCCAACCTTCAAGCAAGAAAAATATGTTCAACATATATCTAACTGTCACATTTAAAAGTATACGTTAGAGGAGCATGCAGTCTTGAGGATTTCAATAATTCATCGTGCTAACTAGGGATGTTATGGATCTCCGTAACCGTAACCGAAACTATCGGATATCCGAAATAAAAATATATCCGAAACCGTAACCGAATAGTCAAACCTTGTATTTATTTTTTCAAATTGTAAATCATCTATTATCCATAACCGAAATTAACCGAAACAATCGGATAATTCGAAATAATTTCATATCCATAACCGTTACCGAAACCGGTAACATGTTATTAATATATCCGTATCCTTATCCAAATCCGAAATGTCATATCCATAACAACCCTAGTGCTAACATCTATGGCGACCATTCACCATCTGATCATAATGGCTCATTTGCTGGTTCAAAAATAAAAAAATTAATCTGAAATGTGCAAGTTTTCTACGATTCAATCATTTTACAAAAAAAAAAGTGGTAATATTTTGAATAGATTATTTAGGTCCGTTTTTTTTATAAACACTAGATTATTATTGCTGAACGCTTCAGAAATAGTTACTTAACAATTTTTTCAAGTAAGCATCAGTCAACGCGAATTGGCACCACACCAACAGCAGACACCAATTTTGTTTCTACCACAGTCGTTATGTACCTGATATTTAGTTCCATAAATATCAGCTAAAGCAGCAGTGGCAAGCTTGGCCATCTCGAGCAGCACACCGTCGTCAGAGAATGAGGCAGCGGCATGAGAGCTTGGCAGTAGCCACGTCTGAGAATACGCGTGGAGTGATATGTATACCTGAATATAAGAAATATATATAAAGTGAAGGTAAATAGATACGGCGATATCAGATGATGACCCCGCTGCTTAGTTGGTAGTGACCCTGTAGATCGTACGATCGTAAGTTCAGTTTTCGGCCAGGGCAGACATTTAATGATTATTAAATGTTTATTCTAGGGTCATGGCAGTTTGTGATGTCTTAAGAGTGTCTTATCGTAGCATTTGCGACACAGGGCATCGTAGTACAAGGTTTCATAAATATCTTGTCGCTGTGTGTTTGTTATAAATTCGTAATCTTACAAAATATATTTTTATCTATAGGGATTTCCCTCGACTTACATAAACGCAGACAGTGACCGTGCCACGTGATAATTCGCGTCAGTCAGTCAGTCAATAAAGAGCTTTAGGATGCGAGATCCTGCATCGTTCCCAGCTAAATATTACAATTTTACCTGCTAGTTCGTTTCACCCTTCTTTTAAAGTCAACCACAAAATGTTTTAACGTGTTTCGGTTGCAGTGTCAGATAGCCAGTTAGTCTGAAGCTGCCTTAAATTACAAAACGTCGAGATCTGAGGAAAATTATAATAATCAATTGGTTACTACCAACAACTTCTCTACTCCATGCACTTGAACACTTTCACAACTTCTCCATCACTATACAATTGAGATAACGATATTTTACGCATATAATTGTTGGTTTTATGATTATTGATTGAAATTCGTTATTATTTTCGCGCTGTATGTAACGTATTTAGAAAATTTCACGTACAGTAGCGATTATAAACACTTGTCGACTGTATTATTAATAATGGTTTAACGGACAAAATATGCTTTCTTAAAAGAGGGTATTATTTCTTCGAAAGTACAGTAGAAAATACGTCGAAAGTAAGAACTAGTATGCGAATACCGTATTCCGTCACAATTTCCCGAGCGATCTGCGGTGTGCGGTTAACCTCCGTTTTAAACGAGTCATAAATTGCTTAAATGCCATTCATAAATGTTTTTTTCTATACTATTCATGCACATAATTATCATGTATAAAATAGCAAACCAGTCTCGTGTTTTCCTATGCCTTTTACTGCATAGTAATGTTCATGCATTAGTCACTTGAAACTAGGCAACAGATTTTACTTTTGATTTGAAGATTTCTATGCGGTTTATCTATCTATACTAATAATAAAATTCTAACTGATCGCATTCTGTACATGAACGATATATAAGAAAAAACATTATTACGGGCCTTTATTAACGCAATAGAACCTAAAACAATAGTTGTTAGAATTGTTGTCTGTTTGTCTGTGCGTTTGTTCCCGCTAATCTCAGAAACGGCTTAACCGATTTAGTTCTAGTTTCCAATAACGTATTGCAGTAAGCGTCACTTAATACTTAAAGTTTGTTTCGTTGCAATCTGTCCATAAATACAAAAGTTATAAATTAATATATGTATTTCTAATTAATATATAAAAAACCCCGTTTTTTCTAAGCCTAAGATAGCTTTTCCGAAGCGAAGCGAGGGCATTTGCTAGTGTTCAAATAAACTTGGTGAAATTCTGAAGTTTGCAAATGATAAATTTCCTTAAAACAAATCACTAAAAATGTTTTTGTACAGCTTTATTTTAAATAATTGAAGATTCTGATATTTAATAATTATACTACACTTCCTTTATCATTATGTTTACGTAACTGATAGCATTATATTGAGCTGTACAAATACTCCAATTCTAAGATGTACCGAAGGCGCTGCGGCGACGTAGAGACATAGTTTCGTTCGCGGGGTAAATAAAGTACAGTAGGTAATTATTACAGTAATTAGAACGAATAACGAGGCGTTGATCACACCATGTGCGCGTAGTACTGAATTCCTAGTTACATGCTCATACCGTAAATTTATATACTTACGCATTTTTATTTTACATTAAAATAACATTAGACCATTCAAGCCTACTTAAATTTTAAGTAGTGTAATAAATTTTTAGCTTACATTTATTTTTTGTTTGTTATTCAAATTATATAACAGAACCATTTTAAGTATAATATCTATACGTATATATTTATACTTATAACGAAAGTAAAGTATCTCTTGTTTGTATAGTTAGTGAGTTGTATTATGATATTATATGTTTCTTACTTGACAAGATCTTGGATTTAAACCTGAATGTGTACTCGGTTTTCCCATAGAAACATGTGAAACAATTTTATATAGCGTTTCTCTCGGAAGATGTGATGCCCCACCGACGTTCTGATTATTCGAGTTATGTTGTTTTATGTGAGGTAGGTCATAGGTTTTTGCGATATTTACTTTAAGGCCTAGAAATTTTTCGTATGGTCGTACAAAGTAATTCAATTTTATTAGTGTTTAAATGCAACAGGGAGTGCTCAAATCGGTTTATAATGCTCGATAAATTTTTGATTTTATTAGAATATTTGCCTAAATTAAACTATTTATAACATTTCTAAAGAAAAGCCTTACCTTTATCTGCCCTTTTCGTTCAGACAAAAAGTTAGAAACTGCTCGAGTTTCAGGTTCACTGAAAGGGTGTGGTCCAGCGTAATGATCGGAGCAAGGATCACGGGAGGACTCCTTTTCTCTCCAATGATAATCCCAATTGCGATCCGGGTCTACTCCAACGCAATCTGTTTGGTCCCAGATCCACGGTAACCTGCATAAAACTTTAAATTTAAGTGCCTAACTGTTGTTTTAACAGACTTTCGCAAAGGAGGATGTTATGTGTGGTGATTTTTGTTTAAATTCAATATCGAAATGGATCTTTCTCCCAAGATTTCTAGTTCTATTTGGATAATTAAATAAATTTATTTATATTGAAGATTATATATAAAAAGTAAGTGATACTAAATTTGGGTGTTACTTACTAGAAGTGAGGACATGATGAGTTTAAAATAGAGATTAACTCCTCCTCCTAAATATTATTTTCCATTCAGGATATTTTGTTTTGAAATATTTTTTCTCGATTTATGATTATAATGGATAATATATAAAGAGGATTTGAAATCTTTTTTTATATTTGCATATATTTTCTACTACTTTATAAATTGAAACTGAAGTTTAATTATGAATCTAAATTATGAATAAAAATGAATTTAGAATAACGTATATTTGTGCACAAGATAATAAAGCGGATATTTTTATGATAGAAACTGTGTGAATCAATATAAAGACAATTAACATAAAATAGAATTTTATCTATTTGTAAAAGAAGTTAACCTAGTCTTTTAAAGTGAAGGCTAGGTAGGTAGGTTGTATTTTATGTAAATGTTAAAGAACTAGGGTTTTCTTAGTGCTTTTACACTGAAATAAAAAGTCATCCGGCTTAAAAATTTCATGTGTCAGTATTGCCTTATAAATCGCTTTTTTGCAATCTCTTGATCTTGATTCTAAAAAAACTAAACTTTACCCAACGATATGCTACAGTACTTACTTTACCGTATTCGTAAATTAAATCATGTTGTGAGCCTAGAAAATACAGTACGGTAATTCTGTAATTTCACGGACAATTCCACGTTGACATTATTATAATTTTATGTATTGCGGTAAGTTGTGGTGAGATCATTCCAATTGTAGGTGTTATGGTCAATGTTTATCATAAAAATTGGTGATAAAAAATATTTTCATAAAAATAAAATAAAAATTGGTGATAAAAAATATTTTCATAAAACTCATAAAAATCTTTACGGAATCTGCTATGAATTTGATTTGTGAGATTACAGAATTATCACGTTAATATGTGTTTATAAAACAATGGTAAACTCATAGTTCGATTTAGGGTCTATTCGATTTAGGATTTTAGTCTCAGCAACTCGGAAAAGGATCATTACCGTATCAACTTTGAGGCGTCCAGTATTCATTGTATGAAACTCCCTATTGCAACGTACATGAACCGCAATCGTGTCATAATCGCCTCGCTTCGGAACACGGTCACGAACCGCGGCGGTTAATAAATGGTAAAAACAAAAACCATACTTACATATTATGTATGTATTTTAGAAATAATAAAACTTACCATCCTGTGTAATAATCATCCGAGGTATCAGATGTATGTGAACGGGTTTTCCTCCATAGACGGTCATGTGTGTGCGAATGTTCGTAACCGTCCGGATTTAGAACAGGCAAAATGTAGAAGTCGGCCATTTTGAGCATCTCAAGGTCCGGACCTGACGAAGAAAATAGAAATAAAATAATAGTGTTTCTATCAGTTCTAGCGGAGAGATTTAAAAGTTCTCTCACTTCTAATACTTTTTTGCCGTCCTAAAAAGAAATATTATAAATAGAGTTTTTATACTGCAGGATGTGCATCGAACATGATTTTGCCATCCTCATAACAATACAATCTATGCTTCATTGCTATATTAACAAATTTATATAGTATTCGGGTCTTCAAATATTCTAGATAAGTATTATTCCGGTTAACACTTGTCAACTTCGTGCCGATCAATATTACTTTTCTGACAATAAATAATCCTTTCAACCGTGCACACACAAAATACTACTTGCACACAACTGCAAGCACTCTGAGTTGTTTAGGACTGGGTTGGGTTATGGAATATTTCATAGTTGTCTTTTATAATGTATAGGTAGTTATCATTGCTCCTGAACTTTTCAACATCTACTCGAAATAATTACATTCGCGAACATATGAAAGAAAGCAGATAACCTTTGTCTTATTACACATATAACATCTAAATACTTTCCTAGCGGTACGAGTATACCGAGTTTCTAAGAAGAAATTATTATCTGCACCGACAGAGCGCGCTGAATTGTTTAAATAGATGTTTTGGCCGGTCGTTTATAAATCCATTATAAATAAACTAAGATGTATTTATTTATTATAACTGGAAAAATATATATTATAATTAATTCAATTCCAAAACTACAATTGTAGATAAACGATTATGAAAAGACACTAAAATATAGAAATTAATCAGTATATTTATACTCCTTATTTTACAAAGCAGTCGTTTTACCAGGCATAAAATTAAAGCAGCATGGCTGAGAACGTTAGTACTGGACCCTGAAATGTTATTGTTATATATATTTTTAGAAACAATGTTGCACTAGTCTACCCGGGGCTACAAATAAGATTAAGGTAGTAGGAGTCTAATAAATAAGTTATAAATAATTTTAAATGCCTAAGTTTTCATCGCGGTCGGGTAGACGTAACGCAATAGAAAAATTAAAATATCTTTATTTAATTGACATATGGTGCAGTATCAGTGGCAAATATTCCTGTTTATATAACTACCCTGCACAAGCTCTGATAGATATGAATCCAAGTGTCTGGTGAAAATAATTCATTTCCGAGGACATACACTTGTAGGAGGATATGTTTGCAACAGAATGCTTTGTATACGTCCAACTTCCGCTCACCTCTCCGGTTCGCCACGCTCTAGAGTTCAAACGACTAACGACGACGCTTGCTGCGTATTCCCGCCAAAAATGGAGTTCATTACGATGATGAAATTATTCATTTTTGTGAACTAGTATATCTCGTCTATTGTTTATTCATTTTGTTCCAAATTTGTATATATATGAAATCAATTGACTAGTGTTCATATTATATACTCAACAATTATCTTTTTTAATTTTTCTTTTTCCTTCTTTTTTTCTTTTCGGTAGATTCATTTTGAAGGATTCGTTACACTAAAACACCCCACCAAAATGAAAAATCCCTCCGAAATCAAGCAAACATGGCTAATTTTTGTTTTATATCCCAGAATTTTTAGAAAGAATAACAGATTTGAGTTAGAATGTTTTTTCGCTTTTGTGTTCATTTTGAAATTTGATTTTAGAATGCCAAAAATTTGAGAACAGCAGTAGAGAGACAAAAAAGGAGAAACGAAGAAAATTAAGAATAAAAAAATATATTATAATGTTTATTGTTTTAGGAAAAAAACATGGAGGTTACCAATTTATCCTAATCTATTTTAGTCTACTGGCTATGAAGAATTTTGTTTTTGCTGTTATGATTATTAGCGTGTCACACTAATTATGTGTAAGAATTGAAAATGTAATTTGTTTTGTTTTAGTAGACTGTTGCTAAAGTTGTTTGTTTTCCCGAATTGGATCATTTCTTTTGGAGGTTGAAGGCTGTGAGACAGTTCCCGTATTGACAAATATCTATATTTACCTTTTCTTCCAATTTCCACTAATTACTATACACTTTCAATTTCGATTTGTTTAAAAAATCATGTATTATTTTAGGATTATAGTATTATATTATTTAGTATTGTAGTATTAGTATTATTTTTACTTATTAAAAAAAGTATAGATAATTTCATTTCGGTGGGTGTATTTAATTTTGGTGGCATTCAATTTCATGTTTCTCAATAACTATTACCTATTATCTATATATTTAGTACCCATTAACACCCATTTTATTTATAAAGTAAAGTTTGAAGGGAAAAAAACTAAGTTTAGGTTTTAAGTAAAAAAATCCGACCGAAATTAACAAAAATCGCAACTGTTGAAAATAACCCACATATCGGTCACAAAATGACCCTAGAAAGTTTAAAAAAAATGTGGTAGTGACATAAATGTAACATATTACACGAATTTGTTGACAAGTGAACAAACGGGTAACCCGATGGTAAATTATTAGCGCCGTTCATGGACGATGTTGCACGATGAAAGTGGGGAACCTGCTTATTGCATTTCGATTTCCATTAATTTGGCGGAACAAGAACTTTGACTAAAATTGTTTCACCTACCTTCAACAAGTGTATGTAATATCCAGGACGCCACAGCTGGTGATATCCATTCACGAGCATGTATCCCACCTTCCAGCCACACTGCGGGTTTGGTATAACTTCGAAGCTTCCACCTTTTCTTTTCACCTTTGTTAAAACTGATCAATTGCGTTTCGTTTGATGGTAATGACACCTGCATAAAAACTTTATAAGGTAAGTTCATGTTGTTAATAATTTATATTATTTAAGTTATAACTTTCAAACGAACGGACAGGTCACTAGAGGGTAAGCGGTTACCACTGCTCATGGGCAGCCAAAAAGGTGGTGGCCACGCTTGTTAACTGCCTTTCTAACCGTTCAACAAAACTATTTCATGGTTAATTTAAAAGGAGAGTGCTACGCTAAGCAATTAAAAAAGATTATCATTACGTATAAGTACCAACGAGATTTAACTGGGTGGTAGAAAAAACATCGACCGCCAATACTATTATTGGCCAAGTGTGTGTAAAATTAAATAATCATGATCTTAGTTACCTTCACAGCGACTAATGGAAGTCCTTCAGAAGAGCGACCAAGTGGCAGCAATTCAACCACATCGGAATAAGAATGTTGCAAGTATTCTAAATATCGCAAAATATCAGCATAGCGATGATACCGTCGCCATGTCATGGGATGTCCGCGTAATTGTTCCAGTTCTAGTCTTTGTTTCTTTGAAAGTCGAGGATTCTCATACGATATTGCTTTCTATAAATGTAAACAAACAAAAATTTTTTTTTTATGGAAATCTATGTATGTATTTTATTTTGACAAAATGTATAAAACAATCTTACTTGCAAATCCCAGATAATAACGTCGAAATCAATTTTGTATGATTTTAAATGTTCTTTGACATCTACCAAGAGATCAGGCGGGACTAGAATATCTGTGGAGCCCTTGAGGGAAGGTGGGGTCCACCACATCAAACCAGACCCCTCCCCGTCTTCTTGGAGTTCTAGCAATGCACGAAGTTTCCACTGTCCATCGGGATACGCCCTCAGAAGCTGATAACCTTTATAATTTTTTCTTGACATTTTTTTCGTAGTTCTCTTATCTGGGATAATTAAATAGTTTTGTAGAATTTATGTGTATATATGACTTATACTACAATTTAGCAATTAATATAAGCTTTGATTAGTTAGATTAATAGTATTTAGATAAGTTTTGATTAATCTTGTTTAAATTGAACATGCATCGGGAAATAAAAGTAATAAAAGTAAAGTAAGGGAAATAAAAGTAAAGTAAATTCTATATACAATGTGAGAAACAATGTAGTAGTGAAAATATATAAAATACAGTCTGATTTGTTTTGTTTGCCAATTTGTTTAGAAGGGGGAAAATGATATAATGTAAATAAATGTGAGGGTATATAAAAAATAATTGCACGGTAAGACTTGCAGATTACCAGCAAATAAGTATTTATCTGGCAAACAGTAACATTTGCTACACAGTTGATTAAACTTAGAAAAGTCCATATCTTAAAACAACCGGCTGGGAGATTGAGAGCCAGTACCTTCTTTCTAACCTTCTTCTCATTTCCTGGCCGACAACGCATCAGTAATAATACCTTTGGTCTTGCTGATGTCCATGGGCGACGTTGACGCTGACCGCCATCAGGTGGCTCGTCTGCTCGTTTGTCTGCTATTAACATAAAAAAAACAAATAAAAAGATTACTAACTTGGAGAACTCGTTGAGTCAACAGCATCGTTCTCTTCTGAATCGAGCAGGACTTGAAACCAATTATTCGTAGAAGTCGTGGGCGGTATAGGCGTCGTTGTGCTAGTAGTGGTAGACCTCCTAGGATTAGGTTCTTCAAACCAGGCTTCTCCAAACCACGCCGACTTTGAACTCATAAACCAGTGATATACTTTTGAGAAAAAACCTGCACATACACAATATTTTAAATTAAATAACATTTTATGTCCTTTGTAC
Organism: Megathymus violae; assembly: GCA_003671415.1. NCBI lineage: Eukaryota > Metazoa > Arthropoda > Insecta > Lepidoptera > Hesperiidae > Megathymus > Megathymus violae. Next base: position 9,691,374 of record PDGT01000001.1, read on the forward strand.
AAGCAAATCTTAATTTATATCTATGTTAAAATTATTTTTCAAACATGTGGAAGAAGCATCTGAACAATTGTGTCAAGTGTTCGGCATTGCGGGCGGATAGTGTAGGTACTAGGGGCCGCGGAACATTTCAAAGACACCAGAGTATTTCTTTTATGTCAATAGCCGATAAACGAGCGAATGGGCCATGGTTGTAAGTGTTCACAAGCGCCGATGGACATCCGCAACATCAAAGGCATTACCGACGTGTTGCCGGCAAAGAAAAAATGCAATACCTGCTTTTTTAACAGCAGGAAGTGAGCGAGTTACGTCGGATGTTTATCCGCCATACTCCCGATATTCTTCAAGTGCATACATGTTTACAGAGTCCGAGACCTCGTATAAACGCACAAATATGTCTAAAAATCACTGTGTAATTCTTTGATTTAATGCAGTAGATTGTGCTAATTTACATATTTAACCTTTCAATCCAGTATGGCGGCTCAGTTTATTAAAGGATGCTTAAAAACGTTCATTAAATATTACCAGGTGGACTATGTACTTCCCTGCTATATGTTACGTATCAATAAAAACCTGCACATGTGGTGGACGCTAAAAATTATTTTTGTTGCTAATATAAATAAAACAATGGTTTTGTTTGAACTAAAGCAAGCAGATCAATCAGAATAATTTTAGTTAGTTTCTAAAACATCGATCCTATATACATTTTTGAGACCAATACCAGATGTGAGTCAATATCTTTTATTGAATTGTCTCCAAATATTATCCGTCGATACTGAAACTAACTACCTTTCAACGTGTTCATCGACGCATAATAACTAAATATGTAACAACATTTAAATGATATATATGTGCTTATAAATTTAGTCTAGCAACTTTGAGTTCATAAGCACATGGATGTACGCCAGTGGCAAAATTTATAAAGAGCTTTCGTGCTTCAGAGCGCATAAGGCGACGGCCTCAGCTTTTATCGATATATTTTGACATTAAGCAGTGTAGGAGGCCTTCGGGCACCACGAAAACTACCGACACTTGGATTGACTTCTAATCCTTTATTTATCCGTACCGAAGTAGCGTGATAAAGTAGGTAAGTTCTCTTCTCAATAACGAGAAGATTTTTTCCTACAGAAGAATGCTAAAGACATAAAACCAAACAAATGAATCAGTATTAACAAATATATTAACTTTGAAATATAATTATTTCCTACCTTGTAACATCTTCTGGTTGTATTATATTGTAGTATCGCATATTTTAGTTATACTAATGAGTTTTTATCTATACATATAATAAAATTCTAACTGATCGCTTTCTATACATTAAAGATATATGAGAAAAACAATTATTGGGGGCCTTTATTAACGCAATATAATCCAAAAAAGTCGTTATTAGAATAGTTGTCTGTTTGTCTGTGCGTTTGGGCGCGCTAATCTCAGGAACGGTTTAACCGATTTCGTTTTGGTTTTCACTCATGTATTGTAGTAAGCAACACTTAATATTTAGAGTTTCATCTCTATCCGTCCATAAATAAACGATTTATAAATTTATTTAAAATAATGTAGGTACTATTTCTTAGCGTCAGGCGTAGTTTTTCCGAAGCGAAACAAGAGCAGTTCGCTAGTGTTATAAAACAATGTCAACAATGATGTTAACGATATATGTATCTACATACGTATTTTAAGTAGATACCTACCTACCTGTAGGACCATTAAATGTCTATTTTGTTTGTGAGTTGCAATAACTTTGAATACCAAAGAAAGTCAATTAAATTTACGATTTGGCACAAATGGTATAATTTATTTCTCTGTTAAATAATCATAAACATGAAGACTGTTAGACGAAGTCGTTTATTGTCTCTTTCTTTCCTCTTATAAAGAGGTCTGCTGAATGTCATATTTTAACAATTATTTTACACGCTTTTTACGCATTACTATCTATGCATACTACCATAACGCATAATATTAGACTAGTTATTAAATAGGGCGGTAAACGAATATCTCTTAGGGCACTAGGTCTGAAATAACGTCATTATTATAATAATATAATTTTTTGATAATTTACCATTCATGATCAAAAATCTATTTTTGAATATTTAACTTTTAAGGGCTCGGTAGGGTGAAAATGTTTATATGTTTAGCTTTGTATTCCGGATATGTAATAATTTGAAACATACCTAATATTCTAATCATACGTATATGCTTACAAGCTTAAAAAAGTCAAAACAACCAAAAATTTGTATAGACATTTACATTTTACCTTGTAGCTTACTTGGTAGTGACCAAATCTAACAAAAATGTCCATTGTTCGAATTCCGGCCGGAGTAGACATTTATATAAAAGATAAATGTTTGTTCTAAGTCTGTCGATGTTTGTGTTTGTTCATGCCGTCTGCAGCTCAGGTAATCCTTGTGCTAGGGTATGAGTCTATAAGCGTTTAGGATTCTGCTAGACGCGAGTTTTAGTTACAGCTTAAATGTGACAATTTTTTTTTATTTTGGACAAATTAACGGTGCCTATGCTAATTTAAACAGAGTAAACCATTAGAAGGATTTCAACAACTTTATTTGTCAACATCATCGATGAATGTTAAAGTATGTCAATAGACGACAAAAAAACAAAACCGATCATGTAATACTTAATAATCTATATATCTACAAGTATATATCTAATCTAATGACATTACAGAAGGAAACGTGAATATCTTTGTTCACTGGCCCACCGGCACTGGTACCTATGATCTAAAGAGCTGGAAGGTTTTGATTTGAAAGGCGCACGCCTTGTTTTTAGTAAGCCATACATGGACAAACTCAGTTAACCAGTTATGTTATTTTCTTCAAACACCCTCGTCTAGGTCGTATTTTCGCATAATCATTAAACTTTCACCTATTTTATAAAAGTTAAGTACGAAAAAAATGTTTTATACTTCTGCAATAAATCTGTCAATAAATCAATTGAGCAATGAATGACTTTGAAAACCTGAGAGTTAATTAAAAAATGTATTGATAGTTAAGAAGGTTTTCTAATTTGATTTAACTGTTTTATGTATCTACTTTTTCCTTTGGGGTCACTTTAATATAATGATGAATTGCAATCCCTATAGCAATTTTTAAATTCATGCAGTCATAAAACCATAAAGTTTTATATTCCATAATTAGCTAATGAATATTTGTTAGACTAGACAAGACAAACAAACAATGACACAGACATTACAGACAAAATTACACCAACGTACCAACCTGTTTTTACTTGCTTTTTTGGTGACTTTTGGTTTTTGGTATCTTGAAAAAATGAAGACAACCACCATGTATTTTTGCTTTTAGAAGGACAAGTAGATTTCTTCAATGGCACCTTTGTAGATTTTTGTTTGTGCTGTTTCCGCGTTGTGCGTTGGCGAGGGGTGGTGGAAGTTGGCCGACGACGCGTAGTCTTCGCAGGCCGTCGCGTGGTTGTTGTTGATTGTTTTCGAGTGGTGTTGGGCCGAGGAGAGGTCGCCGGTTTCTTTGTAACACGTTCAGGTACATTTACCACATCACTTATCCATACTTGTTGGTCACCGAGCTCGATACCAGACTGTAGAGGAACCCGCGTTACCTGATCAGGCATATTAGCGAACACAGGGCGTTTCGTCACTATAATGTTAGTATGACTTTGTATGTTAATGGTAGTTTTAATTATTTTACTTTTGTCTTTACCGTTGCTCTTAAGTTCACTTTTGTTTTTGTTCCTCACGATTAAATCGGGTACCTTACCCTTCAATATCACTTTGACACTTGGTTTCGTAGTAGACGTCGATGATATGGGCGTTTCGTAAGTGTACGTGTCTTCGTAATCTTCCCATAAAGCGAAAGGGTCTAAAGATTCTGATTCGGTGACATCCGAGGATGGCCGAAGCGGTCGGCGCGCAGCCACGAACGCCAACAGCGCGAGCAGCGTCAGACGACGCGCCATGTGGTGAACGTCTTCGCATGGCGAGGTGCGCGCGCACAGTACTCGCTGTGCCCACTTGCTGGCGACGCCGCGACCACCATCCCTGCCATTGTCATTATGCACCGATGTCGCTTTCAACGAGCCTCCACCACTAGGTCAACCCGCCCGCTCGAATTATACCTATAGTTTTCCAGTTAGGCTTTTAGGATTCTGCTAGACTACATACTACAGAATGCTTATAGTGTATAGCTAACTATATTTCTATTGAAATTCCAGCATTCCTATTTTAAAATGGATAAAATGAAACAGACAGCAGGATTTATTTTTCCAGTCTGTATAGAGTAAATACACTACGCATACGTCAGTCACGAGATTATTTTATAAGTATACGCAGTTTAATTAATAGTCAGTTTTCAGATTAAAAAGCTTAAAATTAGTTTAAATTGTTATTATTATTTAAAAAAAATGATCCTACAGGCTATGAAGCTCATTTAATACACGTGGAGCATTTTTTTTAATTTTGACATTTTATTTTATTAGATATCAGACAGTAACGCATATTATAACAAGAACTTTGTTTCAAATTGTGAAAATTGTTTCAGCCTAAAAAATGTATCGGTCGGTTGACCTTCTATAAGCAAGGTAGAATCTCTTGGACATAATTTGTTTTACTTATCATAAGTCAATGCTTGACTACAATTATACCGTGATGATAAATAAATAAATTTAAATGGTGTTTATTGTAAAAAAATATTATCTATATCTATATACTAATAATAAAATTCTAACTTATCGCTTTCTGTACATGAACGATATATTAACGCAATATAACCCGGAACAGTAGTTATTAGAATTTTTGTCTGTTTGTCTGTGCGTTTGTTCCCACTAATCTCAGAAACGGCTTAATCGATTTAGTTCTGGTTTTCGCTAATGTATTGCACTAAGCGTCACTTAATACTTAAAGTTTGTTTCATTGCGATCCGTCCGTAAGTAAAAAAGTTATAAATTAGTATTTTAATTTGTAATTCATATAACGAAAAAATCCCAGAAAAATGCAAATACTATTTTCAAGCGTAAGATAGTTATTCCGAAGCGAAGCAAGGGCATTTGCTAGTACAAAAAATAAATGCAAGTTCTTTTATATTCTCAAGCTCAGTTATTCTAAAAACCCCAACGTCCGTTACAGCTTTTCAATAATCGTTGCAAGTTAATTCGTTTTATTAAGTGACATTTGCTATCGAGATATAAAAGAATCTCGATTCAATTTAAATTCATTCTATATGTACATCCAATTCATAAAGAATACCGACAGGTTCTTTTTGTACCAGCAGGCGGATCATAACCAGTTGCTGGATTAATGTGTCCGCAATCCCTCACCATAGAGCGCGTGTGAACAATCGACTGCTCTATTAAAAAAGGATACATATCTGGTTATAGTTGTTAACGCTAATTAATTAAATTAATTAACGTTTATTTTTCCTATTTATATCAATTTTTACCTGGACCTCATTCTTTTTACGTCTAGTATGACAGTTGCTGTAAGAGTTAAAATTTAAAAGATATATTGTGCCTAATTTACATTTATGCAAATCTCACATGATAATCCGTAACTATCAGTGCCTGTTCAATTGGACAACCAAACATGATCTAGTGAAACAACGATGCATAAAATATGGTCCAATTGAAACAGTTCAATGCCTTGCGTATCCTCCCACAGTGCACGTTGCATAGTATACTTAAGCGAAAACGTACTGTTATACCTTATTAATGTAACTTCATGCCTTTTATGATACATATTTCAATAGACAAGCTTTCTCGAATAGCGCTAGTTGGAGCAAGTAGATCACTTAAAGAAATCCGTGAAAACAGCCACTTCTATGCGACCCACATTATGGGAACTGAGATGGTTTTCCTTTTGTTTCTGCGTATTGATAGTGAAGTGAAAAAAACACAAGTTTTATTTATTATCTTCTTTACTATCTTTATATTTTTTTTTTATATGTGAAACTATTAAATTAGTGAGCGATTATATTTTTATGTACCTACAATGGCTAAGCGTGATTCAACTACCAAGCATCAGTTTTTTATATATATATATATATGTATATTAAATAAATAAACATTTACCTGGGTTCAAGTAGCGTTTGTTCGTTCACGGACATCTCGAACTTGCCTCAAATTTTAATTTTAAAATACGTTTTATTAGTAAAAATACAAGTTTTGTCTAAAATCTAAACTAACTAATCTCTCCTTCCAGTAAGAGACAGGTATGTTACAGACAACAATCACCAGTAGTGGACAATACTCACTCATGAATGCATAAATACCATATGTTTTGAAAACATGAATTCAAGTATACTATCGTAGGTATTTACTAGTTTAGGTCGTTGATAGTATTAAGGTTATGTTAGGAAGCTGAAATAGGCAATATCTAACAATTTAGAGTCGATTCAAACTAGGTGGAAAAAATAATTAGCGAACCTTATTTAGCGATAAATATAATATTTTAATAATTAAATTATAATTAACACATCAACCCTCATCAATTTAAATGAAGTTGTAACACAGTCAAGTAATAATAAACCACAGTATCTTTAGTTATTATAGTCTACAAATCTTTTAAAATAACAAATTTGTCGATATCCTTTAATACGTCTTTTTGGATAACTACAACACTAAGGAAAAGGCCATGGACAAAGTATGCAGCTGCCGTACCACTCGACACACTGATTATCGGAAATATCGCTATTCAATGTTTTTATTGCGTAATGTACTCACCTAGTTTCTAATTTAGGAATTGCAAACAAGCAATGTATTATGTACAAAAGTAATAAAGTCGATAGGGCGCTACAAAAACAATCAGCGTAATAAAAGGAGCAAATGTTCATTTATTTGTTGTTTTATTCTTACAATAAAATTATTATACTTATATATTGTAAGTGGTTTTATGCTTAGTAAAGTTTGTTGTTTGGCTTCGATTTCTGCAGGAAAGCACTGAATAACAATACATTTCGATTTATTTTACTTTAACTTAGACAAAAAATAATAGATAACGACCAATTCCTTGTGATGTGAACATTTCGAATTTTATATTTCTGTGGTACTGATGTTTACATGTCAGTTTATAGTTTGTAATCGAGTATGGTACTTCTATATGAGATATAAATCTCTCTTTTTATAAAGTTTTTACAATATATATTTATATTAGATTTAGGTATATTAATTATGCCAACAGTCAAATATATATAAAAAATAGTTCTTTATTTTTTCATTAAAAATGTTCAAATATCTATAATAATAGACAAAAATGTGAGGACACACACTCACATATATCTTATATTACTAACATTAATAATTAAATGTAATGAAAAATCTATTTTTGTTTAAAAGATAATTTGAATATTTTAATTCACCACACGGTCTTTTTTAATTTGATCCATAATGGAATTGTTTAAACTAATTTTTTCCATGTTTTTTAAGTTACAGCATCAAAACTATTTTAGATCCAGCCATCAGATTTGAAAAAAATATTATTTAAGAGTGAAATAACACGCCGCGGTCAAGATTTAATCAAGTTAATTATAATACGACACAAAATATCATACTCCATATTGTAAAGGGCACTGATCAATGACATTATATAATTAATCATATTATACGTCATCATCCTAATCAATATTATCCCAGTGTCCGGCTCGGGTCTTCAGGTTCGGGAACAACATGTAGAACTCTCAGATATGCAGGCTTCTTCACGTTGTTTTCGGTTACGGGTTCAAAAAGAATATTATAATTAAAATAATAACATAATTATACTTTATTGGTCCACTGAAAACCCTTAGTCGGATAACGTTAAATATTACACATAGTAGTATACAAACGACTGAGCTAAATTGCTTCAATTAAAACCGAACTCTGATACCTTGTGATCCCAGGTCTTAAGGTCGAGCGTTCCGATCCAGCCATTGTTTAATAATTGAACAATATCGACAGTTGTTTTTAATGACTTAGGTTATGTCACAAAAAAAGATTGCATGTTGTTCGAAGGCGTATATATATTTCGTGTATGTATTGCCAACTACTTAGGCAGGAATTCAATAAATACGTATAATATATAAAATTGTCTATTTATAACAAATGAAAAATATTATGAACAATTTATCTAATTTGGCAATGCAGTAAAATGATTTACCTAGCTTGACGCCAACAATTTTTTTAATAATTCTACTAATGCCAAAGAAAACAACAAAAGGCAATGAATTGTTTAAATGCATAACGTAAAACGAATCTAACCTTCCCATACTATTCAATTTATGATACATCCAATTTTATGAAATAATGGTGCAAATATTTTATAATATTAAATTCACAAAAAAATGGACGAAGAGTTAGAATTGAAAGTATGAGTTTTTATAATTAAACAACTATTATTATAATTAATACAAAAAAGTAGTCAAATGTTACCTAAAATCGGGTGTAGAATTTGAAGGTCGAAATCACATTTAATATCATAACAACCCTCAAACATATCAATTTAAGTAATAATTTATGTTCAACACTATTTTTTACAATTAATATTTTTATATAACATGGATTAATTAAAACCAATTAATAAAGTCCAAACGATATTTCCCATATAATAAAATGTTAAAATAGTTTTCTTCAATTAATAACTCTGGTTAAGGATTTAGTTGTTTACTTAAGAAAGAAAAAAATAGTAAATAAAAAGGAATTTAATTACATATGTTCAGACGGGTATTCGTAGCTGTTTAGTAAAATGTATTATAAGAAACTAATGCGTTCAATAAAATAAAGAAATTTAGGAACAAGCAGTATACTCGTACCTACTATAATTGTTTGACGGTTGTGCAATTTAAGTAACTATTTATGTTCATGAAATAAATGAATAAAAATCAATAGTAATTAGCGAGTATGTTGAAATTTTAAACAATTGTCCCGAGTTACTGTTGTAATCACCGACAAAGTAGCTTAACGAAGCTTCAACAAGAATAAATGTAATATAGCAACTAAGTGTAGGTATGAACGCTAACTGCGGTAATTTTCTTGCATGTACAAACTCTTGAATATTTATCAGACTTTATAACCGACACATAGATTTTTTTTCGTTTCTCTAATATATTTGTTTATGTTTTAGATTTCACCACTTCCAACATTTTTGCTTTCCAATTAAGTTATACAGATCTTTTTATTACTTATTGTAATAAATTCAACGATATTATCTACAAAATCGTATCGATATTTAGTAAGAGTTATATTAATTAAATCATTATTTTAATTTTCCAAATAAGCATGCAATAGAATTTTATTGGCAGGTAGGTATAGAATTGGAGAATAGATAATGACGGACGATTCAGCCAGTGCCATAAATATGCAATGCTGTTTCACGGTACCAAACAAAATGATCCGAGACATCGAACGAGGCGAGTATCCGAGGGAGTGGCAAACTAGACGGTCGTGCGCGGCCGAGAACTCGCGTTCTTGAGGGTACTAGCTCTCTCCGATAACCCACTCGTATCTACTTCACTTCGGCTGTGAGTGCCAAGCGGGCCCACTGGAGTTCACTGGCACTACTGTCTAGCCGTTCGGGTCATTGCCGTATCCCCGTAAGGTAATTCGCCGACCTACCTATGTAATAAAACTCATATGATCACAACACGTGCTAGCGATTCCGTATTTAAATATGTCTGAGATGTGCGCACGCATTCACAATTTCATAGAATCACAATTTCATACAGCAACAGACCGTAGCACCGCCTACATATTGTTATACGTAAAATTTATGTTAAATTCAAATAAAATAAATTTATTACTTACCAGTTACCCGATTTCTATTCGGGAATTTTTTTCCTTATGTTTACAAATAGTACTTGTAAAATTATTTTCAACAAGAACCACAATACATGAACTAATAATTTTATCTTGTTGGGATAGGATTTTCTTAGTTTTTTTAAGCTAAAACGTTTTAAACCTTACCGCATCGGAACTTTGTAGGTACCTATTGAAATTATTTACTTTCATGAGTTTCATAGGCAATGCCTTAATTTTAAATTTTAAGTGTCCTTCAAAACAAAAGTTTAATTCTGCCACACATTAATCCAACCTATAAAAGTATAATAGATATTGCGTGTACAAAATAAATAAATAAAATAATACCTTTTAAAAATCTCGAATATGTAAGTGAATATGTAAATAAATATGTAAATGAAACAACATAAATTATGTGATAAAATCGTAATTTGTAAACATCAGGATAATCGAATTTATTTTACTTAATTCCAGTACCGGTTATCATAAAATCCTTATCGTATTCCGTAATTATTTTATAAGTATGTATGTACCATAATTATATAGTTCAAACATCAGTTTTATTCTAAATTTAAATTTATTGCTCTATATCAAATGTCATCAATCTTCACGAATTTTAACATTATATATATACATATTTTTTACATAAAAACTATGTTCAAATCCGTATAAAATATTTGTTTATATTTATATATATAGTTGTATATAATATATATTTGTTTATGTAGTTCAATTCTTATTTTAAACATTGTACAGGATAGTAAACATGAATATAAGAATACAATTAAAAATCACTGTAAACGTCGTAGACTTGTTAATTAGCTATACGACACTTTCTACAACACCTCAACTTATAACTATAACCCGAATATCCGCCATATTCTTTATTGCAGTCGTAAATTGCGGCTTGACTTGTATGACTACGTTTTATACAGTCATAGCAACTTGCTGTTATTTTGTTCAATATTTGTGTCACCTGTCACCTACTTGGGTCACCTCTTCTATTTGTTGCGTGACTAGATTACAGTGTTAAAATCCGGCCTGGTTCCTTTTTGCCACACAAGAACAAGGCTCCATAAAATGTAATAATTTTTATTTACGTTACACCGTACCTGTAAATAGCAATTTTCGCCAACCCTTTGAAAAAGATCATAGGTGTCCAATTTCGTTATCGCCTTAAGTGTTTTTTCATAGGACATTGCTAAGGTAAGTGAATTCTCAATAAGTGGGATTAAAACTATAAAATGAATATCATAATGTTGAAGCCAATTATACTTTTAACTATTATATTCTTAGATTTGTTTTATATTATATGTCTTAACGTCAGTTAGATTAGTCACAACCGACTATGAACATTATCAATACAGGAGAGCTCACCAATTCAACACCGGCAGTAAAGGAATTATCTTTTACACCATCTAAAACATCATAATGAAGCTTATTTGAAATAAAAATTACGGAAGTCTATTTAAACCTACTTTTTTATTTTTCTTATATCATTGTCTTATGTCGTTTATTTTGAATATGTGAATTAATCGTTGCATTGTTGAACATTAAGTTAACAATATTATTTAATATCTCAAAGAGCTCGTCAGTTCTAATTTGATGTAAATGGTATTATTAATCTATGTAGGTAAACGAGTATAACAATAGTAGATATGGTACCTTAATTAATTTTTAATTTGGTTTAGTGTTGTAAATTTCAATCTGATATAGGCAGTCCCATTGCCAAGTTAATAAACTTAAGGACTATTTTTCCCAAAGGGCGGATTGCTAGGGGAAATATACTGCATTATATCCTATTAGTTCTCGGATAAAACTCTTTATATAAATGAAATTCACTTTAAATTACTTATAGATTGTTTGATTGCTGTACAAAGTTTGCACCCTTTCGCTTTATGTCCAGTAGTTTTGAACTCAACGATTACTAATCGGAATCGGCCCCAAAATGTTAATAATCAGCCACAGCAATATGATTAAGTAACATTTATCATAATGCAAAAAAAACGCCACATAATGCTGCATTTCTACTAATAACCCTAGTTAGGTCTCGTTGATTCTACTTAGGAATATGAAAAAAATTCTATATTGTATGTGTGTGTAAAAGCCACGGACCATATACATATTTTGCCTTTAGCTACATGACATCGCTAGCCGAGTCGTCTCCTATTCACTAGATCGTGACTTTGGTCATTTAATAACCTCGAAAAAATTAAACCGGCGGTCGTTTATTCATTGAACAACTCATTTAACATAGAATTATTACAATACGAATTAATTTTAGTATAATACAATTTATTGTATATTATACATACAGCATTTTTTAGTTTGTCTAGTACAGATGTTATTGCATTACAATGAGCAAGATAAATTCAAACCACATAGGTAATGAAACTGACAAGGCCTTGACCTAATTCAATTAAAAAAATGCAGATAAGATAGAGTAATCCAAGAATATGAATTAATATAATCCGTGATTAAAGTATTATTTTCTTTCTGTCATTTAAAATTGATTGAATGAAACAACCATGTGTGGTATTTTATTTATTGCTAAAGTGGTGAAATTTTGCTTGTCGTACTTAACTTCTAAAACCATAGGAATAGACAGAAGTACTGAGTTATTTAAGTTTTATCTAATTTATATTAAAACCTGAGGACTAAATCGAATTTTTCAGTACCAATATTATTAAAACCAAAGGTAGATAATAGAGGTCAGTATAAAAGCTGTTTACTTCCTACAGTATTGAAATGGATTCCAAATTCGATTATTCACAATTATTCTCTTTCTAAGCAGATTACATTTAGTGGTTTTATTTGCTAATGATTTATAAGTGGGCGTATAATTATGAAAACACGTATTAAATTGCGATTGTTACTATCCTGGTAAGGTGTGAAATTACACTGATACTACATCTGTTATTTCAGTAATAGTTAATGATCTCATTAAAGTTGTATTTTATATATTACATGTTTAATTAATTTTTGTAACACCATGATTAGTCAAAGAAAAAATTAAATACTTAAAAAATAATAATTTCATATTTGTACCAAGGATGGACACTAGGAAACCCGTAATAACCTAGAGCGCAAAGTAAACATTCTTTACCTAATGATCTTTTAAGAACAATTTCGGCACATATAAATTGTATCGATCACTGGATCACTGGAACAATGGATCAGTTTAAAACGTTGAAATTTTCCTATCTAATAATATGTATGTACTCACAATGATAATCAAACAATTCCTTGATCGACGCCCTTAGACGGAAGGTCCATTTGATAGATGCATTTATTTTTTCTAGAGAGAAGTAATTTTTAAAATCTGGAAGAAAATTAATCTTGATAGATAGTTGCTGTACCTGATGCTACGGTTACCAAACGAGTTAATTACTCATTGTTACAGCAGATTCTATAATTTCTTTCTGTGTGAAAAGAAGTAAAATTCAATCAAAACCATTCTGTGAAAAATGTACCAAGTCTCCAATGGAACTAGTATAAGGTGTAACAGAATTCCATGGGCGGCAGTGATCACTTACCATCAGCTGGTTTGTCGGTTGCATTTTATCAGTCTATTTGAGACTACATTTGCATATACAATACATATTATAATCAAAATTCTTAATATTTAAAATAACACAATTTGAGTGACAATTAAGTAAAATATGTTAATGGTAATTTTACAGAAACCATAGATTTTTCTTTAACTATATAGGTCATGTAACATAAAAAAATATTGTTTAAAATTAATGAAAGTTTACAAGTCATATTACAAAACTGAAGCCCCGTCCGTTCTTCAGTAAAGACAGTTCCTATTTGTTTTATTATTCGTTTGCATAAAAGTTACGTCGATACAAATCACAGAATATATCACTACTCAGCTTAAAGGGTGTGCAGCTCAACAAAGAATTCGGTGTTGACAACATTAAAAAAATAGAGCAGTCTTACTTTAAAGGTTTACTTATGTCGATAGCTGGAGACGGATCTTATAAGCGGCAAACAATTTGTTAATCAACATTATCCTGTTTAATGATGTTTCAGGGTATATAAACGATGCAGATACAAAGAACTAGTGAGTGTTTTCTGGTTTGGTTATATTTGGTCACACCAAGCCAAGCCACACTTGTTCATGGTGAACCAAATTCCAGTTACACTGAACCACTTGTCATTCAAGTAAAAGATACCGAATGGACCAGCCAGTTAGCAGATAAAAGTCCCCAGGTAACAATTAATGTACGTGTCATTCTATCGGAGGCTATATTTTTATTACAGAAGTAGAGATTGGATGTTAGCAAATAAAAAAGGTCAAGACTGAAGGCACAAGGCCACGTGGTAGATTACCGTTACCTTGGACAGATCAAATAAAGACTGCACTTAATGTTCCCGTAACCGTGTGCACGAGAAAAGCGTTGTCAGTACACGACGTTTGGTGAAGAATTTAGAAGTGAGCCATTACCAGAAGCCAACAAAAGTAATGACCATACATCTCTGAAAAAATATTCTGACGACTAAGACTTTTCATCGGATATACGGAACAGTAAAAACCCTGTAAAATTACAACTTTGGCGTGGAAATTTTGAACATTCCACGCACATAAAAAATAAAAACAACTATGATAGATACCCTTTAACAACTTAATTAAATTGAAAATAGAACCAGAAAAATAACAAGCTTAAAACAGAGTATGCAGAAAAATAAAACAAGTATTAGTTAGGTTGCGTATTTGAATATGATGTGAACGTCTAACAAAGTAAATAAAACCTTCTAAGAAATTGATTTATACTGATAAATCAAAATACTATTGCGCCAAAATTGACAAGTAGAGCCATCTAACATATAATTAAATTTGCATAAAACTTGTTGAAAATTATAATATATTGTTTATGTATTCACAGGGACGAAATATTAGTATAGAAGGAGACGAGTTCGTGCTTGACGGTAAGCCGTTGAAAATTCACTCTGGGTCGCTTCATTACTTTAGACTTCCCTCGGAATACTGGCGAGATCGTTTACAGAAACTTAAAGCAGCGGGTCTCAACGCCGTGTCCACGTTTGTACCATAACATAATTTTTATACTTCTAATTTAATGACAGGAAATAAATACGTGTATGGATTTGAAGAAATACATAGGTTAGAATAACGGAGACCTTGAAATTGATACTTAATTACTATCGAAATAACTCCTTTATGAGAAATATTTACTTCCTTGACACCCTACGTAGTAGACAAACAAAACCTTTTTTCCTTTAATTATACAATTAAAAAAGCAGTTATTCCAAAAACACATTTATTGGATGAATAAAAATTAATACTATTCCATCATTAATTTTTGATCATATAGCCGGATATTTTTTTAAATTATAAAACTAATTATATATATATATTTATATTTATATATATATATATATATATTTAACATATTAATAACTAGCTGTGTCCGCGTCTTTGTTCGCGTCGAATTTAACAAAAAAGTTATTTAGTAGAAATAAAAGTAGCCTAAGTTACTCCTTATTACTTCAGCCACCTGCCAGTGAAAGTCCCGTCAAAATCGGTCCAGCCATTTCAGAGATTAGCCGGAACAAACAAACAGACAGACAGACAAAAATTGTAAAAAAATGTTATTTTGGTATATATACCGTATATACATTCATATGCATGTAGTAAAAAGCGGTTATTTTAATATATAAACAGACACTCTAATTATATTTACTAGCACCTATAGATAATGCACGCCTCAAATTAACTAATGGTATATAGATGGTCGTTAAACCAAATTTTTTTGTACAACTAACTGATATGATTTAGTGTATACTTTTTTTAGATATGTAGAATGGAGCTTTCATCAGCCAGAAGAAGGAAGTTTGCTCTTTGAAGGAGACTACGATTTGAAAAGATTCGTTCAAACCGCAGGTGATGAAGGCTTATATGTTTTACTACGACCAGGACCGTACATTTGTGCTGAAAGAGATTTGGTACGGGAAAAAGCTTAATCCGAAATGTCACAAACGAAGTAAAAATGTCATATTAATTCGACTATTAATTTACAGAATTACGTTTACAATTTTCATGTTTCAGGGCGGTTTGCCATATTGGCTTTTGAGCAAATATCCTAAAATCAAGCTACGCACTAGTGACGAAGGTAATTTAAATTACTAAAAAGCCTTTCTAAATCTGTTTGGTAAATATTAAATTTTTGATTGTTTTTAGATTTTATACGTGAATCCAAAATTTGGATCGGCAAATTATTTGGGCAGGTCAAGTCGTTATTGATTGGAAATGATGGACCAATTATACTAGTGCAGGTAAAATAAATATGGCATGTAGATTGATAGAAATTGTCACTTAAAATTATTGTTTGATACTTATTTATGCAAGTTTTAGGTTGAAAACGAGTATGGTAGTTACGGTAGTGATAAAGTGTATATGGGAAAAATTCGAGATATGATGAAGGAGCATGTTGAGGATAACGCTATATTGTATACAGCAGATGGCACTTACAGGTCCATGATTTACGACGGAGCCATTTCTGGGGCACTCACTGCAATTAATTTTGGAGCTGGTATGTTGGTAATAGTTGGTTTAATTCAATTATCAATATCATGATGGTGCCATATGTAATTGTGATACACGTTTTTAAAACCTAAAAACATTGTTTTCATCAGATAATGGATTTTCCAGAGATAATCTTCATAGGAGAAAAAACTGGTCATGTTTCGTAAACTAGTAATTTATGGTAGGCATTTATGCACAACAATATACTGAAGATTGGATTATGCCTAAAATTAATTTATTTTCTATGTATAATTAAAAATTAAAAAAACATATTTCTCGTCAGTTAGCAATGTAATGGATACGATGAGGCCACTTCGCGAATACATGCCCACTGGACCTTTGATGAACGCTGAGTTCTATCCCGGGTGGCTCACACATTGGGGTGAAAATATCCAACAGGTTTCCACCGAGGTAGTGGTGCGGACCTTACGCGACATGCTTCAGCACAATATTAGCTTCAATTTCTACATGTTTTTCGGAGGAACAAACTTTGAGTTTACCGCTGGTTTGTACTTTAATTTCTAAAATACTATTACATTTGACTATGTATTACATTCATTATTTATTATAATATACATAATAAATACATTTATTAACTTCAAATGTCACATGACATTTTAGGTGCAAATCATTTTTCTACTTATCTGCCTGATATAACATCGTACGATTATGATGCACCGCTTACTGAAGCTGGAGATCCAACACCTAAATACTATTCCATTCGTGATACAATGATTAAGGTTAGTGGAGTTTTTTTAATCAATAAAAATATATCTTGGTCATTGTATTTTGCGTAATTATTATATTATCAATGTTATTATTGAGTCAATAATGTTTTTACTGCTATTATTATCTCTGCGTGAAGCGTGCCTGACTATCTACCCCCCTTCTACTTGAGTCAGCCACCAAGCGACTCGTCGTGTTCTGGCTGGAAGCTTGAGAGCCAGTACTTTTTTCTTTTTTCTTGGCCGACAACTCATAGGCGATGTCTTTGGTGTTAATAATGTCCATAGGCGATGGTGACCACTTACCATTAGGTGGATAGTCTGCTCGTTGTCAACTATTTGCATGAAAAAATATATACTGACTTTTCAGCATTTTAAGTTAGCTAACACGCCCGCACCCTTGCCGTCGAAGAAAGGAGCTTACGGGACGATTTCAGTTTCTCATCGGATTAATCTCTTGTCGATTGCCGGCCGAAACATTCTGGGTGTTAAGTACAAAGACGTCAATGGTTCAACTTTACCTACATTCGAAGAACTTCGACAGCGTGGTGGTCTAGTACTATATGAAATTACGTTGTTAGAATCAGGCGGTATACTTGAAATTAAAAAACCTCGAGATTGGATTTACGTTTATGTGAATGGAGTAAGTAATTTACGATGTTTTAAACATATTTTTATGTTTAATATTTTACTTTTTTTTCATATTTATTCCATATATTTCCACCTCCTTCGTGAATTACTCACCATCTATCACAATCTAATATATGTATAGCAGTATTCGAGATTACCGCATTCAAATAGAAATCTGAAAGGACTGTTTTATACTTAGAGTGCTATAGGTACCACCAAAGCCTTCTCACTGCGGTCACCGCAATGGATGTAACTTATGCACACATATATATCATGTTTTTATAAGTGGACATGGTAGTCTACCCAGTGTAAAGTGCAAGCGATTGAACCTGTGTCGATGTCCCCATATCTATTTGTATATACCCTCATATCAATTTTTCTGTATACCTGCCCTAATGGATTATTACTGTGTTTATTTAAAAAAAGGAAATAGAAATTTATATGAGTTATTTTTCAAATTAACAGGAATATCAAGGGATCATTAATAGAATGAATCGAGTATATTCTCTGACTCTTACATGTGGTGCGGGATCTATTGTATCCCTTTTCGTCGAAAACCAAGGCAGAATTAACTACGGAAATAAAATACATGATTTCAAGGTGAATATTTTATCACTGATATTTGATAGCTTTATATAACTTGTACTACACTACTCGTACAACTATTTACTTTAATATTTCTTTTTGTTTCGGACGTTACACACAGTGAAAGTCGCGGTAAGTAATTCTTTATCACGGCGTATGCATAGTTTTATGCAATTATTTTTAATAAAGAAAATAGTAATTACTGACATACTTCGTTACATACAACAACTTAAGATTGCATCGAGTCGTTAAGGTAGTTTTCATTACGCGACGTTAGTTTTCATTACGACGCGTTAACAAAACGTAATTATTCAGTTCGGTATGTTGTTACAGGGGATTTTGGGCACGATATCTTACAATAACAAAACTCTGAGAGGAGTATGGTCAATAACTGGATATCCTTTACGACCGCCGTCAATAGCACAAAGCGAACCTGTCCCTGGAGGAAATGAGTTCTTGAATCGGCTCAAAAACGGACCGGTTTTATTCGGAAATTGTTTTGTTTTGCCGTCGTCACAACAGCCTATGGACACCTTCTTAGATCCCACGGGTTGGGGAAAGGTATGCTAATTATTAACGCATGTACTTGTAAATCCACATTTTTATTTAGTAGTCGGCATACCCACTTTCATTATATACAACGGTTGAGGAGGTGGATTAAATAATTAAAGTAAGCAAATTATCGGAGGATATCCTCGGGTAATCGATTTTAAGCTATCATTGTTCTCGAACTTGATACTATAGTAAGTATTGATACATACACTAAAGTCATATTAATTAATATTTCGTTTTTACTGGAAATCGGATAATCGGGCACTAATAGACCTACCTACCTAGACTTCATTTTCATTCACAATAACCCCGGATTTCTCAGATAGACTAATTTAATAAAAACATATATTAAAATTATGTTACTGTTATAATAGCTTTATCTATCCTTGATTTTCTTTTAAACAAATACAATGGTGTGGATAGTGTGGCATGGTGGAAGTTGATTTATTTTAGTAGTGATCGGATAGACTATTTTGTTTTACCTAATACGAGCGGAAGACTATAAATATTATGTGAAATGTGTTCCGAGCAAGCGACAATTTAATAAATTGAAGCCACATAAAATTAAGTAGTTTCACTAACATGAGTCCTTAAATCAATTCGTACAAATTTTCATTGTAAATTGCAATTTTCAATAAAATATAGGTACCTAAACCTAACACCTGATCGCAACTATCTATTCGATAAAAGAAAGAAAGAATAATTAGGGCTTTTTTTAGTTACAATGAAAATGTAACAAAAGTACTTTTTCGACACAATCTTTATAAAAGTACAAATAGGTATGTTAGCATTATTGAATGAAAATATATTTGTTATAGTTTATAGGAATTTTGTTATAAGGTATCATTTTAGAGCAATTCCATGATTTCCAAGCGACCATGAATGTCCAAGAATTAGAATTGTGAAACGCATGGCCACAATATTTGTTCGTTTAGTTAAGTTTAATCATCAAGCGCGCGTGAAACTTTTTGTCTTGACTTTGAAGAGATACATGGATTCTTTTAAATCATTTTTGGTTAAAGAAACAATTTAAAAGTAAGTAATACACAATACTTTCTTCAGGGGTACATTTGGATCAATGGACGAAACCTGGGGCGATACTGGCCTGGTGTAGGCCCTCAAGTGACCTTGTACGTGCCGGGAGTATGGCTGAAGTCACCGCCTGCGGAAAACTGCGTACATGTTTTAGAACTGGAGTTTGCACCCGTACCTCGCACCGTGGAATTTATAGACTATCCTATACTGAACAGAACTAATTATAAATAAGACTGACTTCACTTATTGTGTACAATTACGTGTTTTCATTTATTATACAACAAATTTTCAATGTTTAAGAACAATTTTGTTACATCTTTTGTTGCGTTCCAGCCAAGCTGATTTAACACAACAATTTTATTAGTACATCATATGTCATTTTATTACATAAAACAATTATATGCACTTCTTTATAAATTGTATGTCTTCGTAAAGTGTGTAAAACGTACATACTACTTTTAGAAATTAAATCATAATGAGTGATAGTCAAAAATCAATATACAAGTATAGAAGTATAAATAAGTACAAGTGTAATTTCGATTAAACTTACTTAATATTACTTTCGTATTCTCAACACGATTAAAGTGAATATAAATATGATTATATTTTATCACCTGTAGTTTGATTGATCTCTTAACATTAAATTTTTTATGTCTACCATGATGAAATAAAAAACGCTCGCTGGAGTATTTCTTCTTCTAATTGTACATTGGTAATCCTATATTTACTTAACAGCAAATAATTTCATATCTACCTATAGAGTACTAATTCTATGGTAAGCTCCAAGTTTTATCACTCATCACTCAGTTTTTAATGTTTTATAAGCTCCTAATTTCAAACAAAAAACTATATTTCTCATTTGTGTCTTCACATAGTAATAGGCGTTTTGTATTTAGATGTTTAAAACCAATTTGTTAATTATATTAGGGCCACAAAAACGACATGCTGAGTTCGAGAGTTGTCAGGATAAATAATTGATAAATACATTTTATCAGGTCAAGTGTACATTAATTTTAATAGTGATAATTAACTGAATTTACCCAGTTGTAGATCGTGAAAGCACTTTTCACATTACTAATTTTTTATAATAAAATACACCCCGGTCACCATCGAAGAAGTTGTATAGGAACATATTTATTGAATTGTTTCGTCGATTTAGTTACTAAAGTTAACGATGTAATGGAAATTCTTTACCTGCTGATGATAAAAATCGGAAAAGAATTAAAAACGTTTTAAATATTATGAATATTAAATCTAATTGAATTGTTGCAACAAATGCAGGCTTGTTAATTACATTGTTTGTTTGTAATCTGTTGAAATCAAAATATTTCTTTACTTAACCTTGATTTAACTTTGATGCATCCTACAAGCTATAAGTATATTATTCAACTACTTTATAAAATGCTTCTAACTTCGGAATTATAACTGTTAGCATTGTTCACATCGTTAACCCTCGTCAACCAGTGTGCAAGTGAAATGCAGATATAAGTTTGCATATGTGCGATGGAGAAGGTTTTACCAAGGAAGTTTGACGGAATGTGATAAGTTTGAGTTTGAACCGACCTCGGTCTCGGTCCTCGGTCTGTCGTTGCGCAGCTCGCGACAGCGTAGGACCGTTATTTGCGGTGCTAACAATCTACCACGTGGTCGGCAAATTGAACATAAAAAATGTGAGTATGTTACGCTAACATTCGAGTTATAACATTTAATGTTTAGAAACTTGCAACGACTCCTGAGTAATTATTCCTCGACTATCTGGCACTTTATTCTAATTGAATTTGTCGTAGGTAATCGTAGTGTTTAAACATATCTTGACATAAAGTAGTCCATGGTTTTTTTTTTTTAATTTCGTTGCATAGAATTTCAAAAGAATATTATGTACTTATTTAAAATATGTGCGTGCATAGAATAGAATAAGAAAGTCCAGGGATTATTCTATGAAACAACACATGTAGGGTTGTAAAATAAATTCCGTCTTGCATGTAACATGCGATTTTGTACTCGTACTTAGGTACTGCATCCATAAAATATAAAATCATTTAGATTCGTAATTTTGAAATGTGAACAAATCGATAATAATAACACATTTTTATTTTATGTGACTTTCAAGTTCCAACTGACTTTTTATACTACTGATAACTTAAATTTCATTACATTATCTTTCTCGGAAGGTGCCAAACATTCAACAAAACCTATGCCGCGGTCGTAGACCTGTAACCTCACCACAAAAACTAACCAATATCAACACTTTCAGTTGATCGAATAAGGAGAAGTTAACACAATACCTGACTTCATTAACAATATTAAACCTTTGGATTCATGAAAAAGAAAAGAAAAAGATGTCATTTTCTGGATAAAGATAATTAATTACATTATTTTCATGTTATCATCATTATTGTTATATTATTCGAATTCGTACCCGGTCGTGTAGTTTCTTTATCTATTTACTTCATGTCACAATAACAACAAAATACATTATTACGTGAATGGTAAAGATACGATTCATAGAAAAAAGTTATACCGTTGAAATTATCTTTTTATATTAATCGTATATATTTTTGCTATAAATAGCAAGACGCATTGCATGTAATATTATTTTTTATTTATGTCGATTTGAGTTATAATTGTTGTGTATAAAAGTTTTTGTGTATAAGAAAAAAATATTCGCTTTAGTTCTAGGTTAGGCTCTTAGTTTGTACGCATATTTATTTTCTTTTCATAACTTGAATGTATTCTATCTAATTTCCAGAATAATGGACGAAAGTCAACTGAGTAGTGAAGTTGGTCCCCCTTGTTGTCTGGTATTATCTGATGGCACCATATACCAGGGCCGGAGTTTTGGTGCGCCTGTGTCGGTGGAGGGTGAAGTTGGTTAGTAAACTATTGTTTTGCCCTAACTACATATTTTGAGATAAAGAATGAGACCATACGCTCATAAATTGGACCCTTAAAATAAGTGCAATAACACCATAGAAAAAGAGTGGTTAATATCACCGATACATTCCAGTTGTTCCATTTAAATGTGTTTGGGGACAACGGCAATATAATAAGTATCAAAAATTGTTCATCTTTTCCTCTTTTTATAGGGTAACAATAGCAATAGGCATTAAATTCACGTTTTGTATTAGGTTAACTAAATAACGTAATACGTAAAAATAAAAAGTAACTACATATTATATGAGAACTAATATCGACATCGAGTTCTTGAGAGTTCACTGAGTAGCTAGATACGACTACCAATACTGGGTGCCTACTTATTAAAAGTCCTATACAAAATGTTCTAAGCAAAAAAACATGCGTTTTTTTAGGCTATCATAAACCTCACACGTTTTTTATACCAGAGAAAAATCTGAGTCAGTAATTAAATGCTAAGTATGTCTACCTCATTTACAGTCTAATAAAAATTCATGCGACTGTGTAATATAAACCTTAAAGATATATAAATTATTACGTGTTGAGGGATGCGGTAACAACAACTGTAACAAATGAGATATTCAATTATTATAAAGTGATGGGTGTAATTCCCGAACAGGGTTACCAATCTATTGTTCTAATTTGAAGTGAATAAACATGCTGACAAGCTCAATTTTTTTTTATTTTTTGTTTAGGCAATTTATTTCAAATATTCGAATATTCTGAAAGTATGTAATATATAATAATAATATATAATATATATAATATATGTATGTATGTATATATTCTACAACTATGCAAATTTTCAACTCATTCGGATGAAAGATGCGCAATCACATTGTAGTCGATTGATTACCCAAAAAAATTTTTTTGTTCAATAAATATTAATATACTTAAAACACGTATAACATTATATGAACCTTATAAATTTAAAGACATGGGGATGAACAAATAATACACATAATAAAAATAAAATCGTACAATACTTTTAATTTATAATCATAAGTACTAAGTTTCAGTTATCTGGAAGTAATTTATCGAAAATTTCGCAGTCTTTCAAACTGGTATGGTGGGATACCCGGAATCCCTGACAGATCCATCATATCATGCACAGCTACTGGTACTGACATATCCTTTGGTGGGTAACTATGGCGTGCCCGATGAACAAGAAAAAGATGAGAATGGACTTCCTAGGTATGTTTAGCTTTGTCGCTGTGTTGCGTATGTTATTTAATAAAAAATCTAGGTATTATCGTATATCGTTTTATCCTAAATTTTCGTACTCGTAGTAAAAAATCACTACGAATAGCGACACACATGACGTCAAATTAAATTATAATATTTATTAGTGAAATATTATCATATTAAGTTAGTACAATTTTTTATTTATTGTATTTATATATGTTAAAAATAAAATTAAGATTATTCATTAAAATAAGTATACGAGTATATAACTAGGACCCTGTGTTTCAGTACCCAACATGCAGGCAGCATTTCCTCGCTGTATAGTAATGCTTATACGCTGTGCGAAAAAGCTTATAGCTTGCTTCTTCGAAAACGCAACGAGTGTCGAAGCCCCATGAACCAAAAGTCTCGACTCGGAAAAAAATATTCAGAATCGAGAGTCTCGTACTAAACATAAACAAAAAATATAAATTTTAATAAACATTGATTAAAAAAAATGTATTCATACAGGGATGAAAATTGCGTTATGGAAAAATGACGTAACATCACTATGTAAAAAAATAATTATAAAATAAAATATTGGTAATTTTTTTAACATCTTTTTTTTTGCATAACTCAACGTTCACAAATACCAGTTTCTTGGTGATGAAGTAAAAATATCTTAATTTCTTTATGCAGGTGGTTTGAATCAAACCGTATCTGGACAGCTGGTTTGATAGTGGGAGAAGTAAGCACTCATGCATGTCACTGGCGTGCGCGGTCTTCGTTGGGAGCCTGGCTTGCCTCACATGGCGTGCCTGGTCTGTGTGGCATCGACACCAGATCACTTACCTACCGACTCCGCGAAGGCGTAATGCTAGGCAGGATAATACAGGGTTCACCTCCATTCGGACCATTGCCAGTTTTGTCTGACCCTAACACGAGAAACTTGGTAGCAGAAGTATCTATTAAGGTAACTCAATTATTAAAGAAGATGAAAAATTATTACACAATTATTAATGGAGTTCAAAAAATTATAAAGTAAATGGAAATACAAAAAAAAAATTACAAACATTTCTTCTGCGTACTACATATACAAATTATAAGCTCACATTTATTTTTTGCAAAGTATCAAATCAAAGAATCTTACATAAGCACACTGAGATGTTTTTTCTAAATATTTTGTGGCATTGAGGGCAACAAAAAAAGTTTCTAAATGCATTCTTAAAATACCCCAACCGCCTTCATGTGTTATGAGTAAAGATTTCGTGAAATTTTCACTTTGGCCATTCATTGAAAGTAAAACTTAAGTAGCTACAAGATCGAATGTGCAGTATTGTTGTCACATACTGAAAGAGTTTCACTTGTCTGAGTCAAGAGTTTAGACAATAGACTTTAAATTTAATGCACTTTATCGGATGTGATTGTAGTCAAACATTAACTTATAAAAAGTAAAAAAAGTTATTGTACAAACTGACATTTTTCTCTTAGACTTTACATTTTTATTCTGTTTTTAGGAATCGAAAATATTCAATCCTGATGGAGATATCACAATAATGGCCGTAGATTGCGGCTTAAAATACAATCAAATCAGATGTCTTGTGAAGAGAAATGCTAAAATAATTTTAGTTCCATGGGATCATCAACTGAATGTTAAAGAATACGACGGTTTATTCATTAGTAACGGCCCAGGCGATCCAATTACGTGTAAACAGATTGTCGATAATTTAAAAAACATAGTTAATGACGCTAATAACGTTAAACCAATTTTTGGTATTTGTCTAGGTCATCAGCTTTTGTCAACAGCTGTTGGTTGTAAAACTTACAAAACAAGGTGCGTAATTTTGTGACTGTTGATTTAAATTAAACTATTTAACTTCCGAAATCAATCTTAAAAATGTATATAAACATTTCAGCTACGGAAATCGTGGGCATAATTTGCCATGCACCCATGGTGGAACTGGAAGATGTTTTATGACATCACAAAATCATGGCTTTGCAGTTGATACAAATACCCTACCTAAAAATTGGAAAGTTTTATTCACAAATGAAAACGATAAAACAAATGAAGGAATAATTCATGAATCCCTGCCGTTTTTTAGTGTTCAATTTCATCCCGAACATACCGCAGGACCTACAGATCTTGAATGTCTTTTTGACATCTTTGTAGATGCCATTAGGCTTTACAAAAAAAAACAGGAATGTAGTATAGACAAAATGATAATAGACAAGCTCAAATTTATGCCTACTATACAAGATAAACCTAAGAAAGTTCTTA
Organism: Megathymus violae; assembly: GCA_003671415.1. Classification (NCBI taxonomy): domain Eukaryota; kingdom Metazoa; phylum Arthropoda; class Insecta; order Lepidoptera; family Hesperiidae; genus Megathymus; species Megathymus violae. The sequence continues at coordinate 9,717,550 of PDGT01000001.1, forward strand.
TTCTTGGTTCAGGTGGATTATCTATAGGCCAAGCAGGAGAGTTTGATTACTCTGGATCTCAGGGTGTGAAGGCTATGCAGGAAGAAAAAATTCAAACAGTGCTAATTAATCCCAACATTGCTACAGTTCAAACTTCTAAAGGTTTAGCAGATAAAGTATACTTTTTACCAATTACTCCTGAATATGTGGAACAAGTTATAAAAGCGGAACGTCCTACAGGAGTATTACTAACATTTGGTGGTCAAACAGCTTTGAACTGCGGAGTAGAACTACAAAAATCAAAAGTTTTTGAAAAATACAATGTTTCTGTGCTTGGAACTCCAATACAGTCTATTGTAGATACAGAGGACAGAAAAATTTTTGCAGAAAAAATTAATGCAATCGGTGAAAAGGTTGCACCAAGCGCTGCTGTTTCGACTGTTGAAGAAGCTTTAACTGCAGCCTTACAAATTGGGTATCCTGTGATGGCACGTTCTGCTTTTTCATTAGGAGGCTTAGGTTCAGGTTTTGCAAATAATGAAGAAGAACTTAAAGCATTAGCTCATCAAGCGTTATCACATTCTGAGCAGCTCATTATTGACAAATCATTAAAGGGATGGAAAGAAGTGGAATATGAAGTAGTGCGAGATGCATATGATAACTGTATAACAGTGTGTAATATGGAAAATGTGGACCCATTGGGTATTCATACTGGTGAATCCATTGTTGTTGCACCTAGTCAAACGCTGTCTAATAGGGAATATTACATGTTACGCAATACTGCTATCAAAGTCATACGACATTTTGGTATTGTAGGAGAATGTAACATACAGTATGCTCTTAATCCTTATTCAGAAGAATTGTACATTATTGAAGTAAATGCCAGACTTTCAAGAAGCTCTGCACTAGCAAGCAAAGCTACTGGTTATCCGCTTGCGTATGTAGCAGCGAAATTGGCTTTGGGGATCCCATTACCGGTAATTAAGAATTCTGTTACTGGAGTAACTACAGCTTGTTTTGAACCGAGCTTGGATTACTGTGTGGTAAAAATACCACGATGGGATTTAGCGAAATTTAATAGAGTAAGTACAAAAATTGGAAGTTCGATGAAAAGCGTTGGGGAAGTAATGGCCATCGGTAGAAACTTTGAAGAAGCATTCCAAAAGGCTCTAAGAATGGTAGATGAAAATGTGAACGGCTTCGATCCAAATATTAAAAAAGTCAATGAAAATGAATTGAGAGAGCCAACAGACAAACGTATGTTTGTTTTAGCAGCAGCACTTAAGATAGGTTACAGTGTTGACAAATTATATGATCTGACTAAAATAGACCGCTGGTTTCTCCATAAGTTTAAAAATATTATTGATTATTACTCTGAGCTTGAAGCAGTCAGTTGTGGTTCTATTACATACGATATTTTAAAAAATGCTAAACAAATAGGATTTTCCGATAAGCAAATTGCTGCGACTATCAAAAGCACCGAATTAGCTGTAAGAAAACTCAGAGAAGAACATGGCATAACTCCTTTCGTTAAACAAATTGATACGGTTGCTGCTGAATGGCCTGCTTCCACTAATTACTTATACCTTACGTACAATGGCAGTGCACATGACTTGGAATTTCCAGGAGAATTGGTAATGGTATTAGGATCTGGTGTATATAGAATAGGAAGTTCTGTGGAATTCGATTGGTGTGCTGTTGGATGCTTAAGAGAGCTAAAGAATCAAAGCAAAAAAACCATTATGATAAACTATAATCCCGAAACAGTTAGTACTGATTACGACATGAGTGATAGATTGTACTTTGAAGAAATATCTTTTGAAGTAGTCATGGATATATATAACATTGAACATCCTGATGGTGTAATATTATGTATGGGGGGTCAATTACCAAATAATATAGCAATGGATTTGCATAGACAACAAGCTGTTATTCTTGGCACTTCACCAGATATGATAGATAATGCAGAAAACAGATTTAAATTTTCTAGGATGTTAGATCGTAAAGGTATATTACAACCAAGATGGAAGGAACTAACAAATTTAGAATCTGCTATTGGATTTTGTGAAGAAGTGGGCTATCCTTGTCTAGTCAGGCCTTCTTATGTTTTAAGTGGAGCCGCAATGAACGTGGCCTATTCTAATCAAGATCTCGAAGCGTATTTGAAGTCGGCCAGTTTAGTTAGTAAAGAACATCCAGTAGTCATCTCTAAATATATTATGGATGCTAAAGAAATAGACGTAGATGCTGTAGCTGTAGATGGCATAATCCTTTGCATGGCTGTATCAGAACATGTAGAAAACGCTGGAGTTCACTCTGGAGATGCAACATTGGTAACTCCACCCCAAGATATAAACAATGAAACATTAGACAAAATAAAAGAAATTGCAAGAATCATTTCTGACACACTTGATGTCACTGGACCGTTCAATATGCAACTAATTGCAAAAGATAATGAGTTAAAAGTAATAGAGTGTAATATTCGAGTATCTAGATCATTCCCCTTTGTATCCAAAACGTTGGATCATGATTTCGTTGCAATGGCAACTAAGGTAATACTTGGTTTTCCAGTAGAACCAGTAAATGTAATGGCTGGCTGTGGCAAAGTTGGAGTAAAAGTTCCACAATTTTCATTTTCGAGATTATCCGGTGCTGATGTTACTTTGGGCGTGGAAATGGCATCCACTGGAGAAGTAGCTTGTTTTGGTGAAAATAGATACGAAGCTTACTTAAAATCTTTGATGAGCACTGGATTCAGAATACCAAAAAAAGCAATTTTACTGTCGGTAGGAACATTTAAGGTAAGAATATCATGAATTGTAAATATTTTCAGGTATTATTAAAACATAGGTGTTTTTTAATTTATGTTTTTTAGTAGTATTACATTTGTTTATTAATATACACTTAATATTTTTAGCATAAAATGGAATTATTGCCAAGTGTAAGGATACTACATAGAATGGGATATAAATTATATGCGAGTATGGGCACTGGAGACTTTTATACAGAACATGGCGTAGAGGTAATTTTTTGTAAAATATTAATTTTAATTTATATGTATATAACAAATCAAAATGCCGGAGTTGAGTTTTTAGTGGTAATTTATATCGATTGCAAATGTTGTGTTTTAGCAACGTAACCTGTAATAAATTATTATTGTTATATATTTTAGGTTGAAAGTGTACAGTGGACATTCGATCATATTGGCGATCCAGATGACGCTAGATCAGACGGAGAGTTGATGCATCTGGCCGATTTCATGGCTAGGCGACAATTAGATCTTGTTATTAATTTACCTATGCGCGGAGGTGCACGTCGTGTATCTTCCTTCAGTACACATGGTTATCGAACCCGGCGTCTGGCGGTAGATTACGCAGTACCACTAGTTACAGATGTAAAATGTGCAAAACTATTGGTCAAGGTTTGTGTTGTTCGACATTTACATTGGCAGATCAATATTATAATTTTACTAGTTATGGTGAATTTCGATAAATTCACCATATTCATATTATTTTTTCTAGGCAATGCTTCAATGTGGGGGTGCACCTCATATGAAAACTCATACAGATTGCATGACTTCTCGCAATATAATCAAATTACCAGGTTTCATTGATGTACATGTTCACGTGCGAGAACCTGGAGCGACATATAAAGAAGATTTTAACTCTTGCACAGCGGCAGCTCTTGCTGGCGGAATTACAATGATTTGTGCAATGCCCAATACGAATCCTCCACTCATCGATCGTACATCCTATGACTATGTTTCAACATTAGCACGAGTAAGCGCACGGTGTGATTACGCTTTATACGTAGGTGCATCCACAACAAATTGTGATACAGCAGCAGAATTGGCACCTCAAGCTGCAGCTTTAAAGATGTATCTTAATGAAACATTCACGACACTAAAATTGGACGATATGACGGTGTGGCAAAAACATCTTCAAAATTGGCCTAAAAAAATGCCAATTTGTGCGCATGCAGAACGAGAAAAGACTGGAGCCATAATACTAATGGCATCTCTACTTGATCGTCCTATACATATATGCCATGTCGCTCGTAAAGAAGAGATTATAATCATTAAATCCGCAAAAGAACGAGGTCTAAAGGTAACTTGCGAAGTATGTCCACATCATTTATTTTTAAGTACAGCTAATATAGACGATATTGGTAAAGGTAGAGCTGAAGTTCGCCCTGTACTGTGCAGTCCTGAAGATCAAGCGGAATTATGGAAAAATATGGATATCATTGACGTATTCGCAACAGACCATGCACCTCATTCATGTCAAGAGAAAGATTCTGAAAATCCGCCACCTGGTTTCCCAGGCGTAGAAACAATATTACCCCTGTTACTAAACGCTGTGCACCAAGGACGCCTTTCTATAGAAGATATCATTAATAAGTTTCACAAAAACCCTCGCAAGATTTTTAATTTACCTGAGCAACCAAACACATATGTAGAGGTCGATATGGATTATGAATGGACAATTCCTAAGGCTATGGAATTTTCCAAATCAAAATGGACTCCCTTCGCTGGAATGCATGTATGCGGAGCAGTACATCGTGTAACACTTCGTGGCGAAATCGCCTATGTAGAAGGTCAAATTTTAGTGCCACCAGGTTTTGGACAAAACGTACGTGATTGGCCACCTGCCAAAAAACAAACATTCCCAGTATTTGACAATGAGAGAATGGATAAAGAAACAAGTCGACCAAATTCAGCACTAGATATACATAATTCTTTAGAAGTTTCTAGATCTAGTGATATTGATGTAGATCAAATAGAATCAAATAAACTTGAGGGGCAAAATAAACTTAATGTCCATTTCAATGACATTACGGGAATGAGGAGCACGTCTCCAGTGCCTATTCATAGTACGCGGCAAAGACATGACAGCTCATCGTATTATAATCCACCTCAGACGTCAGTATCCCAACGCCAGCGAAGTGATCTTTTTGGAAAAAATATACTGACAGTTGATTCATTCAGTAAAGAAACTCTTAATGATATTTTCAATTTAGCACAATTCATGAAAACTAGCGTTAGTAAAGGCCGATTTTTAGATGATATTCTGAGAGGAAAAGTAATGGCATCAATATTTTATGAAGTAAGCACGCGAACTAGTTGTAGTTTTGCAGCAGCTATGCAAAGATTAGGTGGATCCGTTATCCATACAGATGCAACAAGTTCATCGGCTAAAAAAGGCGAGACCTTAGAGGACAGTGTGGCTGTGATGGCGAGCTATTCAGATGTAGTAGTCTTACGTCATCCCGAGCCAGGTGCTGTAAATGTATGTATATTTTTACCTACCTTTTGGAGTATAAGGTATGTTATAATTCGTGGTAACCTTTATTGAATCGTCGAAAAGGCAATGACGTAAAGTAAATTTCTGCTAGGCTTTATCCCCCCCAAATTTATCCCGACGGTATTCATGAGTAGTGGTAGGTTTTCTACATGCCTGAATATCTACCACATACTTCTTAAATAAACGTGAAATATTTTGCGTTTTGGTTGCATAAAATTCGTTAAAAATCGAGTTAATCTCTCCCTTCTAAGCAGCAACGCGTTAGTTACGCCTCGCATGTAATGTAAATCTCGTCAAGTTATAAGTATTAACATTTTAATTTATCATGAAACATTTCAGCGTGCTTCACGCCAATGCCGTAAGCCGGTTATTAACGCAGGCGATGGTGTTGGCGAACACCCTACTCAAGCCTTACTGGATGTTTTCACTATTAGAGAGGAGATTGGTACTGTAAATGGTCTTACCATAACAATGGTGGGTGACTTGAAAAATGGTCGTACTGTTCACTCTCTGGCTAGGCTTTTAACTTTATATCAAGTACAACTACAGTATGTCAGCCCACCGGGCCTTGGTATGCCAAAACATATTATGGAATATGTAGCATATAAAGGCATTCCTCAAAAGGTGTTCGAGCGACTTGAGGATGTTCTTGCTGATACTCACGTTCTATACATGACAAGAATCCAACGTGAGAGATTTCAAAATCAAGCAGAGTATGAAAAGGTAACGAATATTTTGAAATAGAAAACCGCTTTTTTACTATGTTAATACATGACAATAATTATGCAAACATTATTATTTTCTAAACATGTATTATTAATATGTATTATTAAACATAATATGTAACTATAAATCAACCTTTTCGTTTTACAGATGCGAGGGTTGTTGGTAGTGACCCCTCAACTCATGACTCGCGCTCGACGTCGCATGATTGTCATGCACCCATTACCACGTGTCGACGAAATATCCGTAGAATTTGATTCTGATCCCCGCGCAGCCTACTTTAGACAAGCCGAATATGGTATGTATGTCCGCATGGCTCTACTCTCCATGGTTGCTGGAGTCAATCCGTTAGTGTAGAAAACATACACATCGAGGGGATCATACAACAGAGGACCGAACATTTGTGCCGAAATAAAAGAAAAAAATATTTTAAAATATTTTAATGGAAGAATTAAGTGTTTTTAAAATCTACATTAGTTATCGAACATTTTTATGACAAAAATTGTTACTGATAAAATTTAAGTCATTGTATTTTAATTATAAATACTTTATTTCTTAACTAATAAAGAAGACAAATATATTTTCAAAAGTGATTTTAATTACAATACATGTAATAAAAACTTCGAATGCCATTGGACTAATAATATAATTTTAAAAACATTTATAAACAATCAAGAGATTCTCATTTATAGATTTAATTATTAAATATTACACAATTTTATTACATTTCATTCCACAAAACAATATTTTTTAAATATTAAAAATCGTTATAGTGGAAATTTAAATAAAGGAATAAAATCCAGACCCTTAAAAGAAAACTACCAGATGCTACCTATCTAACTCATTCTTTCTTCAAGCTAGGTAAACAAAACCACGCCAAACTTAGAACACTTGCAAGACCTGCTACAACAGATCATACATATTCATCCCGCAATCATCTTCACTACACAAACGGTAGAGGCTTTGCATGAAATGCTTTGAGTTGGCGGTCTAAATTTTCACTATAATTTAGATTCTTCCTGTCCTGTCTCCTGGAATTTCCTTATTTCTTGTTTCAATGTTTTATCAGCATGTACTTCCACAAATGTAAACGACGGCATTCCAGCGTTTTCAGTCAGAGAATCTTGGTTAATAATATGCTCATATTTCGGCCGATGTTTCCGTATTATTTTAGTCTGTAAATTTTGTTGATTAATTTTCTCTCCACGAGATGTTAACTTAAAACCACCGTGATTAACTAATTTTCGATGACAATCAGTCAATTTATCCCGTATAACAATTAGATATTCATTAGCTGTTGTGTCGCCAGCGGGTTCATCACGTAAAATCATGCAAAGTCTTTGAGCATGTTCTAAATAAATTACGGCTTGTCTGATTGCTTCAAACTTTTCACTGGAGCGAGCCATCGCAATGAAATGAGGTATAAAAAATTCTAGTACTAAACGCCGACGCTCTGTTTCCATTTTTTGTGGTAAAATAATCTGCAAAATACATTTTAAGTTTTACAAATATTATATAATTATATACATTACATGGTTAAATTTTAAACAGGTAAACATTGGATCTTAGTGAGTGAGAATGAAACTAAATAGATTACGAATATTGATTTGTTATAAATTTTATCTACTGTAGATAAGTTGTAACAGGCGTAAATAGGATCTCAGTTTCGATGGGTTACGTTACTTACATTTTTATTAATCACTCTGTCTTCTGATGATTTCTGTTGCTTTTTGTTGTACATATTAGCTCTCCTACGTTCTTCCATTTGTCTTAATCTTTCTTTCTTCCATTGATAATGCTTATCATGTGCTTTCGCTCTACCCCAAACATTATTTTTATTTATAAATTCGCCTTCATCACTATCAGAATTTGCGTATTTCGGATAAACTGGTAAATTTGGGTTTAACATGCGTAACGGATTTTTACATGTTAGAATTTCGTAAAGACGATGGCAATTAAATGTTGGATAAAACTCTTTCTTTGTGTATCTCAACTTATCAATGGCATAAAGTAAATGCATCACAGGCGCCTCTAGTATGTCGGCTAATCGTCTTTGTAATTTTAGTAGCATCGGCTGTGGTATACTTTTAAATTCATTGCAATGTTCTATAAAATAATTAGGTAGTCTAGATTGGCTAAAGTGAACATAAAATCTGCTCAAAAACATTCGTAATGTTTCTCCAAGTCGATCTTCAGGCCATTTCGCGTAGTTATCTTCGCACTCCCAGAATAGATGATTTTTTATATGACTCGCATCGATTCCTATCTTAGATACCTCATTTTCCATAAAAGCTTTATGTAATGTCAGGGCGAATAAATAACATCTCATATGAGAATGTGCCAAACAACTTTCTAAGTAACGTTCAGCAGCAGGAAAAATAACTTTCCATTGTACCTCTTGGTTTGGATTCGTGCCTCTTTTAGGCCTAAATCCAATGGGAATTAAAAGACATCCTAAACCGATGGCCTTGTTTACCATATATTTAGTGGGCCACTGGTAACTAAAGTTAGTTCTGGGATTTTGTATAATTTTTCTTTCTCGTATAATCCAGGGATTCGCTGCATTTGGCCATGCAGCTATGAGAGCAGGAAAAACTTCATAAGATAGTTTTAATCCATTTTTAACGGAGTCACAATAAACACTCGCACCTTGAGTTAACGCATTATTAATAGAATCTGGTGGAAACCCCAATCCAGACCCCAAATTGATAATAAAATTATCAACGAAATTGTGCATAAATTTAATTGAACTGAGGTAATGATGGGTTTCAAACAAATTTCTCGTTATGGATTGTTTCGAAGCTGTATCGATATTCTCGTCTTCATCGTCACTCCAGTCAACAACGCGAACTTCAACTGGCGTCCAACAGTCGTCGGGTAAGACTCCAGAGGATACATGACAATTAGATTGTAATTGAATTTTTTTTGGCGTGGTTAACTCAGTAATCGTCGAATAGCCGTAATCTGATTCTGTCTCACTGGATTCAGCTTGACGACTACTGGAATTTGACCTATATCCAGAAGTTTCGGTATCTTCAGCCTTGATATTATCTACTGAAATGTGCTGAATATCATTAAAGTTTGTTTTACTTTTAATTTCCCTAGCTGTACTACTTAATTTCCGTGTGTTCTTTAAAATTGATTTTCGTGGTTTCGTTTCACTATCATTAGTTTGGCTATCCCGGTCTTTATTAACAGAAATATCTTCTTCTTTTTGGTTTTCTGAGTTATTGATGCTCTGTGCTTTTACATTTTCTTCTTTTATGTGAATATTTCGTTTCCTGACTATACGAGTATTTGTTGATGGTAAATCTTGGAGTGATTCGTTAAGTTTAATATTTATTTTATTAAAAAGATTATCACCTTTACTGGTATATGGGGATTCATCAGAATCATTTGATTCCTTCTCTGAATTAGTATATAAACTATCATCAGAATCAGATTTTGTAAATTGATTTAATTCACAGTTCTTCGATAAACTACTTTCTAATACCTCAGTCTTCTTCAGTTTAACGAAACCTAAAACAAAAATTACACAAAAAAGTATGTTAATGACCGGGAAAAGAGCAGATGGACCATGTGATGGTGAATGATAACCACCACACATGAACTACCTTAAAGCCGAGTATATCGCCAAAAAAAATTATTGACTGGCTCTCCAATTTGTAACCATAGTTTTTCGCAACATTAAAATGAAAAGAATTTTCTAAACAAACCTGGTTCTTTGCTGTCCTCTATACGTAATTTATAAAATGGTGCATCAAGAACAGTACAATAATCGGATGTATCGCCCGGTTCACTAGCCTCCACGTTGTCATAGATGATATATAGTCTTGGAGTAATAAGTGGTTCCGTGAGTTCCCGACTGCGTTGATAGTAAACGTGCTCTTGCACACACTCATGTAATCTATCCGCGAAGAAAACATGCTTATGGCGTTGCACCATAGCTGCATCCATGGTATGTTCACGTTCGCTTAAGGGGTTAGTCTTGATATGATTTGCTTCCCTAAGTAAATTGAGATTAGATTAGTATATTTCCTCAAGGTTTGTATATGAATAAATTTTTATTTTACTTCTAATAGATATTTTTGGGATTATTTTGATATACCTTATCATTGAACAAAACGCGATTTAATCAGGCTCCAAGTCATGATGCAATCAATAAGCTTTAATTTTAAGAATTAGTAGGTAGAGACATGATTTAGTCATTCTAAAAGAAATCACCGCTAGCGAAATTTATGCGATAACATCCTTATCTAAATAAATTTGTTTTTGAAACGTTATCAAAGTTAATACTTTTATTTCAATATCGTACTTATTAATTACCACATATCTGTCGGAATGTTTAAAGAACTATGAATTTTAAAGTTGCAAATTATCATACTTTAATATAATTCCACTTATACCCTTTCAAAACACGTTAACTTCAATTATCAATAATATAATTTTCATAAAAGGATGGGAAGTGTTTTGAATATGTGTAATTCTGTAATGTAATGTGTTAATTCATCGCATACGCTGCGGAAACTATTGATAAAGTACACCGTGCGAAGCCAGGGCGGGCTCCTAGTATTTAATAATATCAAATAATGTCAGCCGAATCAACAAGCATTAAAGGACTGTAACGTGTTCCATAATTTTTATGAATAATTAAAATTTTAATTTTATTAATCACTGAATCAGTTTTATTAGTGACGAGCATTTAATAATACAGTTAATACGTTGAGATTATCTTCACTGTTTTTAATAGTATATTATCATTAATTGTTAATCGTTTAATTTTGTAAAAATAAACTTTAGCCTGCGTTTAATCCAAATAGTGAGTGAATTAATGAGTAGTACTGATGATCATAACCAATGAAATTTGTACTCCAATAATAACTAATAGCCATCATTGACATCGGGCCAAGAAAATAACCATCGGAATTAATTTGGTAGTGCGGTGTCCAGCGACCTCGTACAGGAGAGATTTAGCATCGTCGGCTCGTCTGTATGCCAGCTGGGTGCACCACGGATAGGAAAGGTAGGCATAGGCTTTAGCGAAAACTTTCTATTCAATCCCGCAAACCTCTACATGTGCAGTACTCAGTTGTTGAAACAATGCTTGCGTTTTCTTATATGAATACTATTACGTGAGAACTCAGATATATGTACATATATGATGACATAAATGTATACTCAAAAAATAATACATGTAAGATGAACTGAAATTGCTATACATACATGTATGTAATTCTTTTAGAAAAACCTATATCTTAAGTATACATCTTAAAAAACTACATAAACAAATTACTAAAAATAATTTATTTATGAATAAAATATGAATTTAGGGTAATGATTATATGAAGAACATATTTATTATTTGGAGAGAACATAATGTAGTAACGTTCTTACCTTTCATAATTCTCAAAGAACTGTATAGATAAAAGAATATTATTCAATAAGAATGCATCTGAATCTTCGTGTAAATCATCACGCATTCGCTGTATAGCATCTTCATCGTAGGACCGGACGTGCGCAGGCGCAGAAGAAGGTGCAGGCGCCGCCGGCAATTGAGAAAGAGGCTGATCCTTTATTACAGTTCGCTTGTTATTCGGTGCCTTTTTTTTCAATTCTACTTTTCTCTGTTCCTTCCATTTTTCACGAACAAAAAACCGGTCTGGCTCCTTTTGAACGTTTTTTGATTTCGAGTTCCCCATCCCGATACGGTGCACAGTTTAACAAAAAAAATCAAATCATTGTCATAATGTATTTCACATTTATGGCAAATTAAATGAAATATTTATACTTTAGAAGTTTATTACTGACTACGTGTTACTCTGAAGATATATTATAAAGAACTGCTTTAAATGATTGTTAACACAATTCACACTGATTACGCTTATCTAATTCGATGATTAATAATATTGATTATCTTCTTGATAGATCGCGCAGTTGCACTGTACTGGACGATTGTAGTTATTGTGAAAAATTTTCAAGAAAGTGTTCAGAATGCATATCTAACAGTTCCCGCTGAATGAGTAATTTAATAAGTAGGTATACCTGTGACTACTCACTCGTTAAGTGCCGACAACATTCCTCCTGTGTAAAAGTTCTTGTTACGTATTATTCGATGTTATCAAACTCACGCATTGACCCGTAATTTTTCTATATATCATGGACATTATCCGGACGAATAAGTGGCAATATGAAATCATCAACTATATCATGAAGTGCTGGCGTATAATGAAATGACCAGTTTTTTCGAGAAGATCGTTGAATTTAAACGATTAGATTACATTTCATATGTGCCACGATCATTTTTAGTCGGTAATACTTCGGTGATGCCTTTGGTGTTACTGGAGTCCATGTCCAAAGATGACCCTTATCATTATGCTCGTTTGTCGATTAGTTACATAAAAAAAGATACTTTAACTATAGTTTATATTATATAGATTATGGTTGGTAATGAGATCAGCAGCGTGGAGTCTTACTAAGTAATAGGGCGAAACGCATGTTACTGGTTACCTGCAACTATGTATGTACGAAATTTTATATATTATGCTCGCTGATGGAAAACAGATTAATAGTAATTCAACAATAAAGAATTTTCGCAAAGTTAAAGCCTTATGTCAATTAAATTATTTGTGAAATAATTGAATTAAAATAAATGTTCATTTTGGCAATCGTTATGCTCATTCTTTCGCTCGGGTTAGGTATCTTATGTCTATGTTCTAACCTCATGTAACCAATTTTGTCGTGGATACACTGTTTAAATCGTAATAACAAATTCAGAATAAAATACGTGACCCTTACTTTAAGATAATATTCCATTATGTTTTCTTATACCTTGAATTATTTAATTTATTATTATTTAATTATGCATAGCGTTCTCAGTTGATATAATAGTAGATAATAGGATGATTTAATGATATGATCAGGGTTATGTTTGACAAAATCATTAAATACTTTACATTAAATGATATTATAAAATTACAATTGATAATTAACGTGCCGTGCCATAAAATGGCAGACCATATCGTGATATTGTCAATTTTACGACTGGACCACAACAAACTTATAAAGAAACTAGTCACAATTCCAGCGCTAAAATCTTGAAAGTTTTATAATAAAGTTTCTATTTACTACATAGGCTAACAATCCATTTTTGAAAATTTTAATCGTAAATATGTAAAAAATTGGTATCAAAACCTTATTTCGTGAGTCCAAATTATGTGACATGAATGTATTTTTTGTTTTATTCCATTTAGGGGGAATTGTTGTTAAAATTTATATTGGAAAATCATTAAGTCAATTATTATTTCTGATTCTATCAAACTGAAATAGTATATAAATAAATCTCTTAATTACAATCTTAACAACACAACAGGGTACAATCAGTCAATACATCTTTACAACTCAATATATTGCATTGAAGAATTTTAGAGGGACGCGGCGCGACCCTTTTAATGTTTCATCGTAAGTTAAGTTAAGGTAAACGTAAGTTCATCGTAAGGTAAGTGATTCGTACCGGTGACTCCGATCCGATGATCGGCAACTGCGCATGCACGACTAGAACCGGTGGGTTGAGAGGTGCAATGTTGACGTGCTGCAAAATATGTTATGATTCAGTTTAAAAAATATGTGTTTTTCGATAAACTTTACCAGAACTTTCTAAGGTCACCAAAATGTGTGATGTGAAGTGACTAGGACTATTGTTGTGTTTGAATCCGGTTACCGATGAATCTCTTCTCACGGAGACGGACCCACAGATTATTAACGACCATGACAGCGGCGATAAAGCTGTTTTGAATAACACCGGTTCACACATAATCAGTGCTGCCAATCGTGGGGAAAATCCCCGATTTGCGGGGAATTGAAGGTTAGCGCCGGGAAAGCACGGGGAATGACATAAAACGGGCAATTTTGGGAAATCCATACCAATATTTTCGGTAGAGTAAATCTATTTTATGCCAGGCAATATTTGCAACTAAATAATCAAGTTCGGACTTGGCAAATACAGCTCGACACTACTATGGTATAATTTTTTTCTCCGTGCAGTTTGCGTCATAAAACGTCGGAGCGGTGAAGCGAGTATTTTGCTCTCTCTCCCACTCACGGGACTTATGGGCGGGCAAAGTGATGCGCATTATTGTTGTCGATAAGCGTTATCGATAGTGTATATAGTTTTGTCATTATATGGGATTGTGATAAAAATGAAACAAAAATAGATAAAACAACGTATTTATTAAAATAAGAATGTACGCGCCGCTTAATCTGTGGTCGTGCGGACTATTGAACCTGTTGTGTTATCTGTGGTTGTGCGGTTAAAATCTATGGTGTGTAATCTGTGAAAAGGGACGCCCTCTCTGTAATAGACGCTAAGCGGAATACGACATATGTCGCGCTTGAAAAGGTGCAAAATTATTAGAACCAATATTATATGCAAGTCGAGACAGTTTCCAAGTCTTTTATTGTGGTTTGTCCATGCATGGACAAAGAATAATGATTTAAAATAAATTATATTAAAAATAAATATAAATACTTATATCTAAGTATAAATTGAACAGCAAAAAAGATAATAATGATACAAACTTATATCTAAAATTAAATCTAAAAGTATTTGCATTAAAATTCTCCATCAGAGTCATCGTCATCCACATGAATTACGAATTCTTCTGCCAGATGAGATTTCTTCAAGTCTTCATCTTGGAGTTTTTCTGCATGCTTCACACAATCTTCCCAGTTCTTTTGCGAAACGTTCGAAATTGCTTCATGCAGTAACACTTCAACGTCTGCAATTTTAAAAATGCTGTTTTTAGTGGCAACTTCATTTTTTTGCTTGACCCCATACCAACTCAATTGGGTTGTATTGGCAATGGTAAGGTGGTAAGCGAATCACTTCGTGTCCTGACTCCAAAGCTAACTGATCCAATTTGTATATTTTTTCTGGTCGGTTCCGTTGCACCTGTAAATATAATGTTGTTTGCATATTCAACTAAATACTTAAAGAAAATGAATGCAGCAAACTTTAAATAATCACGTAATAAGCACCTGCCTTCGATGACTCACCGCCCTAGCCGGCTTATCTATTATGACCCAAACTGCACGGAGAAAAAAATTATACTATAGCATCATGTTGAATGACAACACCATCCAAATGCCTGCTCAACTACCATTTGAAGACGATTTTGTAATTTCTACACCATCGTTAATTCATTTTTTATGTTTGTCGATTTTTCTAATTGGTGTGTACGATGGAAATTTTCAATAAAATTATTGAAAAGTGGTTAAAAAATGCAGCTATTGTTAAACAAGTAATAAAAAAAATTAAAGTCAATTCCTACATAGGTCAACAAAGAATAATTTTAATTCAGTTACTTTTTATAAAAAATTACGTTTACACTAATTTTTTATAAAACAGTCTTTTTATTCCAAAAATATCATATCAGGGAATTTATGGGGAACTAATTAAAAGAAACGGGGAATTGCACTAACGTGACGCGGGGAATTGAGAATTTTTATTGGCACCACTGCACATAATATTAAGCACAAAAATATGCTACTGTAGATTTGCGCATTTGGGAATCGAATAATAACACGAAGCTTGGCAAACAAATTATATTAGGAAGGTAACACAATAATAATAACATTGATATATCGCATATGTAATGAACAATAGTTATGATAATATATACATTATTATTACAGTGGCATTATTATTATAAAATATTTTTTAATCTAAATATTTAAAACATTCGATAGTGAACCTACTTTTAAAATTTATGATACAAGTATAATTGATTATATAAAAATAATTCTATTTGCTAATTATATTTCAGCATATAAAATTAAAATTCGAGTACATTTAATACGTTTCACATTATTTTTGAACGTTTCTCTATACATACATTCTCTATACATACATACTTAGAAGATTTAACATGGCTTCAATACACAATTTTTCAATTAGGATTAAAATAAATCTTTTTTATTACATTTTGATACATAAATCGGTAACTACATCAATTTGACTACGGTACATGATGCAGAACGTGCGCTGGTGCTGTGGTTAATTCAGGCTCCTCCATATGATGAGCTATGCTTACTATGTCCCCTTCAGGGTGAGCAAATCCTCGCTTGTGATTTTTCATTCTCTTCATCTCTGCTAATTTCTTGGCTAATAAACGCCTGAAAAGAAAATCAGTTTGCATATTTATTCAACACAATACATTTTGTATTGAGACTTTAAAAACTGATTTAATATAATTTGGAACGTAATTGCCTCGAACTTTGTAGATACTACAATTGACAACATCTATCATAACTCGTAAACTATTATTTAGTTGTATTTGGTTGTAAATAGATCCATACATTTTATTTGGTTGTAAATAGATCCTCGTGACTTAGCTACCTGTAAAATCTAATATAATTTTGATTTAAATATCGCCGTTCAGTGAGTTGGGACTGGCAATTGTATAAAATATATGGTAAAAAAACTAAGGGGCTGAATCTGTATTTTTTTTTATTAGTGTTAAAGTCGTCCGAACATGTTTAATAATTTCTGCAATTTTTGGTGTCCGTCCGACTGTCTGTATTTAATTTTGAAACCACCAAACGACAAATATATAAATGTCACTTGACATATTTGTAACTTAACTTACTGTTGTCGGCAGTCAATTAGAATTCCAAGAATGAACACTGCAGCTATTGCAATGAGTACCACCACTGTCACTCCTAGTATTGCAGCCACCGTCATTGTTGGAACATCTTCAGCCATCACAGATATACTAGGATTCGACGTCTCTTCCAAGAATTCTGTAAGTAGAGAAATAGGTTCTAGTTTAGTTTAACTACTTTAATCATGTTGATATTTTAAACTGAGTCACATATTACTGTAATACATCAATGAAACGAAAAACTATTGGAAATATTTAATATAAAATTTTTAAATTAATTTCCCCAGAGAAAACCCAAACATTATTTTAGCAATGACTTCTATTATAGCTTATTTCTTCATTTATTATTATATATATTATAGCTTATTTATTCTATTATAGCTTTCTCATTATGGGACGTTGCAGTAAATAAAAGAGATAAAATAACGTCCATTCCTTTGCATAAAACTAATCGTTATCAATCAATCACAGCTATACAGATAACATAAACAACTGATCTAATAATATTATAATATTAAAAGTATATACTTAATATAAAACCCCATTGTTTCTCAGACCACTCATCATTCAAGGTGACCTGAATATCAAGTGGTTCCTGCTTACTAATTGTACCTGTACTTTTAATGGCGGACGGCGAACGTGCATCGCGCATCGCGCATTCAACTGTCTTATCAGGGCAAGGCATTATTAAACAGTTTATTTACTCAGAAAGATCCTATTTTAATGTTTCTTTGAAATCAAATGTTGTTGCTCTGCCATCGTTCATTAAATTTGTTTTCGTACTGTAGTAGGTATATACAAACTGATTTTTGGAGCTAAATAGTATTATAATTTGTACTTGTCGTCACCTATATATATATATTATATATATATACAGAATGTGACATAGAAACACATTCAATGCCCAGTATATTCTGTAATTTCAGTATTAGTAGATTCAATATTTCTCATAACTTTAATTCATATAACACACATTTTAGGGCAATGCTATAATTAGTAGGTAGGTAACACAACGTACTTTTGGTACATATAATTATAATCAGATATAATATGATCATTATCGTCAATGATTAATTGCGTCAGTAAATTTTTTGCTGATTTGGTTTAATAAATTTTTTGTAGTAGGTTATTTACAATATCCAATGATCTGAATAGTTCCCAAACTTACCATATCTTATAAACACACAATTAGAACTTTATTTTAAGACGTATTAACCCATAAGGTTAAAAACTTTTCACCATTACAACCCACTAATAGTATGTCCCACTACTGTGCTCGGCTCCTCTCTAACAATGAAAGGTCAAGGATAGTAAGGATAAAATATGATTTAAAATTCAAATTCAAACCCATTTAGACATATTTTGAATACGCGTTTGTACGTCATTTTCAGTGTTACTATCTAGTTGCCCTTTCTTGCAACATAAATATTGAGTCATTATCAGTTGCTTACCACACATAAAGATACCATAAAATATCTATGAAATTAAGCAAAATAGCTAGAATCAGATGTTTCAACCAGTTTTTACCGGATATCCGGTAACTATATACGGATACCAGATAATGACCGACTATCGGACCGGATACCGGAATTTTAAATAAATATCATATAAATTCATATTTTTTTTACTATAGAACAAAATCAATACTCGTACTGCACTAAGAGCAAATAGTGATGAATTTAATTGAAGTAATTTCTATACATTAAGAGGCAAAAAACGGTTGCTCTTGTCTTTGTATACAAGGCCAGCTTCCGAAAAAGTCTTTCGCTGTATACGCTGCTATAGGGCGCTGAAAGATATATTCTAGCAAACTTTGCTAAGTTTTGGTATAGTACAGCATTAGCTGACCACCAAATATAAGGATCATGGTCGCCACCAATCTTCATTAACTACAAATAAAAATAAAGCTCCTTTGTAATCGCGTTATTTTCTTGATTGGGTGTTGTTTTCATTCACTACCTCATAAAAGCAATCCCAGAACATGACATGAACTTCGCAAGATACAGCAGACTCTGTCTCTTCTGTTCTACTTTTTTTGACCAGTGATAAACATGAACTGCTGCTGGAGGACTCATCGTAAAACATTTTATGGATTCTTTCCGCTTCAACAACTAATTAAATGTCTCATTGTGAATATTTCATTATTTAATTTAAGGGTTTTTAATTAATGTGCAGACATAATATCATAGTGCATATTCTATAAACATAGTTTTTTAAGCATTCAAAAGTAAAAAATTACAGTAAACCAATGCGGCACATGGGATTTTTTTATATTTCATAAGATTTTTCTTAGTAAAATAAGATCTGGAAACTTACATAATCTTTACCTTTAAAAAACAGCTAAATAAAGGCCTATCCATAGTCCATCACGATGGCCAAGTGCGGATTAGCAAACTTCACACACCTTTGAGAACGTTATGGAGAACTCTCATGTGTGCAGGTTTCCGCACGATGTTTTCCTTCATCAAAGCAAGTGATGTCTATTTTTGTAATACGAACATAATTTTAAAAACTAAACCTACGCGCAGGATTACATCTCGAGTCTTCCGAGGCACCACTTCTTCCCGCGGGGAACAAATTTGTAATAATTAATAATAACGACGATATTTACAGGTATAAATAAATAATTACCTCCATCTTCCCACGTCGTACTTTTTTGCACCAATTCATCCATATCAAATAATTAAAGCGCTTTATCTTTTTCGTTTCAATTTTTTGCAGTCCTTTAGATTCTGTGAAACCTGTGGTTCAAAATAAATACATGATGAATTGATGAATCAATTATCATCGACGACAGCAATAATCATATTTTAATTTGAGTGCGTAGTTTTAGCTGCCGTACAAAGAGAGAGTTCTCGAAGCTCTATCTTTCACGGCACGGAGGCACGAATTTTCACGCGATCTTCACCGATAGATAGATCGATTACGATAAAGATAGAGGTGTATGAAGTAATTTTGAGAAAGTAATGAAACGCTTCACAAAAACGAATCACAATTTTTACAGGTACGGTTATTATTTGTGTTCATTGTCATATTTCCTGAAGCGAAATGTTACCTACAAAAAATGTAAAAAATTAATACTAATAAGTTATTTCAAATAGAACCACTGAGGTGTCTAATTTATTAATATTTTTACTATTATTTTAGCGGAAAATGGAAGCAGTGTGGAATTATGGAAATAGCCTATCATTAAATTATACAAACGATCAGAAGAATTTTAAAAGAAATTTACACAGAAATCAATTCTTGGAATAAACGCGATTAGTGACGTAACGCGATGCTAATTAAAATATGTAATTTTTTCCTTTCCTGATCTTAATCTAAGCAGCTACTAAGCGGTATGTTATTCGATAGATTCTTCCATTTGATAAGAACATGGTAAAAATGATAGTGAACGATTGTATCGAAGGATTAAATATGTTTTTATTTACTTTACATCTAGAAATGGGGTCAATCACTTTTTGTATCAGGTAGTCAAACAAAAAAATTAATATTGCGTTGTTTGTCACTTGGATTCCTCACAATTATATAGATAGACGATTAAAGAACGGTGACAATTATTGACCGAAGTTCTTTGTTGTGTTAAACAAAGACCATAAAGTTAATATACTAGCGTAATAGAGGAACACAGCATACGAGTGGGATTTCGAGCTTTACAGAAAAACTTACTTGCGAGAAAGAGACGCAAGAGAATTGGCCGTAGGACTGTTTTCAAACTATTTACTCTCTATTTTTACTTTTAAATTTCCGTTACAGCTTGTAAATACATTGGACAGAAAATAGATTAGACTGTTATAAAAGTGTATCTTTGGCTATTGAATAGTATTAGCTCCTTAGATTGATAAAATTTGGCAAATTTTATATCTGTTATTATTATGATGTGACAATATCCAGCGAATGTGATATCATATTTATTGACTAATTTTACTACTTTAAAATTTCCTGTAAATGCAGTTCAAAAAGAAAAATGGACTTGAATGTTGAACCAGATAGGTAGGGTTCCTCACAAAGTTTACAGTAGACATTTTAAGGGAAATTATTTTGTTCTACGAAATCACTGATATTTTAATGAAGAATCTATACCCACAAAATTTTTGTTGGTTAGTTTATTTCCGAGGGCAATAAGTTATATCGATTTACATCAAAGAATCAATTAAAACCAATAAGCATTATTATTATTGTTTTCTTTAGTACCTTTTAATCACGTTTTGTTTTATTTTAATCAGTTTACAAATAAAAATATGTTAATACACAGAATCCCGTCCAATAAGTTAAGTTTAAACGAAGCAAAGTAAAGAGAAGTTACTAGAATTAACATGGTATTATTAATTTAACATGTAATAATTAATTAAGAGAATGAATTAAATATAGCAAAAAACCTGTGATGGAATAGTCGATATTCATATTGACAGTGCAAGGCTGTGAATTTGACATCACTAAAAGTCACTCACACAAGTGTTGTTTTCACACACATGCACATTTAGGTTTTGGTGACGCGTTGATGAGATGAGTGTTGGTCTATTACGTTAGTGTATTTAATTTATGGCAAAAACACTGAAAATTTTCCGTTTTATACATATCAATCCGATATAATAGATAAATGTAAAGCAAACCTTAACAATATCCGATCGGTCCTAACTAATTAGCGTTAGGTACTATTTTTTATCAAATTTGATATCAAAGGCCCTTTGCAATTTGTTAACTTGTAATAGTGGTGATCGAGCTGTATTCCAGATATTCACAGATAACGAGAACGAGGTGACGAAAACTATGGAAGGAAAAACTATTAGGTATTAGATTACATACTCCCCTTAAAAGTATATGTGTATACAAATTGTATTATTTATTTATTTAAAACTTTAAAGACCACAAAAACAAATGAGGTACATTATGGCGAGCTTAATGCTTAAAGCATTCTCTACCAGCTAACCATTAGGCCAAACAGATATTCACGAGGAGAGGTATTATGCTATAGTTTTAAAATGTATGGAGAAAGTATTAATACGCAATATTCCTAAAATTATAAATATTAATATATAGATTTATACATAGGTATACATACATACATACATACATACATACATATAATATAAATAAATATATA
>PDGT01000001.1:9739484-9851920 GCA_003671415.1 Megathymus violae
ATCAGGGACGCTTGTAACCTTTTCTTAAAGTTGAACTTAGTTCCCGACTTCCGAAGTTCTTCAGGAAGAGCATTCCAAGAGCGGATAGCCTGAACTGCAAATGAATTTGACACAAAACTAGATCGATGCAGCGGGATAGAGAGAACATAAGACTCAGCAGAGCGAAGCTGTCGATCATGGGAAGAGTTGAATTTTGAATTTTAATAATCAAGAGAATGACTATCAAAGAAAATGGAAAATAGTGTACAGAGTAACCTAGCTTGCCGTCGCTGGCGGATAGGAAGCCATTTAAGCTTAGAACGATAGAAAGAAATGCGATCAAACTTGCGCAAACAGAAGACAAAGCGAACGGCATTTATGAGGCGATCCAGTTTGTCCAGTAGAGCCTCACTAAGATCTAAGTAACACACGTCGCCATAATCAATAATTGGGAAAATCAGGGCTTGAACCAAATTAATTTTGGTCTCAATAGGCAGAAAATTTCTGAGCCGGTTAAGGAAATTTAAAGAGGACATTACTGCGCGACATGTTTCACTAACCTGCGTAGACCAGCTTAAAGAGCTGTCAATGTGAATACCAAGGTCTTTGACGCTTTGAGAGAAGGGTATTTTCGAACCATCAAGCATGACAGGCGCAACAGAATTAAAGTCAATATTAGCCAATTGACGGTGGCTGCCCACAATAATAGCTTGACATTTAGATGGGTTTACATTAATTCCGAAATTTTATGACCATGTGCTGACATTGTTTAGGTCGGAATTAATCCTGGCAATGGCATTCTCGATATCGCAAACGTCAGCTCCACTATAAATCTGCAAGTCATCCGCGTAAAGATGGTAAGAACAGCCGAGAAGTGGAGTAAGGGTGTTAATAAAAATGGAAAAAAGCAGAGGAGAGAGAATGCCGCCTTGAGGCACGGCAGAGGTAAGACAACACCAGTCCGAAACTGTGCCATCCACTCTGACAGCCTGTTGGCGGCCTCGAAGATACGATGAGCACCATGCGAGAACTGTAGGCGAGAGGCGTAGCTGGGTAAGAATGGCAAGGAGAATATCGTGGTCAACCATATTAAAAGCATTCGAGAAGTCAATTAAAACCAAAATGGTGACCATTTTACTCTCCATGCCCTCACGTATGTCTTCAGTCACCTTTAACAGAGCAGTGGTTGTACTATGTCCTGGTCTGAAACCGGACTGTAGTGGGCTTAGTAAGTTTGACGTATAGATATACGAAGACAGTTGCTTGTGGACAACAGCTTCTAAAATTTTCGAAAGAAATGGCAATATGGAGATTGGCCTATACTCTTTTAGTCCACAGGGGTTGGATGTTTTCGGAATAGGAGTAACTAATGCTTTTAGCCAGAGTTGAGGAAATACCCCTTCTGATATGGAGAAATTAATAATATGAATGATAACTGGAAGAAGGAATGAGAGTATAGGCCATTTCCCTACTAATCCCATCATGGCCAACGGCGTTAGATTTTAACGATGCAACCACTTTGCCTACCTCGCCCACAGTAGCAGGCGAAAACGAGAAATAATCTGAAGGAGATTGAGCCGTTGTAAGTGATATTAGAAATAGTCAGAGATTTAAGTGAGGTGCTGATAGAAGATACAGAAGCGAAGAAGAGATTAAATTCATTAGCAGAAAAAGAGGGTTTCAAGGCTTGTGCAGTGTTTTTACCAATGCCAAGTGTACGGAGAAACTTCCATATATCGGCTGTTGAAGAATTATTAACATGCTCCTTGATATGTTGTCTTTTGGCTGCTCTCACCATCGCATTACAGCGATTACGAGCAACCTTATACAGTGACCAGTTTTCATCACACCTGTCACGCTTGAATTTTCGAAAAGCCCTGTCCCGCCGCGTCATCGCCATCCGAACCCTTCTGGTAATCCACGGAGCTGGCGGTCTTTTAATTCTTATGTGTCTAAGCGGTGCATGTGCTTCAAACAGTGTGGAAATAATATTATTCGTGTGAGAGACTTTTTCGTCCACCGTTGACGCAGCATACACATTAGAGAAATCAATTTCGGCAGCATAACCGTTCAAAGATTCGATATTTATACTGGCAAAACAACGCATGGCAATTACCTCTGATTTAAGCTTGGGTGGCCTCAGTTTATACGACAGATAGAGAAAGTCATGTCGCGAAAAACCCGGCGCAGAAATTTGTCCATGGCATGTGACATGGCTCTGTGAAAAGATCATGATCAAGTCAAGTAACGAGTCAGAAGTATCAAGATTATGGTGTGTAGGTCCCGAGGGAAGAATGGGAAGGTTGACAGACTTAATAATATCGAGAAGATTATTACTTAGGGAATTTTTCTTAAGAAGATCTGTATTTAAATCACAATCAATTATTTATCAAATGTATAAATTAGTAATTTAAAAGCTTTGACATAAATTACTTCTTATCGAGCATTTTTAATTATATTGAACCTTTTTTTATTTTTCTTCACGATTTAATTGATTTACTTTCTTACAATTTAAGCAGTCATGTTCTAGAAATCCATATGTGTAAAAACTAAATTGGCTTTTCAATTCTTTTCCCAGTTTCTTTTTTTACATATTAGAAATTTAGTCAGTATATATTAAACTAATTAAATCTTTGCCTTACTTGGGATTTAAAGCAGATAAAAGTATTCTCAAAAAAAACATTTAAAAAATATAAGTACTTAAATGGTAAATATATATATATATATATATATATATATATATATATATGAAGCATCAATTATTTGTTAAACATATACGTATACTAGTAAAGATAGTGCGAATTTTATGAGCTTGCATGCATGCAGAGGGTAATCTCCGAAATTACGGCACCTAATTGAAAAATTCGTTTACCATCTGAAAGGAACACTATTCCCGATGGACAGTGGTAATATATCACATTTATATAAATTAGCTAGAGTTACGACGATATTCACTTTATTTATGCTATTTAGATTTTTATTATATCTACCTCCGTAATATCTATAAAGATAGATAATTGTTCAACCCGAACGAAGACGTGCGGAGCGGCTAGTCTATGATGAAGTATAGACTGTTAGAAATATTAAAAAAGCTGCATTTCGGATATTTTCACATAATTAGTACAATTGTATAATCTTGTATCAGCTATGAAAATTGCAACATTCATATACACTCAATTGTTATCCATCTAAATGCATTTTTATTGTCGCCCGCCGTACATATCAGCTACGGTAACAGTTTAAAGACAAGCAATAGGTAACGCGAGGTTAATGAGCTGATAAATATAGTACAGCAGATTAACGTTCAGAAAAAGTATAATCCAACTAACATTCGGAATAACAATATCTTCATGCTAATAAGGTTTAATCGCAAATGGCGCATGGCTTCGCCCATTCGTGACTTACTACAAAGTACAGGTTTTTTCTCATAATTGAGGCAGTTTTGAGTATATAACATTCATTTATTTCTTATGAACAATAAACATAATGGAACAAAGCAGGAGTTAATGCATTATCTGCCAGTCAATCTTCGGGCAGTTTGAGAAGCAACGATGGTAGTATAAAAGATGAAATAAAAATGTAAGTCTTCAAGTATTATCAACATTATAGTATTCAAGAATGGAATGGTGACGGGCTACTGGCTTACCTAAGCATCGAAGTGCATAAGCATCCAGAGATCTCTGTCCTAGCTTAACGATTGTTATCTAAGGTTAACGAGCAGGCCAGTCGTGACGTGCTTTTCAAAATGCAGTAACGCGCTCAAATCATTAAGAGAATTTAGACTTTACCTATCCAACTACCGACCACGTCCGAACATGCTAAAATCGATTATCAATTTCTCGTATCATTACAAAAAATGAGAGGAGTTAAGGTCATATTACGGCCCGCTGGACAACTCTCAAGTATATAGGTTTACCAACGATGTTTTCCGTATCCGAATCAAGTGATTATTTTATTTTAATTTTACTTTATTAAGTATTATGTTATATTATATTTTTATATTTTAATAGCAAACTACCCTCGCTTCGCTTCAGGAAAACTACGCCTTACATTATTTTAAATTAACTTATAACTTTTTTATTTATGGACGGATTGCAATGAAACAATTGCTTACTGCAATACATTAGTGAAAACCAGAACGAAATCGGTTAAGCCGTTTCTGAGATAAGCGGGAAGAAACGCACAAACAAAAATTCGAACAAATATTGTATTGCGTTAATGAAGGCCCGTAATAATGTTTTTTCTTATAAATCGTTTATGTACAGCAATCGATCAGTTAGAATTTCATTATTAGTACAGATATATATGTATTTATACATTTTAAGTATATAACAAGCATATTATTACTTAATGAAGTAATAATTACTTCGTATTAGATAAATTATTTGAAAAATTTGAGGTGCATGCAGTATTCAAATTACTAGATATCTTTTTTTCCCGGCTGGATACTTCACTTTTAAAAACCGTCGACTTGCGTTTTTAAAGATATAAACAATGGGTACTGAAGCCTAGTGACGGAGAGTGGGTTCGGCATTTAGGGATGTTACATACGAATTTATTATTTAAATAAAACTAATATTCGATATCCTTGGTATAATCAATAATATTACCATAATGTATTCGCAAAAGACTTCATAAAGTTCTAATTATAGTGTGTTTTCAAGATTTTAATAACTGTTTGTTAACCGATTTTCTCGTCTTTTTGATAACTATTGACGAATTTTAGTGTTTGTTATCAACAAAAATTGTAAAATCAATGGTTACTGTCGACTTTGACCACCAGGCGAACACTAATGATTGTAAATAGATCATAAAAAATCTTAAACGTTTATAAATCGAATTATGAAATACCTTTACGTAACTTACTTTTCAGGCGTATTGTTTCAGGCGGACATAAGATAAACGGTTTGTTCTAGAATACATCAAAAGAATACGTTTTTAAAACATAAAGAAAACTTTACTTCATTATATCGCTTTGCTAGCGTGACAAACAACAATTTAACGAACCGGAACGCAACACAAAATAAAATTCGTGAAGAATGTACATATACAACACATATTTATTTACAACCCATTACTGTAAAAAAGTGTATACACGTTTTGGCAAAGGTTCATATTTTAATATTAATATTTCAATGCTTGATTACAATTATCAATCAATTTAATATTAATTAATATTTCAATGCTTGATTACAATCCCACCTAATGGTAAGTAATAATGTACTCTAAAATCGTAAAGCGCACTTACTTAGAAAAAGCCTATTCACACTGTAACGGTAGAATGTAATTGTGTTGCAATTGTAATTGTGCGGGTAGACTGTTCCAATTGAGGGTATTTACAAAGAATGCGCTTTCGTTCCTCGAAAAGCACGTTAACATGTCCTGTTCAGTGTATCGCTAGATGGCAATTGTTAAGCTTGTCAACATACATTTGACATTCATGTTGAATATTATTCCGAAATTGCTACTCCAAAACGCCTTTGAGTTTGAAACCAACATAATCCACATCGAAACGTTAAAAAGTTAAAATATGTTATTTGTTACATACAACAGGTGTTACAAATACGTATTAAAAATCTCAAATACTGCGGCTCACTTATAATACTCAAGTCTTTTACTATCTTTATTACATGCATAATTGAAAGAGATATTGAAACTGGGCAAGATTACATTCCGTGTACCCTCCGAAGTTTTTATAAACTGAATGACGGCCGAATATGTAATAATACTATTTCTTGAACACACACAGTTCTGAGTTGAAGTAGTATATTACCACACAAAAGTAAATAATCCCACCTGGTAGTAAGTGGTGAGGAAGTCTAAGATGTTGTATGCTCTAACTTATAAAGGCCTATCCACACTCCTCTTGAAGCCTTCTACGTCATAAGTTGGTCGGAAACCCCGACGTGGGCAAATTATTTCAGTCCTTTGCCGTGAGCATAACGAATGACGACGCAAAGCGCGTTTTTTTATAATTATATTTTTATTAAACAGTTTTCCCAATTATATAGTAATTGGAATTATATATTTTAAACTGTTTTCCAAATTATATAATTATTGGAATTATATTTCTTATGGCGCGTTATGTAAGTCACTAATTACAGGATTACCTAATTTTAAAAAAAGCCTTATGTATACGAAGATATTATGAATTTCATGAAGTTTATCCGACTGAATAGTGCTTGTTACTGATATTGCTTGTCTATGGATTTTCCTTAGGGTTTCCTATTGTTTAGATTATTACATATTAACCTAATGTAAAGAGATGAGGCAGATAATTTTTTCCCCTTTTCGTATATATGTATTATGATCATAGGCTCATACCATACACACATAGAGTGCGACCAATGGATAAAAACCATTCAGCAAAGATAAAATATTAATATTGTGTGTAATATAATATATTAATATTGTGTATTCTGATCTTCAAGTACCAGGTTATTGTATATTGGAAATATAATTTGTAATATCATATTGGGATACATATCCGTGGGGCAACCCCTGCAATTTTTTATCGTTGGGACAATCCTATATAGTCTGTGACCGCACTGGCAAGACATTTATAAATCGCGTCGTTAGTGGCATCTGTTCTAGCATATTGAAGGCAATGTAGTACATTGAAAAAACCACAATATCCAAACAAGAAAAATATTTTACCAATAAAAACACTACTTTAGTTTGAAGGTGAATTTCTTGGTTTCCTCTTCTATTTCCTTATCCTTAGAAATGGTATTTTTTCATCAAATTTAAGTGGGACCAAACGGCTAGTATAACCTCTCAAACAAAAAAGAAATGTTCCAAACGGAGTTCTGAGGCAACAAATATAAAAAAAATACAATTGAAATGAAAATCCTCACTTTTTTGAAACTGCTTAAAAAAAGACATTGAATCTTAAAAAAAAATATTTAAACAACTAAATTCAAAGTTCACAAGTCACTAAATTGAGATGTCGACACAATTCAAATCTTCATTTTATAATCTTGGAAATTTGTCAATTTCCTAACGTCCCAGGAAAACATTATTACTTTTTACATAACTTCGATGTAAAAAGTTTACATAATTTCGATATTAAAATGTAATTAGGTTAGAAACAATTGTCGAAAGGACATAAGAATCGGTTAACTTAACCATAAGTAAGTAAATTAAATTATTAACTTTAGCAGAATTTGTATCATTTTTTATTTTCAATGACTTACTGAAGAGCAGACTTATACGTGCACACAATTTGCAGGTCCGGTTTACAAGTTTGAAGTAACGCATTATTGTGTTAGAAGTTAGTTTGAATAATGCCAATAAGACGCCGCAGCGTTTCGTAAAATATGTATACCACAAAAGATTGCATTCAGTCATATTTTTCCTATCACGCCATCACTAAACCACTATACTCGCCGTTCTTTCTTATGACTAATACAGCAAATATCCTGCCGTGCGTAGTTTAAAAAAATCATATCGTAATTATATCATTGTAAATGTGAGTGCTTGTTTATGTTTATCTATCGCAAAACGTGATCGAATTCTAATGAATTTCATAGAATCGATTTTATCCTAGAACGATATATTATTAGCGTTATATAAAGTATTTGTTTCTTTATTAATTGTTAACTAATATTACCAATTTTCTTTGCTAATAACACTCTATAATGTTATATGTACAACTTTGCTGCTTTTTATATGGATGAAACAGTTGTGATGTAACGTTTATATTACTTTCGGTTGTCATTGTCGTTGACCGGCCCCGATGTGCCTAATAACGCGATGTGAACGCATTGTACAAAGCGCAAGAAATAACTACCGAACAACAGAGTGACGAAATACTTGATTATTAAATGCTACTTGAAGTCTTCGTTAACTTTGTTTTTCCATTTATTTAGCTTAACGATTTCTTTTAAAAATAATAAAATATTCAATCAAATTCAATCAATTGAAACGGACAAGACCACTAACTTTTTCATACCACAAAATTTTCAAAAATAACAAAACTGAAAATGACAGTGACAGCCAGAAAATTTGTTTCAAGAACAAAAATTGCGCGCATGAAAACCGATATTCATAATTGTAAAGAGAGTTAGAAAAATGTTTATGTCATCCCGCTTAGCATAAGACACCTACAGACGTTGTTATCCCCATACGAAATTTGAAAGGTAAAGTGACTTCAGTCTGTTTAATCTATTAAATCCTTTTTTGGTAATCAAAAGTTTTTGTAAATACCAAACATGTAGACCATCAACATAGTGCTTGTTGCTTTTTTTAAATCAATCTATACTAATAATCAAACTGTAACAGGACTTTGTCTGTCCGTGTGTCTGTGCGTAGACGTAAAACAAAAGAATTACTGAACAGATTTTGTGATATTCAACATATTTGTAACTTATAATCTCGGATACGTTTCATCACAGGAAACTGTAAAGCAGGATTGTGAATAAAATTTAACTATCTGGCTGCAGTCATTACGATAAAAGAATGAAAATGCTAATTGTAAATTTAAAACGTAGGTCTGAAGGCGAAGATAGTTGTCTAGATAAAAGTACAACCACTCATCAGTCTAGGCTGGTTACAAACGCGTTGCCATTGACGATCAATACTGTTTACAAGTGGTAACTAAATGTACTTTGTAAGTTTGGATTTAGTTAAAAAGATTGACTTGTTTGGCAGGTAGATAGGTTTCACTAGACGGTTAGAACAAGTTATGATATCTAAACGTAATAATCTTTATGACTACTTCACGGATTTTCATGCGATTTATGTAGTATGATTCACGAGGAAAATTTTGGTGTGTTATTTGTAAAACTGTTGCGTATTTTGGTCATATTAATAGCATTCGCTAAGAGGTAAAAAATCTATAAATCTGCGGATTTTTCCTTACAACACCTACCTACCAGTGGTAAACTCGGACGGGCTTGCTGGTATTATAGTAAAATACATATAAAACTTTGACTAGGGATCAATGGACGGTTGGATTAGTATCAAGTTCATTGCAAAATAGGTCAAGAGCAAGGCATGTGTGTGTATCCGGAAAACGACAATGAACGGGCAGATTGTAAACGACCGTCAAAGATAGCCACTTCGATTAGCAGTAAGTGATAAAAAATATATGCGTAATTTGTTGACATTATTGATGAACTTGCATTTAATAAGAAGACTGACGAAGGACTTTTAATAATACTAGTCTTTAATCATCCTGAATGTAAAATTAAACACGTCTCTCAATGTGATGATATTATGCTCGTATAGTAGATAAACACGTATGTTAATTTTATTCAGAACCTAGTAGGTTCTGTTTTAGGTTACTACAAAACGATATTATTATTGTAAGGGTGTGAATAGTGTAAGAAATTAATTAGATTCAAAACTTAGCACTACGTTTTCAAGAACTTACATAAACATAGACTAACCTCTTTACCGCTCCTTTCACTTGTAAAACTTGTTATAGTTATATAAACTGGATTCTCTACGCACTAAGTACTTTGGCACAATTTTGGTATCGTTAAATAATGTTAAAACCACGTAATCATCGTCGTATTTTCCACGTAAATGTGGCGCCAAACTAGTATACATTAGTTGAACACGAATGGCGCATGCGCAACCTACAACAGCGCGACTGTTACTGTTTCTGCAAACCACGAGATCAACTCGGTGTAAAACTCAACAAAACCTTACTTTGTTATCATTCGACAAGTTAAGTTTTTCAACAAAAAAATCGTTTTGTTGGGTAGTTGTACATAAGATTTGTAATGACTATCGGGCGTCGAATGTCACAAATAAATCTTTATGGTTTTTCCAAACATTCACAATATCCTAATAACCATATTACATACATATACCTAATATCATCACATCCATGAACCGCCCCCTAAAGTTTACGTAAAACATTAATGGATGATAAAAATATTTATCGTACAATGGATATGTGAATAGAAACCTAATCTATTAAAGAGCACTATTACTATTTAATCAATAAATGGATCAATACAGGACAGCTCTCTCATCGAAATTTACAGATATGTTTACAAATTTACATTGAAGCAAACACTTTTTCTCCAAAAGTGAATGTTATTGTAGGTTTCTAGTTATAATCCCTGTCCAGACTAAAATAACAATGCTAAGAATTTTAATACATTTTTTTTGCTTAAGAGGATTATTGATAAAAGGTTTTATCACATAAATTCGCCTATTATACTTAAACATACTTATGAACAAATAATAATACGTATGATAAATAGTAGTCCTTTGTTACTTACCCTGTTTTTAAGTTTGTTGCCTCATGCACAACAAAATAAATGAGTTAAAATAAATTAAATACTACGTAAGTACATCTGCATGGCTATATGTAGGATTATTTTGGTCTTTGTAAGGTCTATAATTAATATTTTAAAATCACCTCTTCAAATAAATAACACCTTCGTTACAAAAATAAAATCATAGACAAAATGAGGCCTTGGCCAATTTAGGCAACCAGCTTAGTTGCGTTACAGTAACTCCTAGAAATTACATGCTTTCGAGAAATTATTACGATGCTGTTTAACACTGAATATAACTTTATACACTTAGGTAAGTGTATAAAGTATATAGGTATATGATGTATTCTGTGTACTCTGATATTTATATCTTATGCACCAACCATTTTGAACTTTGTTTCTTACTGTATCATATATGTATAAGTCATTCAGTCATTTTTTTTTACATAAATTCTCTTATACGGTTTAAATTCTCTAATATGGTTCTTGTCACGTATTTATCGATATCTGAACGTAACAAATAATAAAGCGAAACACAAATGCAAAAACCGCTCAATAACCTTCGTCACTTGTGTAAATATTGCAAAATTATGAAGTAAATAAACATAACTTACTTAATAACATTTCTCAATAAAAGTAGCATCTGTATGGCTTCCAAAGATATAACTTGTATCCTTGGCGAATGGTTTTTAACCATTGGTCGCACTCTATGTGTACACACAGAATACACACTCATAGGATACAAGTTAAAGCCATACACGTATGGTATGGGCTTATCACCATAAATATTAACAAACTACTTGACCATGCTGTTCAAGTGCGGATTGATGAAGGGATTACGAGCAACCCAAACGTCCGAAAAATTATGACGTTTGAATAGCTTCGACATTGTAACGACACCTATCTAACGACAACAACCGGATCTTACGGCTTGACCATCAATACGAATCACCACTTTACCAGTTTAACCAATAGCGGTCACCTGTCCAACTCCTAATCACGTCCAAAGATCCTTAACTTGGTTGATCAATTGTAGTTCTCATATAACTGAATTCTAAAGTGTTATACAATAAAAATGTTCCTTTTCAAAATTACAAGAGCTGTTGCAACGTATGACAGAGCTGTAATCGGCTAACATACATGCAAACATGACTCACCAGTACGAACGGAAAAAAACATATGTTTATAAACGAGAACATCGATTAAATTTAATATCAATTAACAGGACGTCATTCGTAGGTATATCGTTTAATATTTTTGAACAGCCACGTATTTAGCTTCATTATGGATTGTCGATTGAGTGTGAATTTAATGATAACCATTTACATGCTATTCATAGATTTCCGGTGCAATGATTTTTCAATTACGCGTCATAAAATGAGAAATTAAATATAATTTACTTGATAACAGATTATATTGTATCGCTCTTCAGTAATTACACTAAGCTTACAAAAAATAATATTAAAAATGTCTTTTTATTGAAAATCGTCCCTAAAAGTGAACTATGCAAATTATTGACAACCCCATAGCCCAGTTGGTAGTGACCCTGCCTGCCGAGCGAGACAGATATTAATGTGATAAATAAATGTTTGTTCTTGAGTCATGGGTGTTTGTTATGTCATATTTGAGTTTTTCCATGCCACCCGCAACACAGGAAATCCTAGTGCAGGGGTGTAAGTGTATAAAAGTTAATTTTTTATGTTAATTGTTACTGTTTTCCCCAAACGAGATGTTCATTAGTTCTTTCAAGCAACCCATTGGTATTCTGCAGTTGGTTTTAGGAAACTTTTGAAGACCATTTTGTAATTATAAATCAATAAAAGGAAGATTGCCGACTTCATTCGATTATTCAGGAAGGGCTCGAGAGGATTTATATGTTAAGTATTTTTTCTATATAATATTATCATGATTACGTATATTATTACTATAATAAGATGTTTCCTAAAACAGGAAAGGAAGGATTTGACTTGACGTACGAGACTAATCAATTAACAAGTATTGGATGACAGTTCTTTTCACAGGGTCTCATCGGATTATCAGAATATTGCCAACGAAATGATAATTTAGATATCAACAATGTAACAATAAAAATAATATCAAACATTGGACTTCAAAAAGCTACAACATGCAGACGGTCTATGTAATGATGGTAAAGTAGTCACCACCGTCCACATACTTTTGTAACACCAGGCCAAGGATACTTTGACGCCCAGAAAACAACGGTAAATCATCCAATTCTTAACTACTCTCGACGTAAACATTTCAAGAACATTAAGGAAGTAAGCTCGTAATTAAGGATGGGGGGAGACCCCCCCAAATTAATTTACCGACACAAAAACAATCAAAACATTTATTGATTAATTACTCAATTAATGATTGGGATAATTAATACAAAATATATTTATAAAGGGTGACAAAAGTTTCAGGTGTCCAGAAGGATGTTTTTTCTTTACCTTTAGCGTATATAAAGGGAGAGGAGTTAAGAAGTCTGATCAGCCCCATTAATATAAACGAAAAATCGGATATCCCGTGACGGTTACAAAATGTTAATTAATTTGTACCTACCTGTCAAGGATTATTTGTGTCCTAAAATATATATTTATATATATGCAAGTGCAGTTCGGTTGTCAGAGCACAGCAACGATTCATTGAGTCGAGATAACTTCGACTTCGACGTAATCTTGTTTGTACTTGTGTACGTTTTTTCTTCTTGTCATTTTGCTTGCGTTTTGTTTTGCCGTATATTTGTGCAATTTGTCTGAGATAGGCGTTCATAATTCTGCCAATTTCCGCGTGAAGTTCGGGGAAAAAATAGTTAATCTTTGTACATTTTTGAATCCTCCTTCCCCATAACTTAATTATAGCTATGGCATTGCTCTTTGGACATATGGATCACATCAAAGTCCTTCATGTAGTTTTCAAGCGATACCAAATTGTCATATTTTTTTTTGTTTATTTATTGTTAATTAAGACGGTACAAAACCAATTATACTAACAAACACAATATAAATTAAAAAAACTAACAACTTACAAATCTTAATAATAATAAAACAATACTAATAATTCAATAGAATCTGACATCAACCTCGATGCTGTATTTTAAACAGTAATCCACAATATCTTTCCAGTCTTTCAGTGTTCGCGGTATGGGTGAGTAAGCATGCGCGCAGATGCGTCTGGAGGAGTAATAATTACAAGCAATTTATGTCTTCGGCACCCGAAGAAGTTGCATAGCGCGTACAAATTAATCAACTTGTTGTGTAACTCCAGTGCGTCTATTAAGCCCCGTAGGGTGGTAAACACTGTTATCAACTAGTCACTGGATCTCCTACAATTCAGTGAGCTGTAATTGAGGCACCCCAGGAGGAACACAGTAGGGTACAAAAATGGGTAAGACCCGAAGTTGCGTTTATAAAGGTATCTGAAAATTGCTTCTTGAACCTTTGCTAAAAGAGCCGTGTACTTAGATCGGTATGGGTTCCAGACGCAGGAGCTGGATTCCATTTTGCTGCGTACCAATTGAGAAATATGTTCTGAGGAACAAAACCAAGCTGCTGGATAGATTCTTTTACAACGTTAGAAATGTGTTTATGGAAAATTAGCATTTAATCAAAAGTAACTCTTAAATCTCGCATTTGAGTAATTCAACGAATTTCAGTAATACCGGTAACATATTTAATAAGTATGGGGAATCTTATTTTACCCAAACCAATAACATAACAATTATGTATGATAGGTGCAACATAATTTTTTACAAAGAAGTACATATTTCCTATCTACTACTCCATTTACTGGGGCAGGTAATCTACTATGCTTTATTTGAGTTGTTATCTGTACGTTTGCTTACGAGCGCTGCTCGTTTCCTTGGTGGCCCACTTTCACGGCGGATGTTGACTTGATAATGTCGAAAGTGAGCTTGTCGCTACAAATAGCATGTAGTCGTTCAACAACTATTAAAGGGTACTTAGTTCAAGTACATTGATTAAATATGAAGAACGTGATTTAATTTGGTAGGATGAAAGGCAAAAGTTATCTGCTACACTTCTCGTCGTTTAAGTATTTTAATGTATAAAGGATCAGCATATTTACACTTCCGCGTTTCTCCCTGTGTAGTATAGACACAACAAAGATCTTACCGCAAACGTTTATGTGTACATGATTACACGTTTCTTATACATACATATTAACGGTGCGTAGTAGCCAAAATCGAAACCTTTTTCAGTCAACAGCCAAACTCAGCATGTAAAACGCTCCAGCTATCCTGGAGCCTTAGCTAGAATCCCAAATTACATGCATATGACCTGCTCAGATTACCGGCACCAGGTCGCTTCGACACCAAGTCGCTCCTGTTGAAATGCGCTGGATTCTATTCCACTCACTTTAATCTCGTTGATACTTTACATGGAATTAAAGTTACCTGGCGGGCGAACTACCAATCATATAGAAACAACTGTGAAATGGATTTATTGATTCGGCCTACAATACGCTTCCAACACTGCACAATACTTTAATTTTTTTTTCTATTTATTCTTATTAAGAACTAATTATTTATGATTTCAAAATTTTTAAGTGCCTATAGTCACCTGTAGTAGACCATCTATGCCGCTAAAGATAAACTTTATCATAATTGAATTAACAATTACAAGAAATCAAATCAGCAATATTAGTCGGCAACATATTTGTTAGTTCTCACGTCATACACATAGGTAATCTAACGATAAAGGTAAGCTCAGATAGAGTGTTTTAAAAAACCATAATAACACTAAGCAAAGCTAAAAAACATTAGAAGGCAATTATACTGCCCCAAGATTTCCAGAAAGAGATTCAAGGTAAGAGACCACCTCTTTAAAGTTTAAGTCCCTCCCCTTCCTCGTGGGATATACAAAAATGGTATTGCAATTACGGTAGACTGATATAGGCGTATACCCGAATGACTGTCTAATTCCGGGACCTGACATCTGGAAGATACCACCGTACCAATAATGAAACAACGTTTAGACTCAAGGAAGGCGAATAGACATGCCAGGTTTTTGGGAAGTCTAGAAGGTCATTCCGCATCCGATACAAACAATAAGACTGGTGAAGGTCGAAGCATTGGCCGACGCGAAGGGAAAGCTAATGTCGAATACCCGAATAATCGAATTGAGTCAAAATTATAGTGGCTAATAATGTCTGTAAGGCAGTATTACTTGACATCGTTCACTAACCCTTACTAGGTCTTTACCGTGAATTCCATATCCGTACGAATTTGAGATACCGATCGAATGGAATCCCATTACGGTATTATGTGTGTCGACTGTGTGAGCGTTGAAGTATTTAATTCCATAATTACAATAGGACACTAGGACTGACATGTACAAGTGGTACAAAAGTCCTTAAAAAATAAGAATAAAAAAATCATTACATTTTTTTATTTCCTAGTATATATATATATATATATATATAGTATTGTATATTGTATATATATATATATATATAATATTTCTTGAAATATCTCGCTATGAGTAAATTTAGTTTTTTCACATCTGCTAGGCATCGCTGGACGTCTTATTTATTTATATTTTGTTACGAAAACTGTTTCAAAACAAAAATGTACAATGAGCTTGATGATATTGCTTGATGGCACAGCTCATCTGCCCAAAAAACAAGTTGTTTTTTTTTTATCTGATGGTAATTTATCACCGCTGTCCATGCAAATCGCCGTCCCTAACATTAAATGCATCACTAACACGACAAGGGAAACGAAGAAGCCGCTTTTTAACGAGATCGCCGACATTGCAACCGATTTCTTGAAACGAATATCTTACATTGCGTAGGTAGCGAGCTACTCCAGCGAGTAAGTAAACCGAAACCGCAGTGTTCGTATTGCCACAATAAATAAAGTATCACAATCACGTACTCGCATGCAAGTGTGAATTATAATAACCTACATATTATGTATACATACTCGTATAATTACGATTGGGTAACAACAACTTTACACATTTTTTATCTGCTTATAACCCCTGTGGTGTTATCTTCCGATTTATTTATCTTCTTGTTATAGGAGTTAATTAAATGTAGCTATGAGTCAATACAATTTCTAATTTAAATAAAGTTCGCAACTTAAAAATTTTCGAGGTAAATTACTGGTTCACAAGATCTTTTCCGCTGGAAACGGATTTGTGTGTAAGGTCGCAAATTGAAATGATATAATGGTTTTAAATTCTTTATTAAATAAGTTGCAATTTAATTTAATTTTCAGCAACACAGTGATGTTTCATTGTATTAAATTATAACTATATTTATGTGTACCTATTAAAAAACTGGTAACAGTACAATAACTACGATAATTTGTTTCATAGGAGCATCATTCATTTTAATTTATATAGATATTTTTCTCAAACAAGTTTATTGACAAAATGTTAAAATAAGATGTAAGGTTTTCACATTTACAACATTGAAACAAAGGTGTTTGGTTAATATATATATTATATATAGAATTTACATAAGTTAAAAATACGAATAACAATGTTTACATTTGAAAGTATTATGCTTTAAACAGAAATGATATTAGGTGGTGAGTTAATATTTAAATAAGCAATTATTGTATATATGTATGTCATTATCTACATATTATCAGTGTGTTTTGCGTATTTCAGAAATGGCTCTAACTATTTGGATTAAATTTTATATTTGGAGTAGGTTTTGCTTCTTAAGTTTACCTACGTAGTTGTTTCCTGAAATAGCGCGATTTTACCAAACAAAAAACCGCCAAACCAAGGGAGTTGGATTGTACTACATGGCAGTTTACAGTTACAATATAAACATAGCAACATTCATTATAATACAGTATTATATAAACATAATAATCTAAGTTTTAACATATTGTGCTTAAGAGCAAGAATGCTTACCAAAATGGAATGGAAAGTAACGTTATAATTTCAAATGTATCTTAATAAGGTACTTTTATAAATCTATCGTATTCCTTTAAAATATTTATATGATATGTAAGCGTCGAACCCGTGGACGATGCCCACCACTACTCCAATGTACTGAAACAAACAGATTCCTGATAATTATTATCGACACAATAATAAGTAAACTCTCTGAATGGGATTATTTATGACAATATTTATCTCTACATTTACCACACAAGAAATTAATAGCGAGAGCATAACACCATATTTGTAAATTACATTTATTTTTTATAATGACACTAATCCAATTAAAATCCAAAACAAATCGAATGTGATTATGTTGTCTAACACATTAAATTCTCTTTCTGTAACTCACAACTCATATAGTATCGTAGTAGTAGCTAAGTTTTAATGTTAATGTGACGTCTGTAACGAA
Organism: Megathymus violae; assembly: GCA_003671415.1. Taxonomy (NCBI): domain Eukaryota; kingdom Metazoa; phylum Arthropoda; class Insecta; order Lepidoptera; family Hesperiidae; genus Megathymus; species Megathymus violae. The sequence goes on from PDGT01000001.1 coordinate 9,757,034, forward strand.
TTAAAAATTTACCTCAATTCTCAGAAACTGACCAGTACACTGCAAATTGACTCTAACATAGTCATTACTGACAATGTAGTCTACTAGATACATTAGCTTATGCTTCTAATATAACAGGAAAAATGTAGATAGTCGTAAATAATTATGATACACTAGCAAAGACCCCATCCAGCACAATTTATTGTTACGGGTAGCAGTGCAAGTTTCATTATATAGGGTCAGGCAACTAGCGAACTGTGAAATGGTTTTAGCATATTTTGGTTGCGAAATTCCTCCTAAACCATTACCAGCTAAAGTATGATTATTATTAGTCATTAACGTGAAACTAGACTTATCTGTGGACCACATGTAATAAGATATGGTTACAGTATAAGGACATATTTAAATTGTACTTTAACAAATAACTTTTCTAGACGTCTCCAAGTGTAATACAATTAAGCTCCTGTTTGAGGATACTTGTAGGTCTTCCACTGATTTCCTCCACTTCTTCCCCATGGTCCCAATTTATTTTTATTAAAACTTGTAGAATTTCTAATATATTTAAATAAATTTTGGATTAAATTTGAACTTACGTAAACTGCAGTCATGGCAGGATATGCGGCATACATATTGACAAGAGCATACCGCGGATACAAGTAAATATTCACCGCAACTCCCATGTATGATGATGCAGACAGATACATAAAGCATGCAACTGCATTAAACACGCATTCCTAAAATATAACAAAATATCATATTAAAAGTGTGCCATAATTGGTGACGTGTGTAAAATAAAATACCTACATTTGGGGTAACTGCTTTTTATCAAATAAAAAGAGTTGATAAAACTATTATACCTGTAAATACCTTGTAAATGTTAAATAAAATTATATTTTTTATTACACACTATAATTCTCCCATTTCAATGATAAAAATACGATTTCCATGTGGTTTGTATCTCCACTCACAATAAGTGAAATTAAGGCCATAGTCTGCCAAACTAACCAAGTGCGGATTGGCTGACTTCACACATCTTTAAGAACGTTATGGAGAACTCTTAGGTACGCAGGTTTCTTGAAGACATTTTCCTTCACCAAATGAAGTGATAATTAATTTGTTTAACACGAATAATTAAAAAAATTAGGTTCGTGTAGAACACCGGCGTACAAAGCACAAAGCAATCACTGCTAATAAGTAAGTATGTATAATGAAATCAAAATATTTTGTTTGCTTCTTGGAAGAAACAAGATATTAAAAGAAGAAGAAAACCGAAAAAAAAATTTTCAGAGTATTTGCTATGTTTGAAAATATTTAAAGTAATTTTATCATTGAGTTCAGGGAAAGAAATCAGCGAGAAGACAGTGTTATTTGGGAACTCAATAACATTCTTGATAGTGTGTGAACATTTGCCAACTTAACCAAGGTGACTTGTGAATTTTTTCCTCTCTCATTTTGAATGAATGTCTGAACTTAGCTTTACGTCAATATGAGTTAAAATAAACAGAATTTATTGGCACAGTCATCTCGCTTTTCGCACTATACTACATAACTATTAAATAAAATACATATAAGTAAAGTAAACTATTGGAATGTAATTGATACTCACGAATAGTGATTGTCGAATTAAGCTTTGAGAATTAGACGACAGTACGTAACAGGTTATGAGGAGCGTGGTGGTGAGAAGACACGCAGATGCCGTCGTGAGGAAGCCGTGGAAAGCAGAGCCCATACTGCTGGCTTCAGATAGTCCGTACTTCACCAGTAGACTCTGACAGAGGCCGCCCAACATCTAATTAATACAAGATTATTGCAAATTTATAACTTCACTGCAATTTCATTTAAGCAATATTCTGTTTCACAGAATGTGTAGTGTAGAAATGGTAATTGGTAATGAAAATGGTAATGGTAACGAGATTATCAGAAATAAAACAAGACACTTTACCGCAGGTCATGAGACTCAACAGCATATGGGGTACACGACTATTTGCTACTTTGGTAAATTAATTAAAGGACGTCAATTAGATACCTTCAAGAATATATTTTAAAACTGTTCATATAATCTGAAATTTATTACCATTATTCTGGGTTCTAACATTTTTTTTAATTAGTGTAATTGGTTGATCCGTCCTAATTAATTCAAATAAATAAATAAATAAATGATAACAATGTTTTTAACCTTTTTACTAACTATATTACTATTAAATATTACTAAAATTAATGCTATTGTGTGTGTGTGTGTGTACAAATTTTTAAGATATACAGTTAAAAGGAAGTATTAAATTGAATATAGGTGGGACATTTAATCAAGAAGTAGAATTATGTTTACCTCAAGGCGTAAATCTACATTATATTTTAAACTTCGCATATAAAGTTTTAGATACAAAATTGTAATTATAATTTTACATACGTTACACATATTTACTATGAATACTTACTAATATAGTTTAGTTAAAAAACACATTTTAATAGTAGCTTTTGTTAAACAGATCACACTTATCTAGTTATTCTCTGGAAAAGGTAGCACTTATTCAACTCAACTCACACATTAACAAAATCAGGGTTGATTTTAGACTGTAATGGAAATGTGTCGATGTTAATAGATAGATACACATTGCACGGATTTGTCTAAAGAAGAAATTTTGCAATTATGTAGTGTAATGTTTCTTGTTTCTTTTTCATTTATTCATTTACATAAAACTATTCATTTAAACAAAACTTAAAAACTACATACTTACAGCTCAACTCAACTTGCTTGATTAGATTTCACGGTCGATTTTAGAAGGAGGGTGGTAACTGACCAGGTGGGCAAAATATCCTGACACCATACATGTACTGTCGGAATTAAACTGGGCCGTACTAATACCTACGACCTACAGGGTGCGTCGTTCAGCAGGATGCATCACGATTACGGGAGGTTGGCTTGGACTCGAGGATGGACAGAGCCCCTTATACCCTAACTAATCTTATTATTTGTAAAATTTTATTTGACTTCGAATGAAACGTATACTTACAGCTTCAGATAGTTTGATGATACCATGTTGCGATGTAAGGTATCCCAAGTTCAAACATTCGCAGCAACGACAGCAGCAGCACTTGATGCCGCGACCAGCGCTTCCCGACGGCGCCACCCGGACAATTGTCGGGCCACGGGTCATTGTTTCCGTAGCACACAGAGAAAATTTTTACTTTAAAATGAAAACCTCAACACACTTTTTAACTAACTTTAAGAACGGCAGGTTCTCTATTCGTCGATATATTTTTAAAATTAAAATATTAAATATTTCACTGTGTTCGTTTCGCAGCTAACCAGCAACTTGCTCCGGCAGGAAATTCAGGAGAGTTCAAATATTTCACCATTTACACGCACAGTATTAGTCACTTACAATATTTTTAGATGTTTTGCGTTCGCGCATCTAATAAAAGTTCACTGAACTACCCCGTAACCCAGATCACGGGCAAGTTAATGTTAAATTATTTAAGGAATCCAAATTGTGTATTGATCCTTTATACGATTTTTTTAAGAATTTTTAATGCAGGAGCTTATATTTTCAAAAAAATACGTCTGCACTAAAGTTTCTTATTAATTAAAATGCGCCGCTATTGTCAGTGAGGATACTACGTATTTAAAAATAACTGGCGCACGAGCTCGTCGCGGAGGGCGTCATCTATTTTCGGGTAAAATATTTACTTTATGTCACCTACAAAGAGCAGAGTATCCATTCAAATGATGAAATTCAAATCCTTTACTTAGGGTAAAAACGTTCATCGCTGAGTTGAAATATACATGAACCAATTATCCAAATAATATTGCTAATGTCCAAAACACACGTTTAATTACACATAGTTTTTCTATGACCCTTCTGCACTCACAATGTAATTAATTGTTAAATGACTAGATTTAAACAAATAACGAAAACTGTTTATCTTTTGTATCATATTTATTAATCTTATTTTATCCTTTAATTTAAATGGACGCAAAAATAATGTACACTCATGCATTGTTAGAACTTCGAGTAAGTCATTCGGTCGAAAATATGTCTATAGACTGCATGCAAAATTAAAATTCAATACTAAAATTCAAATCACAATTAAGAATCCATCATGTCACATGATTAAAATATCATTTATTTACCTGTAGGTATGACATGTATGTCATTCAGAATGAAAAATTAGATTGCAATGAATACTGCCGGAATCAGGAATAAAAAGCGGATACGCCCAATATTTTTCTATCGCGCTCCGTTGCAATTATAACAACCAAGAAAAGCACTTCTACACACTTTCGCTCCTTATTGAAGATGAACAGATGAATTTATCAGAAACTTTATAGAAAAGCCACATTTACATAGATACGCCCTCACGCTTTACAATTATTTTCTGTCTTTGGATATTAAAAAAAATAGCCTTATTTGATTTCTATTTGTAAGAGGAAATTGATAAGGCGTAATTAACTATTTGCGTCTTATCATACTAATGGAAACTGTTCAGATTAAAACAAAAGTCAACATCTACCACTTGCATATCTTCTACTACATACAATAAGTCTATAAAATTTATGAAACATAAGACCATTGACATGAAAATGAATATTATTACTATTTTTTTCCTATAAACGATTTAAGCTATGTATATAATACTGATTAAAAATAACTATATTGTATATTTGCAAATTACAGCCTTAGTACAAAAGGTTATAAATAATTTTATATACTTAACTTAGACAGTTTATCAATATGATTCTGGATACTCAGCAAAAAAGCGGATATAGCCAAATGTACCTGTTTTTACTTGCAATATACGGCTGTACCGAAATACACTTAGCATGAAAGTAATAAAATAAGTGTAGAAAATTGACAGGGCGCATTTGGCTATTTGACACAAATTCTTTTAGAGGCGAGGTATTTTTCCCAATTTTTGTAATTAAAATAAAAGGTTTGTTTTTCATTATTTCTAATTAAATAGTCAAAAAATTTTATTTATTATTAATCGAAATCGAAGACAAATTATCGTGGCTATTATTTCTAATTTTCAACGTATATTTTACTGTACTTAAGAACAGCAAACGATTTCCCGTACGACTCATTCAAACATTTTTTTCTCCGTTTTAACTTCTATTACATGCGTCTTTTGAACTATCGGAGGCAGAGTTGTCTTTGACAGAAAACAACATTTTTTATTGCGTAACTTAGAGGTACATTACGTCAAAGGCTAGAATTAAATAACCTGTCTGTGAACATATTAAATTCTGAAGTTCTTAAAGCTTGATAGGAGTTAAAATGTTAAGTGGTTGCAGTACTTTAGCTGCATTTAATTTACAGTAGCTTTATGTAAGTTTACCTTACCGTAATAGAATTAGGGTAAAAAACATGCAGGGTAAGACGTCATTCTTAAATAATAATTCTAAAACAATTACGAAATAAAACAATTTTCAAAAACATTTTATTATCTTTTATTTTTGACACCGATATTTTAAGCATTTTGACGAAAATTGTTTAAATAAAAATACGTTCAAAAAGTTCCATAAAGTCTTAGAACAAAAAAATATTGTAAATTTATTAAATCAAATTAATTATTTTACATAAAGATCCGTCAGCACAATGAATGCGATGTTAAAATAATGTTATATGAGGTACATACGTATAATAAATGTTCTACTGATTGCATTATAACAACTAAATTACAATATTGATGATTGCAAGCAACTTGTGTAAACAATTTATATTTTGTATATAATATATTATAAAAACCATGTTTTCGTAGAAAAAATTACACCTCAATACTTACGTTTATACTTATATATAGCAGTACCAATTTCTTTACAAAACTTGAATTAATACAAAAATTGTGAGTCAGTTGAGAAGGTACATGCCATCATTTTGTAGGCAGTTTACAGGGGTATGCAGTAATGCAGTCATTGAAATTTTTCGATGATCAAATTACATCAGTAAAATGCCTTGCCTCTTAAAAATACATAGATGTCATGTTAGAAGTGCACTACTCCACAGACCTAATAGATGCACTGTTTTATATATTTCTTTGCATGCCAGATCACCTGTCAAGACTGTCATTTATAGCACCAGGGAGCCTAGAAAACGTATGATCATATTGTCAGCAATGACGAAATTCGGAAAACTTCATTTGTTTGGAGTGACAAAACATATAAATTGTTAACAAAATGTTATACTGTCTAAACTCCCAGATAGTAGACGGGTTGAGGAGTTTTTACTGCGACGGAGCTTGGATTCTGGGCTGCTCAAGATCATCCCTGCAACCTACTATAAAAAATCTCTAACAAGAAGACTAATTATGACTTAAAGATAATCGACGATAACGATAAAGGAAATACAAATTACGTTTTATAAAAATACATATATTTCCTGTATTCATTCACTTCTATCCAATCAATCAATCCAATTTACCCTTTTTATCTTAAATAAAAATAAAAGTTAAACTAAGTATAGTAAGATAGACCAGCCCTCACTAATTTTTTTCTAGATTGAAAACAATAAAATATACGGCATACTGTAAATACTTACCTATAAAATTTTGTGAAAAATTGAATAATTAATATTGATTCACAGTCATTTGTTTCAATCTTTTGTATGGCTTTTGTCAATTTAAATCAAATACCTAACTTACATAACAAAGCCTGAAGTAAGAAAAGTTTCTTTTGTGAATTCAAATCTACACATTTCAGTAATCTCGTACACATATAATACACTTACTGTAATTCGTAATTTTAAGATTTGTATTTATTTTTCTGAAAAACAGATAAATTAAACAGTACATGGACAGACAATGGCATTCTTACTATTAAGTATCAGTCCGCACTTTGCAGGACCTATTTCTTATGTTACAAAATAAAAATGCTATAAAATGAATATTGGTATAGTTAACTAAATATATAATTTAGTTTTTGTGTGCGTATTCGGTTCATCTTTTGTATATATTTATCCCAAAATATAATCAGATAATGTTTAAAATGGCGGAAGCTCATACTTATCATAAGAGTATTATTATAAATTAGTTCATAAGCACTTAACAATCTTACTAAATACTTCACGAGATTCTAGACATATACATACATGAATATTTAGGCACATTAATAATAATATATTAATCACATAAAAATGCAGTTTCCAAACTTATTTCTATAGTAACGTTAGTTACTTTAGATGCCACGGTAAGATCGATTTGCCAAAAATGTACTCAGCAAATACAGTGCAGCCATGACGAGACCCATTACCTGAAAAATGGCAAAAAGTTAGTAGATTTTTTTACTAATACTGGATAGACTACATAGGTTTTTTTATTATTCAAGTAGGTTTCACTGACGGTGTTGGCTATCAGATCAGGGTAAGATTTTATACATCGCATGTGATACATCGCAAAGACAAAGACAAAGAAAGTGAAGTATCTACTGCTTCAATCCAGTCAGATTATTACGTGATATGGGATGACATTATAAAAAATATATCGAGGGGGTATGGGCTACGAATAAATAATGTGTGGAGTATAATTTTACAATGGACGTGTACGGTCAAGGCTTTTCTCTCGATGCTGAAACGAAATCTATACTTTCCGATCTTATGTTCGATTTTAGGATTTCTCGATTTTTTATTTTTAGTTTATTATTTTATTTCAATTCCTCCGCCCATCTTTTTTCTGTTAGTAAAAGTTATAATGGGTAAATAATAAAAATATTTTACAATCCCAACCTTCCGAGTCTATCCAATTTTTGCTTAATAGTTAGAACAAGTTACAAATATCTGGTCAATTTTACATACACTACTTCCCGTTAAAGTACATTCAACACTAGTCCATGTTACCGAGATTCTCAGTATTATATATTTTCGATCAGTTCATTTGCAAACCACACTACGTAACGTCGCATGTTTTTCTCATAAATGGCTATTTTATTGCTAGTTATTCCTAATATATATTAAATCACATTAAATATAATTTAATTATAATTTGTAGTTTTCGTTGTTGATCGTCTACATAGAAGGGGAAAGTTTTACACTGTTCATGAAGTGGCCATATCGCAATATGTATTCATGAAAGAAAATGCGTAGGAAGGATACGAGCGGGTACAGACAAATATGTACAAGCTGAGCGCGATACAGGTCTGCACGGTACGGGAACAACATATAACATGAAATCAAAGTAATCAAAGTAATGAGTACATGAAAGTAAAGTAATAACTAAAAGTAATAATGACTAAAGAACCGTAGGAATTTTGAAGTTAAAATATTATTATAATCACATACCGATGCTGCTAAATACGGGTCATAGTCGTTTCGATAACTGCTATTCTTGTGATTAACCTCTATTATTAGAGTGAGTCCCGCTGCCAAGTATAGGATGAAAGCTAACCCGTGGTAGATCACCTCCTGAAATATAAATAAAATTTTACAATTATCAAAGCCATTTGCAATTTTTATTTTTAACGATCAGTAGGTTTACCACGAAGTACCACAAAATGTGGATTGAGCAGTGAACATAATTATCGCTATGTGTCATTTATTACATATGTCTATAAATATACAATTCGTCATTATCCTCTATTGATATAAGACGTTCAACTCAACAATCACAAACTGTAAAAGATCATTAAATGATTAGAAATGATCATTAAATAATTTAGAAATACACGTTTAGCGATAAATACGAATTGATGAATTCCTTTATTAAAAGATCCTATCATTCTTTATCTTCGCAATAACTAAAAGTTACTTGCATAAAAAAAATTAATACAATCATTATTGAGTGCAACATACAATGTTACACTGGACCTACATTATTTATGACTCTCGATAACCTTCATTTTCTTTACGTTCCTTGTATTTCGAACGTCGTCCTGCAAGTGTGTTACGACAATTGCGCCGAGAGACATTAATTAATGTTGTTGTACTATACAAACATATTGCTCAACTTACGTAAATTGTCTTGGATATCATCGATGCCGTTGAAAAAGATATAAGACACGACGTTAGTAGGCAAAAAGTGCCTATGAGGAAGGAAACGGACACCAGCAAAAAGAACAGCTCTGGCTTTTGGCCGTTATACCGCATGTAGCTGGGATTAAAGTAATAGGCCACAACGCCCACGCATGCCGCGCCCAGCAACTGGAATCACAATACAATAGAATAAATTTATATATTCGTCACATAATATTTATTTCATTAAAGCGCGTTTTGGATAACGTTCACTCGCGGTTGGATGATCAAAGCGACACTTTTGAAGAAATTAAAATACTGTCTCGAAAACCAGCTGCAGCAGCCAGTTAAAATCCGTCGCATAATACAACAAAACACTGTATCATATTGGCTTCAACCTGTAAATCGTCGACTGGAAGATTGAGAAGGCCAAATAACTGTACTAAGCCTGTAACTCCAGCGCGCTGTTTCAAAGTTGTTTATTGACCTTGTAACAACATGTTAACAACTATACGGTTAAAAAATATATATATTATCGGTGGACTGTAATTAACATCGTTAATCAGTGTACACAAATTGTCGATTGCTTGCTATCGAAAGTCATTTCGCTTTTAGTTTGTTGCTTCGCAATAAATAGGCATGTTATCCATCAACGAACTATAGCCGACATTATAAATCCGACTTGATAAACGCCGAATGGTCTGTAAAAGAAAAAATAACTATCCTTTTTTACTTAGTAACATTATACATTTTTTGATCGATGATCAGAGTAATCGATGTGTGAAATATTTAATTATAAATTATTTATATGTGCTTGTTACTTATAAAGTGTTATTTATGAAAATGTTTCGAGTAGTGGTTTGGTGCCTGACGTCATGATTTCAGCAACGTGTAAACAAAAATACCTACTGGCTGGTACATGTTCGCCTCTAAAATAGCTCGCAAGCTGAAAAGCAACGAATCTTCGGAATGAAATTGTGCAGAGTTTTTATCGATCGATCTTCACCTAATATATAAAACGTCAATATTAGTAGAAACAAGCTCATGTGACACGCAAGACTTATTATCATAGGTTTATAGTAGTTTTGCAATTGTTTGGCGATCTTGACGTAATAATCGTTCTACTGGTCAGTCTACTTTTTCGAAATCAGAATCAGAGATGCGATGGGTGATTTTATTATACATTATTTTGAGAAAAAAATTGTTGTTATATATATGCTGCATATATATTTTTTCCTGTTACTAAATTAATTTTTCTTTCAATGATTAAGATGTGTAATATTAGATAATAATAATAACGTTTTAACGTTTTTAAAACGTACTTTTTTTCAGTTATGTCATCCGACTTTGAGCTATGTCCAAAATTTTATAAAAGGTAATGTAATATTAATTTAAAAATACCAACCGTACAGATAACACCGAAAACTTGTTACTAAAAAGGATATGGATTGAGACCGACTTCCTTTTTTGAAGCCGGGTAAAAAATACTAGATACAATTTAATACCCTTTCTTATTTAAGCTTTATTTTGCGCTAATATTATTTCTATATAATTATATAATAACAATTGTAATGTGATGATCCAATTGTAATGAGAGGGCGACATAGTTTCAATAAGTTTCAAAGAAAACGGGAAAGTTATAACCACACAAAAATCGTTATTTTTAATTTATATTTACTTTAACAAATGCAACACGCGTTTCAGTAATGTAATGAACCTTGAGTTTATTGCAGAGACCGAGTCAAGTAACTGGAGAGGATTTTGGAACGATTTGATGCATTCTTCAGCAAAAGTAATTTACGCAACACAAAAATGGGTCGTCGACGATGCCGAAATTAACTTTAATCTCGAATTTTACAGAGAAGTCGATAGTTTTGTGGACAAACAAATTAGTTAATACACCAGAGAAAAATTTAAGGTCTAAGTCAAATTTTTCAATGCAATAACGAAGAAAAAGGATTCTTTTTGATTAAATATCTATTCACTTAAGATTAGCAAAAAGTCATACCAACAAACATGTTAAACATGGTAATTAAATACTTTGCGTCAAACGATGGTAATATTATAATGTGTATCTATAAAGTTTTAATACATGTCTATTAAAATTATAAGATGTGTGTATGCGGTGGTCCCATCGTATAATTGTCGTGTCAAAACATTGACAAAATCGACCATATCATAAAGTGCTCACGTTTCAAGAAATGCCCAATTGGCTTTTTACAATATTTTTGATTCACAAACGGTTAAGGATTTATCCTTAAATGTGCTATGATTTCATAGTATTGTCAATGTTACGACCGGACCACGTTATATATCAAAGCGAAGGCCACAGCCCTATCAGGGCTAGCGTTTACCGGTCTCTTATGAATATCTCCTCAGAATATTTAGGTGCTTTGAAAAAGTTTTTCATATATGAAAATAATTATCTTACTAATTGTGCAAGCTTCAATAGTCCAGGTAGAGTTCCGAGGTAGCCCGTGTTAACGAAGATCGCGTTTCCTGCAGTGGTCGTGGTTCTTGTTATCGTTACCGTGTGCGACATGTTGGATGAATGCTGAAATGCCGATAGAATTATATAAATGCTATGACACACCTCTTATAGATTCTGTGTCTCGAGATAATATGTATTGAATTTTGAGTCCTTACGTTTTTTATTTACGTACGGTGCGAAGTGGTTACCGGTACTCATGAACGTTCGCAACACTAAAAGCATCACCGACGCGTTGCTGACCAAAAAAGAAACGAGAAACCTCCTATTTAACTAGCTCTCCAACACTACAACGGATATGTGGTAAAAACTTTTAACAGTTGACCTTAGAAGCCGGGTAGTAGATAGTCAGACAAGCAAAGAAATGTACCAAGCTCAAGTACCGGCGGATTAAACTGGGTGTTACGGAGCCCTGTAATTTTCAAGAGAAAAGTACCTTGTAGCATAGCTTCGTCTGTAGTTGAGCAGAGTGCACGGCGAGCAGGGGAGCTTAACTTAAATTGTACCCAGAAATATATAAAAGTAATTTAGAATATTAAAGCCGATAACTTATTTAAGTGACACTGATTTAACCAGTACCTTTACCTTGATAAGATTTCAATGCACATTACGCTCACAAACGCAGTCTTAAATTGAAATAACGAGTATTACTTATTATTTTATGTAATTCCATAATATAAAACAAAACGTATGTCATGAAATGGAGGACCCATCATGTCACCTCCGAAAACGGCTGGCTAGGTCAACGTGTTGGCGGGACCGTGACGTCGTTTGTGTGCCGAGGCCACGCTGTGGCGCGACATACAATGAACAACACACGCTGCATGTTTCATACCTAAATGTTTACCTTATCTTGAGAAAATGTCAACTTCAAAAGTAAACGTATAGGACATTTGTATAAATTATTTAATGCAAACATTGATTATAAAAAGCTATTTATATCCAAAGTCTAACGTAACCTAAATCGGCCAATCAAGATATTTGAGCTCAGCTGTGTTTGTTGTGATTATGAACAAACTAAACCGATTATGATAGGATTTGACAGAAAAAGTACATATCATTATTAAGGTTAAAAATTCTTCACTAGCAGCATATGTATTTCACTCTTAGAAGACAAAATTGTTTTTACAACCTAAAGTGAGCACATAACTCAATACCTTAATTTAAGCATACATGTCTCGTTTCAGAGTACAACTCAATTATTTCTCTCATAAAGCTATTAAACTAGGCAGAATTAATAGATGTTTGTTAATTTATTATCAGCTCAATTACGTCATTGAGTAATCATCGTATTGATTGAGTAATCAATAATTGAGTAATCATCATGGCAATAAACTACAATTGATTGTAAGCAAGACTGCGGTAACAAGTAGAATATCAGAATGTGAACTAAAATAAGCAAAACCCTGACTGAAGCTGAAGCGATGACTCATTACAGGTAGGTACTTACTTGCATTTGAAATGAAGCACTGAGGTAAGTGTAATATATTAAATTGAATTCCAAGAAAAGCGTCGCGTGCGCAATGTTAAGTAAATTTTTAATTTTTGATTAAATTCTTTATTACCAAAACTGTTCATAAGTTTACGTCGGCAATACAAAGTTATTATAATGAAGAGTATAAGCAAGTTTTAATTTTACTTGTTTATTTAGTCAATGTTAGTGCGACTTTTGTATTTAAACGTGATCCTCTACTCACATCTACTTGTCTATCTGTTAAACAAGGTTTATATCGGGTGGCAAGGGAAACGCGAAAAGCGCGCGTTAGCTCTACAGAGCAATATCGAATCGACTACATCCGTGCTATGCAGGCGACGCGGCCAGTGCCTTGCTCTGACTCACTGTTGTTCCACGCATGCGTAAGACTAAACTGTCTTTATCATTAGTCCCAGACGATTTACCCATACACACTATACACAAATGTTATCAATAATTTTTTTATTACATTATATTGGTATAGATGAGACATATTCCATAAAAATAGGAATACATACAAATATTAATAAACTAAAATGAGACAGTACAATATCTAAAACCGCATAGAACAGAGTAGGTACATACGGTGTCGTAAAGATTTAGTATACCTCTATTTCTGATAGATATAACCAATAATAAATGCCGTACATTTTTTAACTACGAGGTGGAGCCGAAAAAAAATCAAACATTGTGAACAATGTAATATTTTCTAAACTTTTTCAGTAATATATTAATGATAATAAGTAATTATATCATTTTGTAAATCATTTAAAACTAAATCTCTGCTGTAAAATTCTGTACGCATAGCAGATCTCGAAGGGAGCATTAGTCCAATATCCACATATAAAATAGACTATAGATAAATAATTAAAAATCGAGAAATGTACCCATACCGAATAATATATATATTACAGATCAAAATCTTGACAAATATAATAACTATCGACTTCGTATATTTATGATTTTTGCTATCAGTGATTCGATTTAAATGAGGACAAAAAGGTACTGCTTTTCATTTATCCATGATGATACTCATGATACTCTTCGTAACCACTAGTGATATTGCTGCTGAACGACTTGGAAACACAACATCTCCTCATATTGGTCACTTTTGGCCTTGGGGCGGAGTGTGTGACATTACCAAGGGTCCGCCGCAGAACGGACTGGGAACGCTTCCAGCGCAAACTTAAGACGGTAAAATACCACCAGCCGCTCAACACGTCCGCGGAGGCGGAGGCCACCGCATAGGTGTTCATCACCACAGTGCAAAAAGCACTGGCGACGGCCACCACCCAGAGTCGGGTAGAGTCTGGTCGCCTGGTAGAACTACCGGTCCGCCTGCGTAAACTTATTACCGAGAGGCGCCGTCTGCGCAAGACCTGGTTACACGCCCGCTGCACCAGGGTCAAACGTAACCTGAATGCGCTGGTCGAGAGGTTGACTGGCGAGATGAGGGAGTACCGAAGAGCCAACTGGGAGGCTAGGATCGACCAGGCTGGGCCACATCGCTCCACCATCTCGCCAGGCACCTATCTCGTTCCAAGGAACCAGTTTGTCCACTCGACAATCAAGCGGACGAGGTAGCTCAACTACGAGCGGCACACGATTGGAGTCTTCTTGAACATCGAGAAGGCATTCGACCGCGTGTGGCATGTTGGGCTCGGATACAATTTGTTGGACTCACTCGTGCCAGCTATGTCCTCGTGCCTCCGAGAGTGGGACGGTGTAGGAACGCTGTACACTGACGACAGCGCGTATTTGCTATCGTCCGGTAAAGCTGAGTATGCGGTCTCGCGAATGCAGCGCTTGCTGGATCTACTGCTTCCTTGGCTGAACAAATGGCGGATAGACGTTAATGTCGGAAAGACGGTCCCCATCACGTTGACTAAACGTTGACGCGTAAGCTGCTGGCACCGCCCCGCTTCTGTGGCCGAGAGGTGGTGTGGCAGCCTGCCGTAAAGTACCTTGGATGCATCATCGATAGTTCGATGCGGATGACTCAACAGTGCAGCGACATGATTAAGCAGGCGCGTGCCGCTCGAGCTATACTTCAACCAGTGATGTCATCCAAGCTACCGCTTAAAGCCAAACGAATGGTGTACTACATCTACGTTCGTTCACGATTAGCCTACGCGGCGCCGGCATGCTACGCTTGGCATTTAGGTGGCAGCGAAAGCGTATGCAGTCGCAGCAGACCCTATCGCTGCATGCGATCATGGGAGCGATCCGTTTCGTTCGGAACGATATGGAGGCGCGTGACCTCAAGGTCACGCTGGAAGAACATGTGGTCCGGTTGGCGCGGAAGATGTACAATTATTCATTTAAATACTAAATACTAAAAGCTTGGTAGCTACTTAATTACGTCCCGATATTGTTCAGGATAACTTCAAGTGGATAACTTCAGGTTGATAACATAACATTAGTAGTATTTTGTACTAAAATAAAACACACACGCTGCACATGTTAACATATTTTTATTTACTTTTTACAAATTAGGTAAATTAACTATCGTGTGTAATATATTTTCTTCCGTCTTCTCATTTTTTATTAGGTACCATTTTCAGTATCTACTAATACCAACAGGTACTTAACAACAACAATGTCTGACGCTATAATTATGGTCATATGAACAATAATATACAATATGATTATATAAAAAACAATACAACAAAAACATCCGTGTATATATCCCATACATGGACTTTGAAAGTAAGTGAAGGAGATGATAGTAATCATATTTCTTTAAACACATTTAAGTTATTATAGTTCACAACCACAAATAAAAAAATAACAAATGCAACGTTACTGATTTATTAATACGAAGTTGTGTGATGTTTTTCAATTCGATCCAACGATGCGTAAACTCTTTTAAATCGACATATATGAATGTATTCAGAAGTAATAACAAATTTAGTTTTCTATTTTAATTAAAAACACTTTAGGTCAGCAGGTCCCTAGGTACAAAAAATCTTTAGTCAAATCTCATGAGTCCCAAATGACCAGTACATAAATACTAGGTACTAAATTAGTCGCAATCGAAGTATAGTCCCCGACCCGCAAATCAAGAAATCTCGCTATTCAAGGTTTGACATACAAAAACTTAAAAAAAACATTCTCGAATTTCAAATTAAAAACAGTCCTCTTATAAAATATAATTACTTATATAAATAGTTAAATATGTCAACAATTAAACTTCGTAAAAAAAATCTCGCTTTGTTTTAAATTTTTTATGTGTTAAGTTTTTTTATCAGAAAAAAGTTGAGTTTCTCGATTCAATTGTTCGGCAGTGTATAATAATAATAATATTATTCAATATAAATATAATAAAATTCTAACATATTAGTATTATTTATGAAAGAATGCCATATTATGAAGACTAGCCTAAGGTACAATTACCTATTTATAAAATTATGAAAGTAAAGAAGTTAAGTAGTGCATTTATGAAATGACTCCAAAATTTGAAATATGTGTACAAAATCAGTCAAGTTTTGTAACAATTGGTAAAATAGTTATCACCTGTTAAAATTCTGTCATTTATAAAATAGGTTATTATCAATAAATAGATAGATTAAACTTATTAAATCTTACAAACAGAATGGAATAATTGCAGACAGACACAATATAAATAATGTTACGTTCTATGAAACAATATTTTCCGATTAAATAATAATTACTTAATAAAAGCTTTAAACTCTGGTTTTATAAAAAAAACAAGGATATACATTCATTCTTTTGGTAAGTAAATCGTTCTGAAAAGATTAATTAGTACATTAAATTAATTCTTGGTAGAAATTAAAACTGTACAACGCTTCTTCAATAAAAAAATAAAATTAAAAACAACAATTTGTTTCTTGTGAAGCGCATGCGCGGTAGATTGCAGGAGCTAGATGGCGCCCGCGTCGCCAGTCACCTTTCACGCCGATACCGTCGTCACGCTGCCCCTGTGCTCCTGGTATAGCAGGTACGAACTGGCCGCGTATGCGATAGTGTTGAACAAACCAAACACCTGTTAACAAATAAATATACTTACTTATTCACTTATTAAACTTCTGAGCGCATGTCCATGCGACATTCTTATTTCAAGGCCTTTACATGCCGATGTTTGCATATAACAGTCCCGATGGTCAGCGGACACTGCAGCCTGGAACGGCTCGTTTGTAAGTGCGCCCTGACATGCAAACCCTACCTACGGAAATATTTGAATCATACACATGATTTACGAATAAATCAATTGTATTTATTTATAATCCATTTATTTTTCAAAGGTCCAAACAGCAACCTGTCCCTATCCTAATTGGCGCTTCGTGCAACGGCCTTGAGTTCCCTATTAATAGTCTATTATTTTCAATTAAAATCATCATTCTTTGACTTTAATCAAAAGCATAAAACATCTCAGATATTCATATTACTCAACACAACACACACTACTGGAACACCTTTCACTTCAAGCAAAAAAAACTTTGGATGAGAAGGTAAAAGGTAATTTTCCGAACGCAACTCTTGCCTCTCATTTGTCGGTTGGCACATTGAATTCGTAGTTTATATCTAACGAACATGGTGGCCTATTTGCATAAAAACAACATCACCCCGATACAACGTTAACAGTTGATATAATGAATGTATAGAAAGGAACGACTCATAGTCCGGACATCGTTAGAAGTACTCACTCTAATTATACTTTATCGTAATTATAATCAAATCCAGTGGTTATTAGCAGCAAAATTATCGAGACAGATTTAATACACAACACTAATGCGATATTGTTATGCTCAGAAATGTTTTTACTTCCAAAGTAAAAATAAACATCTGTCAAATTGACTAATAGTTGCTAAAAGCATTCCTTCATTATCTATTTGTCAGTATGTTTTCATTCCATTTAATGTATCTTAAATTATTTCTATTGATGTTTCCAAATTTTATCCAGGTTTAGTCAACTTTTGACAAAATCCTAGATTTATCAGCCTTGTCACTGTAAGTATCAAGGTGCAAATAATTCAATATCTCAGGTACGACAACGACGCTTGGACTAATACCTATAATAGTAATATTTATCAACAGCAGTACATACTGCCGACAGTGTGAAAAAAAAACCTTGTAGGAACATAGTTATAATATACGTAAAATAAGTCTTACAATTCTTAAAAACATAAACCCTGCGCGATTGTTTTTACTGCCCAAAATCTATATTTGATTATAGAATTTAGGTAGTAAACTAAGTAGGTGAATAAAGCAAATTTTAAATTAATGATAACATAATATGAGATATTATGTTTATCATTATTTTATGACTTAAAGATAAATTATGTTTTCAAACACATATGTACAGAGAGTCTCGGCCAGGTATAGAATACTCAATAATAGGGAAACATAAAACATAACGATAATAGACATTAAAAAGGATTAAAATTACTGCAAATAAATCGAACAGAGTAGTTTAATGTTACTAGGCGACAAACGAGCTTACGAGCCACCTGATAGTAAGTTGTTACATTGCCCATGGTCAGTAACACCAAAGTTGTCAACGACACTTTGCCAACCGAATACGACGAATGGGACCCACATTAATACAGCCAGTAATAACCGATACTGCGAATGAAATACGTATGAAACATTTCGCTGCAGTTTTAAGCGGAAGGTTGTATCAAGATAGTCCGGCAAACACTCTACCACCAGAAGTACAGACTGGATTAAACTGGGTGGTACAGAGCGCAGCGATCTCCAACAGGAGAGTCTGTTCGCCATGGCCTCGTCCGTCGTTCATTAGGGTGCACCACGAGCGAACCTCACCTGGTTGGTGTGGGCTGAAGGGTCCCTTACGCCCATAACGCCCCTTGCAACCGAGATGTTTTATAAAGTACAAATTTAAATCGTATATCTTAATTTGAACTTTTCATTTATATTTCAACATAAAAACCATAATATTCAAGAATTAAAAATTACTATAGCAAATTGTTTTCTTTGTAAACTATTGAATATAATTGTTACACATAATTATACCACTAACATATTTGTCACCGACATTTGTCACCACACAACCACACTTGTCACCGACAGTCCTTCAGTCTTCACTTTGACTAATGTTATATCGAATTCGGAAAATGTTAAAACATTTCCTTATCATAATATTTGACATTTCTATTTACTCTACTAATAATTATATATATTTTAACTAGTTTCTCAACCTTTTAAATTTTCTTTATTATTTCAAGCTTTAAATAGGAGGAATAAACGGAGATACCAGACACAAAAGTGACAAACAAAAAACTTTCAAGTTAATAAACAAAAGTTTGATAGGAAACTGTAAATATTTACCGCAGCTGCAATGTTGCGTCCAAAACTCCCGTATGAGGCAGTGAACATCAATATGAACGCAATGAAGTAGAACAATGTCTCAAAACTTGTGCTGATCAGCTCCTGAAAATATACAGTAAAACTGATTAAATGAGTGTTTTGGAAAATATCTGTTTTATCCTTTTAATAAAATAACTGGAAATAAAAGGTTTTATTCAATTTATGATTACAGTGCCTACCTCTATTAATGGGTTTTATAGTGATCCCATGTTGTATATTTTTTTATTACATCTCGAATATGTTACTGTAACTCGTTACAGTGCATTGTAAAGTTCAAACGGTACAAAGCACTTAATTTACATGTACTTACTATTTAATCAAATACACGGCTTATCGTACGCCATAAAAAATAGTATGTAATTGCAATAATAATACAACCAAAACAAAATTTCCCAAACTATGACTACTTGGATTGTGGTTTTGACGCAAACTTAATTTTTCAGTTATAGGACAAAGCCACCTGTAACTTATCTTATTCAATGCTAGGCATAGATGAATTGGAATTGTTTGTAACCGCCCCTAAAGGGCTATTTATCACGAAAAGCGAAATTTCAAAAGTTTATAATCAGCGATTGATACGTGCAACCCTAAATAGATTCATAGCTGGATTTAAACCACGTGTTCAAAGCAACGCTAGCAGCTATCACTAATTATTGAAACTGGACCTACTTTAATAACTTAATTAAAATACTTACAGACAAAATCCAATTGATAGGTATCTTCAAGGCCTCTCGAATGCTGAGGAAATAAACGAGACTCCACATCAGCGTAGTGATGAAGGCTGTGACCGCCACGAACACGTACCATGTCGATGCCCACGGAGTGCCCAACGCCATGCACAAGATACCCAGCACCTAGAAATGGAAATTGTGCATAGTTATCATATATATTCACTGATCAGTTTCGCCTGTTTATAAAATAATTTTCATTTTTTATTTTAATTATGACAAATTAATTTTATAATTATTTCAATGTGTTCTCTCAATTACTACTTACACTAATTGCCTACATTATTGTGTTTAGCTTAAATAAACCATCGAAAAATCGTTCTACAATATCAGTAATGTATATATAAATATGTATATTTAAAACAAAAAAGGCAGATAGATACCTATTTATCAATCAGTCAAAAAAGTGCTTAGACGATACAATACGAAAAATTGCGGAATTTTCGCAGGTAATCCTAGTGTCCTACTACACATTTTGTATCTTAGTACGGCAATATATTATAAAGGCAAAAGTGTAACTAATTTCTCATAGTGAAGACCTGCAGCACCGATCATACCTAGCAGGCTGTTACTAAACGACTCGTACTGTTCATGCCCTTAGTTAAGGATAAATAAATACGAAGCACTAAATATATGATAACAGAAACTGAATTACTAAACATGTGTCGAAGAAACGCCTATTACTCTGTCATTGACATATATAATAAGCTACCCGATGAGATTAAAGATCTGCCTAAAAATAAGTTTAAAATTAAACTAGTGGAATGGTTACCTGAACACAGATTTTATAACATTTCAGAATATTATTCATTTCAATAACTAAATAATTGTGATATATGACTATGGCTTTTATAGATAGATATAGGAAATCCATTTGACTTAATTTAATACTATGTGTCTGACGTGTGTTTTATGTTTACAATTTTAAATCTTTTCTATTAAATATTATTGACATTATTAGTTTAATCTTATTGATAATAAGTTTCTTTGGATCTATATTCATTATTATTATTTTGGTAATTTTGACATTGGGGATTATATAATTATTGGATCTGTGTATTACATTATTATTATTATTATTTGATACATTGAATGAATGGCAACCGGTTGACGAAATTTTAGGATTATTATTATTATTACAGCCGCATTATAAATTTTAATTCATAGATTTTAATTTGCACGCCTGAATAGACAGAACATAAGATAATATAATGTTTTGTGTACCACCTATTCTTGTACATGTTTTGGCAATAAATGACTTATTATTATTATTATTATTATACGTAATGGTTCTTAAACCCACGATTCAAGATATATACACGAAGTATGTATCATATGAATAAAAGTAAATTTTTAGTTGAAACTAACATCCTAGCTTTTTACCATAACATCACCTACCTATTCAGTAAAATGGACAAGGAAGATATAATTCAATTACAGTGAGAGGAATACTAAGGCTAGCGGTAATATCCTAGTACCACTAGGGCAACGGTGTCATGAATGTCCGCCGCCCGCGCCGTGCCCGCGGCCCGCTCGCCAACCGGTTTCATATCGCCCACTTCGCCGGAACGACCTAGCTGTCGCAATACTTGCAAACAGGTGTTATTCGTAGAAATATCAATCGATATTATTAGGTATCATCGACTAATCACTAAGTATAAACATATCATTATGTGGAATATTCGTATCGTTTTCAATGTATTATAGTATATGTATTATATATTTGAGAGGCTTAACTTTTAAATCCGTTTTCAAAAATAAACAATTGATACTTTTATTTATGTGGAATTCTTAAATTCTCATTTGGCCATAAATACACCCATATTAATTGCAATGGTTCACAATATAGCGTGAACCGCCACCCATCTAACAATAATTCATATTTCGGAACTAATCTAAGCAATATTTTCTAGTTAATTCATTTCGTACTTCTTTCTTAACATGATTCTGTACTATAACAATGTCCATTCTTAGGTATTTATAATATAATATTAGGCTCTATACTTTTAGAAAAACTATATCTTCTAATGACGAAAACGGAATTCCTCAATTTCAAGAAGCCAATGTGTTTAATAATGTCTCACGCAGGTGATGAGTAGAAAGTACCGTCGCAAACGTATTCATTAAAAGCGAAGAAATTTCATATTCTAATGTATTGATGACGTAGGTACATTGTACAATGAGGCCGAAAATCGATGTCACGTGTGAAGCGTACACGGTTGGAGAAAGTGCGTATACAATCAGTCGTCGACACGCTGCGCATACGTATGGGACTAGCCACCATTCCGAGACTTCTATCAATGGGAGCGCAGACCATCAACGCTTTTACACGACAAAGTTTCGCTCTAAATAACAAATCGTGGCCGGATTTCCGATTTGACGACATTGCTACGGGAAGCATGTTGATAAGGCTTGGCCTAACAAATGGCACCTACTTGAACATCAAACGTATTAAATATTGAAATGTTGAGCACTTTATTTAGTAACATGACGTACCCAATCCACACGCGAGACATACTTAAATGAGTAAGCAAACCTATGATTATATACGACAGTATTACCATACAGTAGGTGCCTGCATTTAAGTAACCTTCAACGAAGTATGTAGGTACTAATCACCAACATTGACAGCTAACTTGTATGCTAATTCTGATCCTTTCTTAATCGACACCGAAAGGCCGCGTTTATTGAAGACTTAATTACAATGGTGTAGAGTTCAATATGTCTGTCTAACTTACATTATTTAACTAGAAGTTCTCCGTCCGCTTCGCGGAATGGAATTCAGTATTTAATTAGTAATGATTGACTAATACTGTGATTTTACGTATAATAAGTAATTAAAAAGTAAAATACACATATCCCAGGAAAAATTTCCAACAGTAACATCTCTTAAAATCTCAACACATTCAATACATTCAACCTCATTGTATGTTGAAAAAAAAACTAAGTATTAAATATATAAAAAAAAATGGTTTATATGATTTCCAAGCAAAGAACCGGAATTAAATAAGTATTATAAAAATATGACGTGTGCTCTGTGGTACAGAAGAAACAATGGCTTATATCAGAACATCATAAAATACAATTACAAACTATACTTACTAGATCTTTTATTTCATTTAAATTTATAAAAAGTCAACAGCACAGTAATTTTTTAATCTCACATTAAAACTTAAACCTCAGTGAGATTATTATGATATTAAAAATAATCGTTAATATATGCATATAAACAGTTTAAACATAATCATCAGTAATTGTTATCCTTAATTTAAGATTAGGTTAATTAAAGGTTAAAATAAGCTCATCTCAGTTGGAAGTTTGGTTTGTGATATTATCGCGCAGGGTAAAACAGCGAAAAAATTTATAAAACGGTTGAGTACACTCCAATAAATATTAGTGTGCGGTGCAGCAATCAAAACATCGCTCCACTATCATGCAGTGTCAATCATGGTTGCAAAGTAGTGAAACCGTACTGGATACATTGGGGTCAGGCGAGCACCTCCGCTGGAACGACGCGCCCAAACTGTCGGTGTCTGTTCATCGACCATACTTCCGTACATTTACATATAACTGCATGCTTTGAATTTGTACATTTTTCACTAGAGCACTTTAAAGACAATCATGTAAAATTTTAATAAAAAAAAGTTGCGGCAAAGATACAAGGCAACAGGACGACAATGATGACTTAGGAAACAACCCATAACAAATAATAGAGTATCATTTGGGAATCTGTATGATAAATTACTATAATTATAATAAAACATCTACTCCTGGAATCACTCGTTTAATTCCGAGTACTTAATTTTATATCCTGAACACTTTTTGAAATAATTAGCATATTTAATTTTAGATTCAAACTATATTATTTTTTCATTAATTTTCTTTCATCACGACATCTTATGACAATCTTTATTTTTCCTTTTTTCTAAACATATATTTATTAACCCTTTTAGAAAAAACGTATTTTACATTAACAACAAGTAAGTTATTCATATACATTTTCGAGCTAACTTCATTATACATGATTTTTTTTATTTATAATTGCTGACATGTATGTCTTGCATAAAAATAACTTGTCTAATTTGTCGACGAATTACAATTACTTACGGCATAAAACAAAGAGAAGAGAACAGCGAGAAGAGTAGCTGAAGATGCAAGAGAGAATGGAGATGAAAAAGATGCTAAGACGATAAGAAGAGCTTCGAGAAAGACTGGCTTCATAAAAAAAATCTAGTTTATCCATTTTATATATTTTTATCATTAGACACATCAGCATCGCATGATTGTAGAAACGTAAATAGAAATGTCTCATGTCAACGACCGCATCCACATCCACAATGCATTTCCCGTTACAACACACCTGACATCTTCCGCACTACTCGTGTCCGTCAGTAGATTAAGCTCAACACTGCTGAAGGTGAAAATTACAGCTCAGTTATAAATACAACATGCTCACAACAGTTCTTTTTGTAACGGAATCTTTTCTTAACGATAACTTTATTTTAACTTTTTTGATCTGAACTAAAATCCTTGTTGTAAATAAATGGAAAGAACCAGTAATTATAAGATGTTTTATTTTAATAAAACTTAACAATAGTCTCGATTATACAATGTGTGAACAGTTGACCATAAGTACATATATAAAACATATACAAATATATACATACAATAAACATACTTAAAAAATAATAAATAATTGTTTTGAATGGTACATATGTATTGGCAAGCTTAAAATGATTAAGAAATTATATTTTTTAACTTCAGTGTTTAATGAATTGATACTTTGTTTTTCTACATCGTTTCATAGACAGATAGAGCCTTGCGTGTTGAGTGTAAAAGTTGCAATTTATAGTCTATTAGAATACCAACCGTTGTGGCGATGACGCAATATTCATAATGGACCCAAAATATTTAATATCATAACCGCTGTACCTACTCCGAGAAACGCTTTTATTATACCGCTCAATATTATACAAGACCTGAATCACCTTCGTGGTTACCTGATGTTTGTATACCTGTAAATACTCGTACGCTTACTTAAAATCGATGCTGACCCCTAATAACTTAACCTTGGTAAAGTCAACATGCGACGTTCAATAGCAATAAAGAAAGTAGTAATCCAGCGAAAGTTTTTTTCCATCTTTATTGCAACTAATAACGCTAAGGTAAGATCTCTTAGTGAATAAATAATACTTATAAATATTTTTTAAAATTATAAATCTACCAATTACTTGCGGTAATTACTAAATATTACCAATATTTTTTCTTACTGCTAAAATTATCACTGCTATCATTTACAATTGTAAAATTCATGAGCACGATGACTCGAGTACAAGCTCAGAACAATAGACAATATCTACTACATATATGTATGAAATAAATAACTCATTCAGAGAACACACGTACTCAGTTACTAATAATACTAATGTGTGGCTGTGTTGAATGCACACAAAGATGTCGAGATCGATTATGTAACCAAGGAAGAAAATATTCCGTTTTACGCATGTTTTATGTATTGAAACAAATACAAAGAAATATAGAAAATATTGTAATTTATGTATTAATATAATTAATATACTAATTTTATTTTCATTACCAACTCTTAATTCCAATTCAAATATTTAGGAAAAACATTGGTTTTATTGAACGAGGCATGAACTTACTTTCTGTTTCGTTCTCATTTTTCAATTTGCGTGCGCTGAAAGAATTAGTATCAGTGAATATTTAAAAAAGTTTTGTAACTGCATATAACAAATTAGTAGAATTGTATATTTTACATTTTTTATACCTAACATAAAAAGTATGCCTACAAACTTTAATGCTAAAAATGCTCTAAAAATGCTCTGTCAGTCGTCGTTAAAACTAAGCAAATATGGATGATAGCGGCATTGTGAGAAATACAGAAAAACTCATAAATGTATTTTCTGTTCATTGAACGCGATAACCTTAATAACCATTCCACGGCTTATAATGTATCTTTAAAAGTAGATAAAATTATTTATGAGGATAGTTTAGAATTAAGTTAAATATGTAATAAATATAAAAAACTGTAACAATCGTTCGGATGCAATCATTTTTTGCGAACCGAAGCGAAGGGTTACTTGTAAGTAATATAGTAACCGCAAGGATGTTGGACAACCTTAATTAAACCTCTACGTTTTATTGATGAGATCAGTGTCTACTTATACATTGTAGCGTCAATGCGATGACTAAACCGTGGATTTTAATTAAAAGACGACATGGAAAACATTACAAACATACAATTCAATACATTGTATTATATACCTACTATATTTACATATATTATACAATAAAATATATGATTATACAAAAAAATATTACTTTAATACATGTATACGACATGTATACGATGTGTTTAAAATTTGACAAATTTAGCCGAGACTACGATCCATGCAACTACGTTTTGAACATTTGTTCAAATCCATAAAAATTCAATCGGCGCTTTAAATAAAGTTTTTCAAAGGTTTTTTACGATAGGTTTTATACGATAGAAAGGTCTACTTAAACTTAAATACCTAAACAAGTAATCATGAATCAGGATAGAATGGATACTTAAATTAAGCGCACAGACAACAAATGTTACACAAATTTTCATTGATACTAAAAAATGTTAATTATGTTAACAATACTCATTCAACAACACTCGGAAATTACATTAACAATAATATCAGATCAATATATTTAAACAAGTTTCAAGGTAGATATGTAACAAAGTCTATGTAAGTACTATATTTAATTTATACCACATATATATAATAATAATTAGATAATACTATTGATGAACATATTTTTCTAAGAATGCTGGCGAATTATTTATAACAATGAATTTGCCCACCTACACAGAGTTTAATTACTAGAATGAGTTACTTCTTCTACAATAGGATAAGTAGCTTAATAACAATTACTATAAGTGGTCACTGACCCGAAGTCAGGAACCTTCACGACCACGACGTCTATTAATTTGGCCTAATTAATGCTTTAAATTACATACATGCTCTGTTAAGGGATACAACTACAGATAATCTTACTTGCTAGCTTCATAGGTACTCTGAATCTCGGTAATATTAAATACGCAGCTTCCTTCTGTCATAATTTCAGTCCTATAAAAATGTTTTTGAATTGGTTAACACTTATTCTATTGTTTGTTATAAAAGAGGGTGTAACAGAATTTTTAAATATAACCTAATAAAAAGAGGATTTTCACATCACAATAGTTTTTCAATAATGAGCGATCTTTGATCTTTTCAGTTTTTAATTATTAATTATTCAGCGTTGTCAGGATAAAAAATTGACTTTTGTTTACATGTTGATTGTCCGCACATTTCGTATTAGTGTCACTATAACCATGAAAGATTTAGGTAAACTTTATGTAAGCTTTTTACATAAAGCAAACTTTAAGTCTAGTACCTATGTACTTGCCACGACATGACTTATATTGGACTAATGTGTATTTCTCACGAAATATCAGATATATCTTATTAAAGGGGATTTCCAGCTTCATATCCTTATTGTGAATTCAGAAACGTATGTGCAGTTTTTTACTTAAAGAAATTAATAAAAGATAATCTGTAGAAAATTTCCCACTTTATTCTAACATTAATCAAGGAGAAGATACGGATAGAAAATTGAAAACGTGAATACTTTTATTATTTAATTATTACTAATACAACGAAAAAGATTTCATACAATCGGTTGAAGGAACGGAACATGGAGATCGATATTAATAAAATGTATCTGACAATTATTTTGACAAATTAATATTTTAACAAAAAATACCGACTCCATTTGAAGAAGGTGAATTTCTTGGTTTCTCCAATTTTTCACCCCTAGCGGTGGTATATTTTCTTCAAACTTAAGTGGGGCCAAACGGGGCCAAATCCACTCTTCAAAACAAAAAGGAATTTTTAAAATCGATTAATAAATGAAGGAGTTCGGAGGCAAAATACTAATTGAGAACCTCCTCCTTTTTTGAAGTCGGTTAAAAATGATTTAATTCTCCAAAACAAGTCCTGGATCCTACTGGAAAAACCTATATTGAGAAGCGATGATTCTGATCCGATCCGCTGAGCTGTCTGAAGGTATTGTATATTGTATCCTATACTCATTTATCCATACTTCTAGCTATTTTAAAGTGTTTCTCCCATCAATTATTATTTTCAATGCATGTATGTTCCTGACCCGTTTTTGCGATGAAACATCGTTTAGCCAGTAAAACAAGAGAACAAGAACGCCCTCCCAAAATAAAACAGCATTTTATAACAGCAACGTATAAACATATAAGCCGCTGTTGTACGCTCTATCTATACTAATAAATAAAATTAGAGTGTCTGTTTGTAATATTAAAATAACCACTTTTTACTACATGCATATGAATGTATATACGGTACATATACCAAAATAAAATTTTTTACAATTTTTGTTTGTCTGTCTGTTTGTTCTGGCTAATCTCTGAAACGGCTGGACCGATTTTGACGG
Organism: Megathymus violae; assembly: GCA_003671415.1. Taxonomy (NCBI): domain Eukaryota; kingdom Metazoa; phylum Arthropoda; class Insecta; order Lepidoptera; family Hesperiidae; genus Megathymus; species Megathymus violae. The sequence continues at coordinate 9,785,489 of PDGT01000001.1, forward strand.
AACTTTCACTAGGAGGCAGCCGATGTAATAAGGAGTAATTTAGGCTACTTTTATTTCTACTAAATAACTTTTTTGTTAAATTCCACGCGGAAGAAGGCGCGACCATAGCTCGTCTCTATATATAAACATGAATGTTTGTCTGTATGTCCTTTATAGAATCGTAAACTATGCATTTGATCATGTGATGATCTTTAGCAAAGTCGTTGTGCTTGAGCCCACGAAGGTTTCTGAGTTAGTACGACCAATTTTCGACAGATGGCGCCACTGCAATTCCAATGAATTTCATATATTGCCGTGAACTCAAAATGAATTGAATATCTGTGTAATGTCTTTCCTTCAAATTTATTTTAGTTAGTGGCGTAGCAACGCGCGCAGGGTACAGGTAGTTGTAAATAAAGACACGTGACACAGTGTTCATACCAGTAAATCCGTCTTGTCTTTTCATTAACACACAATTTGTTCATAACAACCAGCTAAAATAAATGACATTGATACGGATTTAGCTAGCTGGTATGAGAATTTTACACGATATTAAACTAGCTTCAACAATTATCTATTAAGTGCCTTCAGCAAGACGTGATTCGCAAAACAACAGCTATGCAGACAACGTATATATTATTATGTTGTTTCAATTAATAGACGGCAGACTAATCACTAATCCTTGAAGTATATATTTGAGATTTAATGTTAAAAAGGAACACACTAAAATTGCATGTAGATAGTTAAGTTGATAAGTAATCTTGCCTCGTATTTCACAGATAATAGTAGAAAAATCTATCTCTTTTGAGGCTATTATGCAACCAAAAAATGTTTGTTCTCAGGTTTTTACTTTCGTATCGTGTTTGTCCTGCACCCACAACGTAGGAGTTCCTATAGGGATGTGAGTATTTAGGCAGTGTAAGCTTTAGTTTTATTTCTTAATTGAATATACAATAATTAACATTATAAAATAAAAAGAAAGTTTTACCGTTCCGTCGCATGCATATATCCAATATTTTCACAATGTCACAACATCACACTTCCCCATTCGTAACCATAGGTGTGTTGTAACCAAAAACAGTGTGAGAAACAGTTACAACAGTTTCGACAGACTTTACGTAATTCGTTAAAACTTAAAACAATAATCTTAAGTTATGTTACACCATAATATTTGCAATGGACTTTATTCGAAAACCTCGTCATAGTTACATATTAGACGCCAATGTTGCAGAATGATGTCCTACAGCAGTAAAGTCCACACTGTGCAGACTTAACTATTTCAATTTATAAATAAACTTTACGCTAATATCTTTATTTGTTACAATTGATTACAATAAAGTTATGATGACGATTGATGATTCACGTGTTTTCATACAATTCCATATTCGATTCTTAGTATTTAAAATCGGAGTTTTTTATTATATAAATTAAACCAATGTCACTATTTCTGTCTGTCTGCTAATGCACTTACTTGATATAAAATATGTAATATTATGTTAATTCAGTTTTTCATAGAACTTATTCGCCTAAAAATCTTATTCTCTTTGAGAATATTTCTCTACGTAATATTAATTACTTACATTACATATATCTCACGCCGTCGTTAAATTTAATAGTAAACACCAACATGATATTTTAGTTGTTATAGAACCATGCATTATTTCAAGGTTTAGTTAGATAAACCAGAACTACCACCATGTACCAGAATTAAGTGAAATGATGAGAAAACGACAGGTCGTCACACTGGTCACGTGTCCTTAGCCTCTGGTGAGGAACCAGTGGTCGGGTGGCCGTCGTCGCGAGCCGCTCGGCTGGACCGACATATCGACAAAACTACTTTCATTTCAACAACAGCTTCCAGCTTTCACTTAACGTTGCTCTCAAAGCTGCGTCAGTAAATTTGGATTCACCATTACTAAGTTACTATTTTGATTTAAAATGTAAGATCGGTATATTTACCTACTCGTACGTGTAGTATGACGCAATACGTACTACCTAGTCGTTAAATTTTGTAGTATTATTTTATGTGAAGATTTCTTTAACTAACATTATACAAAGCTATTACTATTTTAAAATATATAATACAATTCGATTATTCTTTTGCTATTATTTTGAAGATTTCTTTCAAAAGATTCCCATTCCGAATACATTTGTACGATTCTCTATCTTACGTCCAACGATTCAAATGGGTAACTATCAATGGCTAGTTATTTATCAAATAATCTTTATAAAGAGATCTTTCAGCCTTACTCTATCCCTAGATGGCCGTCAGCAATGTTCTTTTAAAACTCAAATAAATAATTTTAAACATTACAGGGAGAATTATATTACAAAATCGTATAAAATACACTGCAATTCATTTATCTTAATATAAAAACAAGGTCAAAGATATAAATATTATATAATATAAACTACCTAACAGTACTTAAAATGCGGTATCGTTGGAACGAGAGATTAGTGTTTCAATTGAATCTTTCAACTATGTTATCAAAATCTCCGCTAGGTTGAATTGAAACAATTGGTCAGATATCGTTATATGTGATACGCCCAATTTACAGAGGCTTACGATTATCATGACCATGACAATAGGTAATAAATTATTCATTTTTTCCTTGACGTATACAGAAGTGGTAATTGATTCGAGACGTTTGTGTTACACAACGTTAAACATTAACTAGACTAGTATCATTTTCGCGTAATTTAATATACAAATACGTTATTCACGACATCAAACCAACATTAATAAACTGTCCAGTCCCGCCTCATACTGCGCGTAAAATCTCAACGCTCCCAACTTCTGGAAAAGAAGCGTCCTTACCGACCAAAGAGGTAGTTGAGAGTGAAAAGTTTCTCTAAAGAGAGGCAATGCTCCAGGTTTCGATATTAAAACGTCGGCAATACTATCGAGACACTAATACCTCTATTAAATTGGTAGCCCAAAAACATGGCCATGGCGGACCTCTGTCCCACCTAGGGGACACAGGACATAAAGATTCCTACTAGATTACTGGTACCTAACCATATTAAAAAATATATAAACACTGAATCACCTCTTTTTCTGTATGTCCCTGTATAAATTTCCATTGTACCTGTGGGACTCGCTTAATAACCACTCATACAAAGCGGTAAATATATCTCTACCACTTACTAGCTGTCCTTATCCTCTCAACAGGGTAAAATATAAAATTCTTGAATATATATAATTGCGCGCAAGAGCTAAAATGATATCATGACTCATAGATTTTAATTGTAGTAGTCTGCGTTTATTTTCATTAGTTTTCATAACGCGTTTAAGACTAAACACATATTGAACTATGATTAGAAGTAGAAATTATTATAATAAGTAGATAGGTACAATACTATATAAAAATTTCAAAAATTATCTAAACATATTAATGTTCCGATTGTCGTTATTCACATAACTTGAAACGAAAGAAGCCACGGTTAATTAATTTAATAAGTTATCAAAAAACATTTATCGGACAAGCAGTTGCGCCATGGTGACCTCAAAAACTCTCATGAGACGACGGCGCAACACAAGTCACGCTTACAGTAAATGTTATTGTAATTTGCACGTTCCATTTCAACGTAATTAGGTAACATTTTAACAGGTGACATTGTGGTAAATTACCCGCAAGATAAAAAACATTTTAGAGCTAACGAAGTTGTAAGTAAATAAATAAATAAATAAGTGATTTCCAAGCCCAATATATTTAGAGGAAGAAAAGTAAAACTTTTATAGTAGATAACCATGAGAACATCCATTCCTACATTTTTTTATGTCAATAGCCAACAAACGAATACACAGGCCACCTAATTTTAATTCTATGGAAACACCCGTATTCCGAAATAAAGAATATTCTAGAATACTTTTCAATACTTGTACATAAAAAATGTAGATGTTAACCCATAATATAAGTGGCAAATATGCCAACAGGCATCTATATCTATTTAATGGTTTTAGTTCTAAACGTGATCAGACATACAGACATTACATTAAAATTTTCAAAAAACATTCTATGTAAGAATTTAGCGCCATTATAGTTTCATGATTAGTATAAAAAGCATCACAGATTTACATGAATCTATTGTAGTCAAGTTGTATTAAAAACAGTTAAAGAATTAATTTGAAGAGTTCCAATTGAACAGCTAATTGAGTTTATTACGATCTCAAACAAATTTTTATTTTGGCAGCTGATTATCAATACGCAACGACTACATCATCGTCTATTTCAGAATGGCTACACACCCAACGCAACTACTGAGCCGTATCAATGAGAAACACATTGATAAGAACGATAATATTCCCTTCCATATTCGTGACGCTGAAAATCTAACGCAGAATTTGAGTGAGTCATCTGCAATCAATCTTGATAGGCGATAGTTTCTGATATCCGTAATCCTTAATTATCTAAGTTTTAGTTGGATACACAATCGAGTATAAGCAATTACTATTTAGAAAAATGCGTAATACTATAGTTAAAATTAAAAAGCAGCCAAGTATATGACGGACTAGTGCACGAAGATTCTATAGACTCCACTAACAAGTCGATCGATATTGATTGAGACCTGTAAAGCGCCATCTTGTTTCTCGATTTAAATACCTACTTCAACTGAATTCCTTATTAAGTTCGAGCTTATCACCGCAAACACTTTTAATATTCTAATAACTAATAGCAAACTGGACAATTCTGCGTCGTTCACAAGCATATTTTATACGCCTGAGCTAGATACTAATTTTTATGATATAAATAAGTACAGTTCCAGAGATACAGCGTTTTAAAGGTAGGACAGGAGAGATGGAGAGATAGAGAACTTAGACACAGTAATATAGGGTTCCTTTGTTGATGAAAGCATAAAACATTAAAATGTTTTTCTATTACTCAGTTCACTACTTGAAACTGGCGAACTTTGTATACATATATAAGGTATATACCGTATACTGTGAGAAAAAAGTACAACACAGTCACGATGCCGCGATGTGACCGAGTTACTGTTGACAAAACAGTCATGACGTAACCCTTGATTCTGTGAATGAAACTACAGTAACGTAGCTTCGTAATCATTAGTCTTACAAGCATTTTAAGGGGTACTCTAAATAGTCATTTAGAATCACTTGTATGTACCGTCCGTCACACGCGATTTTCTATGAATCCACTAAACGGGAAATTTAATAGTCAACCCGAGATCAGACGAATTATTAGAAATATCAAAACAAACCGAACAAAAACCTATTTAATGTTTACCATATTTTCTAGTTAATAGTTCATACTACCCTCCCCCCATGGCTGGGGGGACAGCCTCCATAATTTTAAAACCATTATATTAAAGAACTGAATCTAATGGTAAAAATGGCTGCCGATAAACATCCTACATATATTACAGCAATGTCTCTGTGATCGATGTCGAATAAACTTGTTGGAGGTATCTGCAATAGTTGTTTAGAATGAATCACAGAACGAATCTGATGACGTGTGACCCTACATCGCAGACTAGTTATTAGTGAGTATCGAAGAGTGTTGTGTTCGAATTACTAATGAATTACGAATTTACACACAACTGCCATTAATACACACATTCTAAGTTCACACTTGTATTTAGATAGATAAAATAACAGAAGACAATGAAGTTTACAGTGGATAACACTTATCTTTTAAGTTATCTGAACGAAATAAGTTGCTATCGGAATTTCAAACATGTGACGGGCATGACTCAATTAAAATGACATTACACTTGCAACGAGTGTATGTTTTAAGTTTTTGACTTATTTAAGATTATCAATACAATTTTAAAATTGTAAGCAATGTGTGTATAACAACCATAATAAAACAAGTGTTTTGTACAACAAACGAGGCCGTGACGCCAACTTACAGGAGCGCTGTTGGAGCTCACTTGGCTATTTACCAGTGGCAGCTTAAATCAAACGGTGCTCATTAAAATCAACCATGACATTTATTAACGTGCTTCCACTACAGTATTAACGAGCTAAACAGGAGAACTAAACAATCGATCTGCCCACTTCTTTGTTGACCAGCAATACTAGGATGATATCTTTGGCCTCAGTTACGGCCAGCGGTGAACATTTACTAATTCATAATGACTTTAACAAGTACATGACTGAATTTAGTCGAAACCAAATTGCATACCTAAATGCCTACGTAATAAATCCAAGAGTACAATCAAACGACCGACTCTGACGGCAAGGTGATGATATCAGCATTCAGGCAACGCGTAGGCGAAGTGATCATGCCTAATTTGAACTTTTAACGTTGTGAACTATATATTCAAGTTATTCATTTCATTTTAATTCTTTTCTCGGTAACTAATCAATAGTCCACAGCAATGATAGACAGGTGGTATTTGAAAGCCTAATGGGGAGTTGAATGTCGGTCTTCCATACGGGAACCTCGAGTGCGAGTCCTGCTTGGGGCAAGATTAAATAGAACTACTTGCATGTATATTCTTGAGAAGAAAAGTTAAGTTTTGGTACATATACAAATTAGATTGTCCCAATCACTGATGTAACAAAATAAATACTAATCTTGGAGATATATCACAAAATAAAAATAAAAACTTGTAGGTATATTGCCCTATGTATTGTAACGTAGAAAATTGTGACGTAAAAAATGTCAATTATTAGAAATATTTATTAAAATTAAATATAGGTAGGAGGTCATTTTAAAAGAAACTTAAAAACTTAGAAGATCTACGAAAATCAAACATTACTTTAAAATTATATAACCTCTAATGACAATGCTTTCGACATTTCGCTATTTTTTTTAAACTTTTCAACCGGCAAACGACTAGACACAGCAAGTGATGCACCTAAGTGGTCAACGCCGCCCATGCCCATTTTTAATACCGCTGGCGTCAGGGAAACATTTCCGACCAAAAAGGAAGCGGTAAGACCCGCTTCTAAACTAAATTTCCAGCAGTGCTAAGAAAACAAATTACAAAATTACAAACATTTCGCAATTGATTTTAGGAGGGTGGGAGCCAGTTAGGTAAAGATCTCTTCGACCATTTACAAGTACAGTCGGGATTCAAGTGAATTGCAGAAATCCTAGTGACCTTCAACCGACCGATATTTGGATCCCCTTACACCGTATTACGAAAGGAACTTAAATAGCTGATTCATAGTTGTACTGTAATTCTGAGTCAATGTCATTATATGCTTCAAACTTTAATAATAAAACTAAAAAAATATATTTATTTTATCATAATAACGGTGTACATTGTTTAACCTTCAAAAGCACATTCCCAACGCAACGGAAAACATAAAATCAACATTACAAATACCAAGCGCAACCTTAAACCTCTTAATCTGTGGCTCGAATACTTAGAAAACTTGTTTGAGAAATCTATGATCTTTAAGTTAACAAGACAATACGTATTAACGCCTTCATAGTAAACTAAATTTTAGGAGTATTCCATATTAGGATACATTATAAGGTTATTAGAATAGGTACGGAGGAGTGACATGCGCCTCCGCTTTTGATGACTGTAGAGTCAAGTCTGAGTATCCCGTTTCTACTTCCTCAACAAGGTGCTTTGATGACCCCGCCGCATCTATACTAGAAGTCTCTACACCACCACCTCGTGACCTCCATGGCATTAAAAAAGCTTTCTCAGCAACTACATGCAACTCATGTAACCTCGATATCAATGCACAAACAGAATTGGAACGGTACACATCGCAGTAAAGATTTACACAAACTGTGTTTGTAATAGAATACATCGAACGTAACTAAATACGTTAACTATCTATGGTCTCTTAGAACTAAAATCACAGAGTCATTTTAAACTACCTACATTTAAATTTAAACTTTGACATTTCGGCAAATTTTAGGACGACTCAATAAGGAAAGCCATATTATTTAAATAATAATATGGGAATATCCAAGAAATCATCACATCGCGATAGCACGTCGCGGTGTTTGAAATATCTAAATTAATTCGTAAGCTTGATATACCTAACCACAACCTAACAAAATTAACGCTAATCCCTCGAACAATAATACTCACCAATTGTATTACTTTGAGCATGCCAGGCGGCGTTTTGAAATATTCTACGTTGATTTTAATCCAGTTTAGAGCACCGCCTTGCTGCTGCGGCGATGCCTGCTGCTGGTTGGGTTTGTTGTGATCAACGGTCACGACAGTCTCGGGAGCCATCATCCTTTAAATTTATCCTTACGTGTAAAAAAAGGTTTGTAAGAATTACACGCACACTGACACTTAAAACCTTAGTACACTGAAGACGCGTGATACATTTTCGGCCGGCGCCAGCGAGCGTAGTTGAGTTCGTGCGACGCGCAACTGGATGGCGGGGAGGAAGCATGAGTGGCGACCGTCGCTCGGTCGCGGTACGAACGTACGACCGTAGTGACGACACCACCTCGCTACTCGGGCGATGATGAAACATTAATTGAAACACAACAACCAGTCTCATCATTGAAAATACATGTTCAAATAGTTATTAAAACATTTAATAAAGAACACTTATCAATGTCTAAGTTTACTATTGCAAAGAAATAAGTTTAGTGGTAACGTTCCAATGTAATTAATTAATATTGCATTGAGACTGTGAAAGACAATATATTTTACGTAATTTATTAACAATTCTATCTTTCCAATACATATATTACCTACTTTCCCTTCCACGACTTTATCAATGTATCTAGCAATTAAGTTAGCAACTTAGTCGTAATTAGAAAACAAACGTGTTTATCAATAGCTAGCGGATCATACAATCTTTAGCTCAACTCTTCTTCGCGGATTATGTTAATTATATACTACAATGTTAATTTACCACGTTCCCAAGGGACTAAAAGATCATATTTTTTAACAAGTATAGGGCTTGGTCGAAATTCTATAATTCGTGTCTGTAAAGTAACGAAACTCAACTTTATTTTCATTTTATTTAATTGGAATATATGTATTTACATAAAAATGCTTATGAAATATAAAAAAAAAAAATATTTGTATATTCGAACTTTAGAGATACATATTTGTTTGGCGTAATTAAAAACTATTCTCGGCACTCCTACACAATCGCTATCATCGCAATCCCGGCCACCTTATTACATTTTTAACCGCATCACCATCCTTGCTTTGCGACGAAATAACGTAAAAACCTCTACTATACATTATTTCATATTTGTTTTATTAAGAAAAAATTAAAGACTGCCATGTACAGTACAATACTCTCAATAAAATACTATCAGGAAAATATTAAATATCTTATAATGTATTTTCACAATAAGCGGTTTCTTAATCACTTATCACCTCCTAAATTTATTATTACACAAGTTTCCTATTTTTGCTGGTAGATATTTTTACTTGATATATAATATCTAGTAACCTGGTAATAAATTATGTTAAAAGCAATTTCGTCCTAATTTGTGAAGTTACTAAATTAAACAATGATTCCATCATCTTGCGCAACCTTCAGTATCATAATAAATTCAAGAAGATAATGAGTATTATATATTAATATGAAACCTTTATTCATTTACTCCATCTCATATACCTAAAGTTATGGTAGAAAGATCTGTATCAACCACCGTCTCTTCAGTTAGCTTACACATTTTGTAAACCAAAAAGATGAGAATAATTTTGTTTGTATAGCTACTATCTACGGGACTTTTTTTTTATTCAATACTAGAACGACTATATAAACGTCCCGTCTAATAAAAGTGAATTCACAAGTTAATTAAAACATCATATTGATTTATTAAACAGTTTAGCGCTATTCTTTATCCGCATCAGTTGTCTAAAAATACTAAAACCTGAATGTATATCGTATACAAATATATTGAGCATTGAAGCGATTATAAAAATTACTGAACAGCGTTGAACAAATACCGCAAATAAGCTTCTAGGCCACTTCTGTTGAAAAGTGAATCGTTGTGGTTTTTCAAAATAATGTTAAAAGTACAACTGGGATTCAATGAGCTGTGTTCTTTGATTATACTATGTTATATAATAAAATCATATTATTACAGCCTTCCCACGAATAATCAATATTGAAACAAGTTTTTTTGTAACTTTGAGTTTTTTTTATTATTGTTAATGTAGCAAAGGATTTAGATTTCCATGTAATATTTTTTCGCCGACTAAGGTGTGAAAGAAACAATTTAGATATTTGTTATAGTGCTATCGTTGCAATTGGTTTTGTTCCTAAGCGCGAACTACGTACGTGAACAGATACACGCAGTGTATATTACGGTATGAGTAGTTTCTTGAGTAACCCATAGAAAAACTGTAGACAATCAAGTCGAAATAGAAATGACTTGATATAGCAGACATTAGAAATATGGTGTCGCAATCATTAATCAAAGGTTATTTATTGAAATCCACGCCAGCGTGTAGCAAGGAATTGAAAATTATGACTTAGTTCTGAACCGGTTCAAATATTCATATCACATAGACTAGAGCTAAATATCTGCAGTTCAGTTGCAACATAAACAGATCTGGCTCAATGTATCCTGTCACAAAACCTTAGCGTTTACAAACTATTTAATCGACTTACAAAAAAAACACACACAACAAACAACAACAATAAAAAATGACTTCAATTTGAAAGTGAATTTCTTGATTTTATCTCCTATTTTTCACCCGTAGGGTTGGTGTTTTTTCTTCAAACTTAAGTGAGACCGAACAAGAAGTGTACCCTCTGAAAAAAGGAATTTAGCAAATCGATTAATAATTGACGGGGTTCTAAGATAACAAACAAAAAATAATAATAAACTCGTTTTGATTATTCTTTTTTAAGTGCAGAGAATTGGAGCTTGGAGTTGGTTCCTTTTAAATATGGTAAGTATCTAATGATGACTTCTGAAGATAAAAAATGGAACTTTTCAACGGATAGGAATAATTGAGTTGTATTTAAAGATATTTGCTGTGGGACCTTACATTAACATTGCACAAGCTCTCCATCATTAGCTACCTCAGGGTCTAATGATAAGTCAAAAAATACAACTCCTCAACGGATTATAAAAATGAAACCGTGTTTTTAGCTGTATACATGATACATTACAAAACGAGTATCATCATTGAGGTATTCGCGTCTAAGAGTAATAATCTCATGATGTTGCACTGATGATGAAAGCAACAGCACTCCTTAATCCTTAATAGTAAAATATAATACCAATAAAATAGTACGATGTGGTGGGATTGACCCTAGCGTATCTATCAGGTACCTATCTGACTTGGTACCAATAAAATAAAATTCACTGTTTTTGGACGACTTTTATTTTAAGTAACACAATTCTATAGATTCCTTTAGTTTTTGCTAAGGGCTTCATTTCGTCCTCGAGTTGAAGCTAACTTTCAGTGTTCCTTGTGCACGCAGCCAACCTCCAACCAGAGATCTTGTATGTTGGAAGAAGTAAATCAGAAGTAGACTTTATATTATATTTATATAGCAGTATTTGTATATGACTTTCTGCAGATGAATAATGTTGAAAACTTGCAACCATAAATGCTAGTCCATGTCAGCCAAATTAACTACAATAAAAGTATTTGGGGAGCATTTGTTAAGGTATACAGCACAACCATTTAGGGCCGCCCCTTAGCCGCAAAATCTTTAACAGTTCATGGAACAAAACTTTGAAAGAAAACATTTTAATTAAATAATATACACCTTTAAGTTTTTAATAAGTTATTCTGCAATATCTTTCTCGTATTACCACATGGATTTAACTCAAGTTTCCGCTCTTTTCGGTTATTCAGAATCACCACACCGACGTTAGTTACGTAGCCTTTCTGTATAGCCTGCGGCCTATAAGGGCGGGGTGCCACATTGTAGTCTTAAGGTACTATTTTCAGCTCGAATAAAAATTCAGGGTCAACCCTGAGGCACGAACGATGATAAAGCGCACGACGGAGCACGTATCAGTGTAAGCCACACGGATTCGTCGTCACTTTCCATAATATAGAATCTGACGCGGGTGATTATTTCAAGTACAGAAATAATATAATAGGAATTCAGACTGTAAATCTGCGTTCAAATCTCGGAGGTTCACAATTGCAAACCTGCTTCTACCTTGTCAAGTCCACTACCTTCATACTACTGCAGCTTTGAGGCATATTGCCAAACTGCAATGTGGTTGCTTTAATGTAATTTCTTACAAGCAAAAAAATCTAAGTCTATTGGGAGTAACTTACAGCAAGATTGTTTATTTGGTTATTGTAATAATGTAAATAAAAATATTTCCTACCCACAAGGATTTACAGAACACAGAAACAACTCTAATCCATAGATTATGCATACAATGATATAAGGTAACTATTTTATATAAATACATTAGTGGAATATGACCTCACCAATCTCAAATTGTTATTCACACAATATAATCATAGAATACCAATGCCAAAAGCATTATTATTTATATGCTTTATATAAAAATATTTCTGTATATTTATTCAATAACTTTTTAGAAGATTCTACTTACATTAAGCGTTTTATAGTTGATAGTTTATTGTACCTTGTGAAATATCTCATAACTGTGGTCAGTATTAGTGAGTAAAATATCATAAACAGAATTCAATAGTCATCCTGAGTACAGATTGAGACTTCTTTTATGTTGACCCAACTGGTGTAAATAAAACGAAAGATATATTTTCATATGTATTGTGTAAACTTAGAAAAAGAAGCCTAGGATTTTTCCTCCAAGATGTTTCCTTCTGGCTTCCTCATGGTCCATGATACCGCCACTTGTGGTGAGTACTAGATATCTGTAACATGAAAAATTAAATTATTAATATATTATCTATTACATTATATGTTATGATAACAAAATAAATTTGTTATAATATTACTTCAGTAAACACAAAAGTTGTATTAATTCAATGGTTTTTTTGAGGTAGACTGTCTGCATATCAACAATCAGGAAAAGTAACTATTCAGCATATTTAACAATTGACAACAATAATATAAGATTAAGAACTTATAAAAAAAAATATAATAATAATCTTTAGTGATTATTTGGAATAATATAATCACTAAATAATTAAGTCAATTGTGTACAAAAATTAAGACATTCAGCTAAATATGAAATCAATTGATTTAGTGTTTTCGTGAACATTTACTAGGGATTAAAAAAATTGCTCACTTTAAACTACTTATTCGTCAACTGAAGTATAATTTTAATGTTAAAAAGCATTTCTGGGGTATCCTAACTTATTTTAAGCACCCCAACAGAAGATGCCTTCACTTCAATTTTTACAAATGTTTGTAAGATATATAATTCACCATAACTGTAGGGTTTCTCGTTAGTTAGGATGATTAGTATTACTAACTATCTAGAAATTTTCTAGCAGACTAGTCGACTAGTTCAATAATATGCAAAACCAAGAGTTACCAATCTCTAATATTTTTAATTAAAAAATTAAAAAAAAAACAGGATTCAAGATTTATATCATAAGTACAGGGAACAATGTCCCCCAATACATATGTTGTTTAAAAAGAATTCATTAAATGTCACAAGTCTACTTTTCTATTGATTAAAAATTTACTAAGCAGTATTTTAATTTTTGAAAAATGGGGATCACCGGCTTCTAAAATTTGGTGTATTCGAATGTCTCAATATATGTAACAATAATTAATAGGTTGGTGTATATCAAATTCAGAAAAACTATAAATGTTTACAGCAGCAGCCACAACATTGCTAAGTAAGCAACATCACAATGTACCACTGTAATTATTTTAGCACAACATATCAGATGACAACCAACAAGAACTATTGGTGATTCGCGGTAGTTGTGCAAAGTATATAAAAATCAATATGCAAATTTGAAAACAATTATACTATAAAAAAAAACATTATTTACCTCCAAGATTTACTATAAAGAATTCATAGACTAATTCAATTGAAAAGGAAATCGACACACTTATCATTTAATGTATTGTAGCCACTTCTGATTTTAATAAGACTTTAAATTATTAATTGTATTTAATGGAATAGGAAAGATTTTTAATCCTGCTTTAAATCATGTTTAATTGGAAAAGAATTACTATACAGATAAATAAAATATTTTGATGTTCTAAGGGAAAAAAATCTAGAAGTATCATTGTACAAATAATGTGGCATAGTGTTTCAAATTAACATCAGTGGTGTAAACGAAAATGAATATTATTAAGTCATACAAATATGAGTTGAGAACTTACCCAAACTGTCGGGAAGGTAACAAGTTAGTCCACCTTTCTATGTCATTAATTGGTACATCAAACCGAGGCGAGATAACGCCACACTTGTTTAATCTGCCAGTGAGGTTGACGACAATTTTGCCAGCTCTGTGATCATCCACGATCTCAAATTCACCAATATAACCGTGCTTCATCATCACTGTAAGAAACTTGACAATAACTTTGGAGCACGGCCGAATCAACACTTGCCGTTTACCCCGTTTTTCAGCATTGTGAATCGATTTGAGAGCGTCACTCAATACGTTCATACGCACCATGGCTGAAATAGAATATCAAAGTACGATTAAAGCAATTGTTTCACATCGCACAAGAGGTTGTCATGTCAAAACATTACAACAAGATAGGTTATCAATCACATATTCACTGAAAATTGTCTTACAAACGCAAAATACTTGTTGTAATTATGCACTTATTAACTAAATGGAATATAAATTATATTGCTTTGTTGCGATCTTAGCCAAAAACAAAGATTACCTAGGATTTTAAACCCGCTTCACCGATCCAGAATGACAGGTTAACCCAAAAGAGAAAGAAAAGTCATTCATTCTTTGACTGACTTTTTGAGCCCAAACACAGACTAATTAGAGATACTATGTCCATAGATAAATGACAAATAAATGTATGGCACTATATATCTTTTATAATGATAATAAGATACCGTCATACACAAAGCTGGGTTCCTATTTTTACACTCTCCCATTCTCCTATACCTCCGTAGCACAAAGTTACGTAATAGAGAAACACTCATCTCAAAATCGCGTCACTAAAACATAAATGTGCATGTGTGTGAAAAATTCACTGAGTGCGGGACTTTTAGTGATGTCAAATTCACGTCCATGTATTATCGACATGAATGTCGACTATTCCATCACAGGTTTCTTTGCTATATTCAATTCGTTCTCTTAATTAATTATTACATATTAAATTAATAACACCATTCTAATCCTAGTAAATTCTCTTTACTTCGCTTCTTCTAAGCTTAACCTCATTTGAGAGGATAAAACAAAACGTGATTAAACGGTACTAAAGAAAACAATAATAATAATGCTTATTGGTTTTAATTAATTCTTTGATGTAAATCGATATAACTTATTGCCTTCAGATAGGAAATAACCAACAAATTTTGGTGGATATAGTGCAAAAAATGTAAATGGTAATTAAGCAAGCAAGTTAGTTTTTATTCTTTACGACGTACACTTTAGGAACGTTCAATTTTTGTTTTATAGAGAGTTGTCATTTTAAGTAGAAAGAGATGTCAGGCCTCTGCGTCATGTCGGCTAAACACAAACTACTTAGAGATTTCACCAATAAAGATTATATACGCAACTTTATAAGAATCATTCGTTCTCTCTACCTAAGTTATCTTACTCTATGGCTATCATATAGTCTATAGTCAGTCGACGAATGACTGAGTTCAATTGAATGGAATAGATGTATCCGTCACCAGCGCTGCACATGCACAGGCGCGTTTCATTTTCGTATTGTATTCGTTCGCGTCCTTCAAATGGTGTGCGATTGTGAAATAAGTTTTTTGAAACTTTGAAAGTTTATAGAACTTAACATTTTTGAATCATGTGACATATTACTTAATTTTATCAGTTATGCGATTGATGTAGCGTGTAAATTAGTTAAAAAATCTAAATAATAAGCAAGAAATGATATTTTATAGGACAGTTAAAGTTGAGTGAACTTTCGTACCTTGTTCGGTTCGCTTGGAGTCTGGCAAATCCCACAGGTTTTATTGTTCCTTTATTGTTGTGGTAACTAAATCCTAGCAACCGTCTCAATATGAAGTTAAAGTTTAAAAGTGATAATGAAACCAAAATTGCGCAGATTACAATAACAATGAATATGGTGTAAATTTAAATACTGTAAGATACGAAAACATGAACAAATTCATTTTCCGTGAAATGGAAGAAGGAGAAAGAATGTTCAACATGTATCAGACAAGACTTTGCACAACTTGCCTATTGTTCCTCATCTTTATACAATTTACACATACAGCAGAAACAACAGGTAAGTTGTTTTATTAAAGAAATATTTGTTCTGGACACATAATTATAATATATAATATTTAATAAATAAACACTAAATTTTAGCTGGCTGGCTATATGCCAGCATATATATGTTTATGCCTCTATCTGTAGACATAACTTGATGTAATATTATCATAAATGATAATTATAATGTAATTGTAAGATAATTTCATTTGAATTATACTTCATCAGTAATATTAGTAAAACATAGAAACAGATTAAAGAAAGCTACATGTCTCTGTTGTAGCTCTGATGTGCCACATATTTTAACTATCTATCGGGTAGACTGGTTTAAACTCAAAAATAAAATACTAGGTTACAGTTTACAGGCTACAGTCATGCTGATGCAATACCACTTTGTATGACATACATTTTTCAGTATTTTTGATACAACTTTCAAGAGTTTCTCTATAAACTCCTTGGATGATCTAATGTCTGGTCAAGACCTAGTATTTAAGCTTTCAACAGGACTTTATATAAAAGACTGCGCTTTTAATGTAATTTTTGTTGAATTAGGTCTTGTATAAATGCAAAATTTCTATTTGTATCACCTTTGTGGTAGCAACATTATTGACAGATATTTAAATATATCAATGACTAAGAATCTTATAATAGATTAAAGTGTTATGAATAGTTCAAGGTTACTAAATCCTGAGTAATGCAAGATATATTAAAAATAAGTGTATTCATTTAGTGATTTTTTCAATATCCCATTTTTATAACTTCCCAAAATCCACATATGGGACTTTGTTATTGTTTTATAGATAATCAAAGCATACATATGAGTGACATACACTTTACGGTGTTATGGATATGAAATTTCGGATCCCTATATAGGAATAATATTATACTGTTTCGGTTACGGATATTAAATTATTTGGGATTATCGTTACGGATATTAGATGATTTACGACTTAGAAACAATATATTGTTTCTAGGTATTATATTGTAATATAATCACAAAAAAAAACAAATTAAATAATAAAAACTGTCTAAAATGAGAATGCTAATGTATTGGCTCGGTCGGCATAAACCAGTCATAATGTGATTTATTTAGACTCTGCCTCTATCCAAAATTATCCAAAACAATTTTGTCAGATTCAATTACGGTTTCGGATATATTTTTATTGCGGAAATCCGGTAAATATGGTTACGGAGCTTCATAACATCTCTGATATGCTTTATACAGCAGGTTGATTTTCATGTAATTTCACCAGGAAACACAAGATGATTTCTGCACATTAGTTAAATATTACTCAAGGATTCCCTACAGATTTGAGAAGTTGAAGGTGAGAAAAACAATCTAATGAATTTTAAAGTCTATGATGACTTGCCAGATGACAGCCCAATTTGTGGTGACCCCTTTTTTTATGTTAATAGCCTACAAACGAGCAGACGAGCCACCTGATGGTAAGTGGTCAACGTCACCCTTGGATATTAGCAAAACCAATGGATGCGTTGTCGGCCAGGAAATTAGAAGAAGGTAAAAAAGAAAGAACTCAGACGCTGCCCACTGAGTGAGGGGCCCCAGGTTCGATTATTGGCTGGGGCCGACATTTATATGACAAATAAATGTTTGTTCTCGGGTCATGGGTATTTCTAACACAAGGGATCCTAGTGCAGGGTTGTGAGTGTGTAAATGTTATAAATGTTATTATTATTAATTCAATTAAAATTATGCTTCTTTTACATATTGAATACTCTGAATCTGTGGCAGTACACTGTGTTGAATATGAAAACAATGAGGGTGCAGATGATATGGGAAATATAAAAATATTAGTTTGTAACAACAATTTTTTTTGTATGATTTGTCGACATTTTTTAAATGATTAGTTATTATTGTGTCACCCATTGACATCAGTTACACCAAAGGTGTCCTAGAAGCATTGCTAACTGAGAATAAAATAGGAGACCAGCACTGTTATTGACCTGCTTTCTTCAGCATGGTGCAATACAAGGATGGATGGAGTTCCTTACACCTCAAATTCATGATTTTTTTTTAAATTGTCTCCTTAACAAACTGTATCTATATTTTTTATTCTAAAGAACCACATACAAGTAGTGATCTCTTCCTTGGGGGTTTCTTCCATGACATTTTTGAACATAGCCACATTTTAATTCAACATTCTGAAATAATATATTTCTCTCTATGTGATCATATTTATAGAAATAAAAATAATTTGCATAACGCATGGTATCATTGTTGAATAAGAAATTACACTTAAAGTTTTCAAATACCTGATTACCACGACACAAACATTACATTCAATTTTTTTCTAATACAAGCAAATGAAACTAATTTACCATGTGACATGTCTATGTGTCTGCAGCCTATTTTTTTTTATTAATATACTAAAATAATAATTTCTATAAATAGCTTGTATATCCAATCGTCTCATATATCATGCTTTCTTTTTACTTAAGTAAACAACTTTTCAGGAAAAAATACCCACATTCGTGATTGTACATTGTTAGTTTCGTTACAGCTGTTGTCCCTTAAGACAATGTCAAATACAGCGCTTGACACTCCACGACGACGTAACGACATTGATGGTAGAGTCAAATTGTGCGAATGTGTCATGTAGGACTTATATATGAAGTTGCCTCAGTATGAAATGGCTTATTGTTGTAGTTACGATTGTCATCAGGCGGATTTGACGTTATTTTAAATTGTCGCTGTTGAAGGACGATTCTCACGTAAATAGAGACACTAGTAATAAAAACCAAAATGGAGCCGCATGTTAATGCTATCTTTGTTATAAGTTTAGTGAAAAAAAATAATTATCAGTTTTTATTATTTGCATTTTAAAATCAAATAGTTATATTTTATATAATTATAAGAGACACATAAAAAGCACTGCAGTCCCATTGCATTTAAAACCCGTGCTATAAAAAAAAATATGTGAAACAAACTCTTCTTATGTACGATAACATTGATACGCTCCTGGTTTACAACGCAATCAAAGTCTTAACCAAACTTCGCTAAGTTAGAGCGGTGCTAAAATATTCAATAACTAATTAACGTCAGACTCCACAGAATTTGCTCATGCATAGGGGAGTCAAGTGACTCGGAACTCAATATTTTAGGATGTCGGGCATGCTCTCAAATAATAAATGTAGTGGCGCCTGCGTACTGATTTATTTATAACATACATTTATTTCTTAAATTGTGTCACAATTTAATATTTATGAGTTGGAGTACCTATATTGTAATAGGGATTATGCATATTATTAAAATAATGACCAATAATGCTTTTATTCACTATCTTAATTGATACAGAATTACGCCCATAATAATATTTTATATGTTGAAGTTTTATAACGTGCAATATTAATTTATAATAAGTGGAATATATAAGTAGAATGCGAGTGCAATTTAAAATATCAAAACGCACGCTATTCGTTAGACAGAAATGTGCCGTTATCGTCCGGGACTTCACATCAAGAAAATATGGAGGGCTGGATGTTTTTATAATTACTGATTGTTTTTACGATATGTCACATTGAATTCATAGCTTAAATAATGAAGTATGTTTTTTCTTTCTGCGTGCTTAATGAACATTTTTATATGAAGCATTTTTATTTTGCATACAGGCGCACCACACTGCCTCCAAAATTGTTTCACGTTTTTCTCCAGGCTTTTAAACAGCTCAAAATTCATAAAGAAATATTTTTCACTAAATTTAAATGTGATCTTGCTAGGGACGTTGACGTCGCCATGAAACGCGCTATAATATTTAAAGATCCACAAATTATGACATTTTTTAAGAAAATAATGAATTTTCTATGATGGAAATATTTATTTATTAACAATATTTTATTAACTAATACCGGTAAAAACATAAAAATCATACATGCATATTACCTATTGCGCGTAGGTGGCTTAAATTTACATAAATATACCGATTCAATTACAATTATATCAATTAGATACTGTGTGATAATCGGTAACTCTTACCGATCCGACTAGATCGTTTAGAAATTATAACGTTGAAGTTAGACAATAAACAACCCTACTAGATTATCGTGACGGAAGTGGAACACTGCAGTTTTTAAAACATATCAATTGTAAGAGTCATGCCTTGCAGTCGATCGCCAATTAATAGGTAAATCAAAAATTCAAGAACTATTGTTTTGTGGTTTCGTATTATGAAAGAAATGAAAGGAGAGACAATGAATCTGCCACATTTCGTAACCAAATTTGTTGTACCATTTATTGACAAGATTTTTAAATTTAATCTTTAAGAAGATCACGAAAATTTCAAAAATATTTTCTGTAATAGTAACAACAAAAAATATATATATAAATATTTATATTAAATGTACACAGCCCCTTTTTATTTTAATTAGTAGCTCCAAAGCCCTTTATGATAATAACCTATTGAAGTGTTTTGTTTAATTTTCATGAAAAGCATTAGATCGTCTGCAAATAAAATTTAGCCGTACCTATTCACCACCGTTCGCAAGGCATTAATAATAAATTCTTGAATATTGGCCTCTCCAATTCTATTCGCGTTGGATCTCTTGTCTCTCTAGATGTCGTTTTAGTTCTAAGCACAATCATAGCACCTATCGATAAACTATTACAATAATAACACATTCCTTACATATTTAAGGGCAAAGCAAGATGAAATACCAGAAGCATGGACTAGAGAAAGTTCTCACAGATGGAAATATGTAGAACATAGCTCGAAAAAGGTTAAATAACTACTTAGTTTTTATAGTTCATTGGCATACTCACGTAATGGAAAGCAGTTAGTAAAGTTAAGCATTAATAGTTAGAAATTAAATTATTAGTTAGTTATATTTTAACGAAAACTTATGCAAGAAAAATTAAGTGAATTTCTAAGGTCTACTTTATGCGTATACAATATGGAATTGTGTACTGTCAATACTTCCTAGAAAATGTTCTAAATCATTGATACAAATAAAACTTGAATAAAGTTTCCTTAACATCAAATGGACTGATTATCCGTGGACTGCTTTCACAGTACCTGTCTTTGAAAAAATTACCCTTTTCCTTTATTTGATATTGAATTATCACAGACCTCTAATAATTAAACAGACCAATACCTGTTGAAAAAAAAATGTGGTACTTAAAATTATACTTCCTACAGCATACCGTAATAGTACATACATACGTATGTTTGTGAACATCGGAGTATATTTCTGAAACAATTTTTAAAATGAAAACTTTCGTTAAATTCTTTTTGCGCGTTATTGTTATATAGACACGTCTGTGTGTTATCTTTCTTGCCGCAAAAGGTCATGAAACCCATATAATGCATGCGGTGCCGTAGGCAAACCCAGTGTCTGAATAAGTCTTTCAGAGTCTTCGAGGACGTGAACACAAGCCGCCTTACAGAAATGCATTCACGAGCACGCACGCAAAAGTGGCAGTAGGCACATATTGAATGCACCTTTGCCATATACACACTTATGTATATACGTTCGATATCCATTTATTTCTACATAAATTACATTTCATTTTTATTACATTGTTATTAAGAGTTGTTTTAAATTATATGTGTAATCAATGTAATACAACAGATATATTGCCACTTATTCTTATTATATTATTATTAACATGCAGTTTTGTGCGGCCCTGCGTCCTCTAACCATGTTTGATTTATAACTATAAATGATAAATATTTGTTTTTGAAAAAACTACGGCAAAGTTAAATATATAAAGTATTATTTTTGAAAATCTTATGAAATATGGTTTGAATTCTAAGCTTCCTTCTTCACCAAAGTCTGCCTTAAGCAGCAGTCACTTATAACTGTTATTGTGCAGTTAGTCAAAGTTATATACTTCAGCCAATTCGTCGCCTGTTATAAATACTGGCATAGTGAAGAAATAATTTTCATTATCAGTTAAATATATTTCAATGTATTACAACCCCAACGTAAAAAAAATATCTAAATTGGTAATATTTATTACCATATCTGCATATACCAGCTGCGTTTCACAAATGAATACCCACTTACGTTGATGAGACTGTCGTTTAATTTGACAAGGCATGGTAAAACAATATCAGAAGTTCTTCTTTATCTATTATAAGTAGTAAAAGCTGATGGATTACTTTTATACAGCTATTTGAATGTTCTTATATGCTACTTACCTTGAAACATTTAAGTAGCACTTAATAATAATTGCATTATTGTTTGAGTCACACCACGGCATCACGGCACGGCCAAACCAGTTGTTCAGCCATGTTCTCGTGGACTTATTCATTTGTATTGTACACGGTTCGCGGTTTACTATGGTGGTCTCTTCTTGTCAGTAAAATATTTTAAAGAAACATTGACTTCTTCAGTACGATTGATATTTTATTAAATCACAAAATTGGCGTTATTAGCCATACAAGTGCTGTTTAAAATACGTTCTGTAAATATAATTAATGTACATAGATTAATCCGAAGCTATTATATTATTATGCAATGAAACCTATAATTTAATATTGTTTTATTATACAACGTGTGGAATGTTATTTCAAACAGTTTTTAATATAGGATATAGCTAATGACAAGATTCTATATTTGATTTTCGTGATTTATTAACACTATTTATTAGATCATTTTTTATCAATTTTCAGTTCCGTATAAACATAAAGGATATAAACAAATTGCCTACTCACTTGTTAATACTGCAATGTTTTATGACAAAGTGCAACGATTAGATAGTCAAGTAGTTTCCATGGTGGTGTCGAGTGATAAAGTGACCGATTATATGAAGTCTTTTTGCTAATTTCGAAAGATGAAGACTGTTTAGCAAAAGAAAATATGTTGACTTTATCTATTAAAGCTAGGATCCAAGTTATTAAATCTACTTGGTTCTTATTAGCTGTTGATGAACGCTCTCTGAGCTTAGTAGGTAACGAAGTAGTTAGCCCTTTGATTAAATGTTTAAATGAAAATATTACCTTACTTTTAAAAGTTAATTGCGTTACTTTTAAAGGAAGTTTTACAAATACAATTATTTACAGTATATAGAATATTAGGTCATCAATTAATTTTGAAAGGTATTTTTACAAATACAAGTCTTCACAGTAGATAGAAATCAGACTATTTACACACTCAAGAGTCAAGACAGACCTACGAGGAGCTGTGGCTAATATAGAGTGTCTATCTTAACGTCTTAGCCAACGAGCACAGCCTTTGATAAAAACTTCTATTTCAACTTTTTCAAAGGAAAGTTTTCTGTTCTCCATTTTCACTTTTATTGTAAGGCTCTGTTTATAATCACTCTATAACTAGGTATTTAAATAACCGATTCTAATTATATTAAGAGGGCGTTAACGAAACAGTGTAAATGACGAGCAGCTATGATTTAACTTGAAATTTTCTCAACGTTAATGTTTTCTTTGAACTGGTAAATTTGACGGCAGTTAAGCAGGTTAATTTAAAATGTTGGGAAGAAAGTGCATTTTTAGGGCGCTGCTGAGCTGGAGATGGCGGTAAACATTGTCATAAAGGCGTGAGTCGGTCGCGCAGCGCTAAACACTCGCTGGCTAGGAAGCAGCTGCAGAAGCTCCGTTTTAAGGGGTTATTAATATTATAACGTGTTGTGGGTTGTTTGTACAAAAAGCAAAATTTACAGGAATTCAAATGTAACGTTAATGTTGTTAATGAAAAACATATTGATATTAGATAAGGGGATTAAGTTACTTATAGTTAAAATTTACTACACATAACACATAGGAAAAATCACTAACTTGGATTAAAGTTTTAAAGTATTTATTTAAGAAATTTACTATACAAAGACATACTAATGAAAAAGCTATTTTTTATCTCATAGTCCTACGACTTGTATCGTATGTGAGTGAACTACATAGATAAGCAATATCGAATACAGTTGCAAATTGTATGTGTGACCACCTGTGACTAAATTTCATGCACGCTTCTCTGCTTTAGAGGGAAAATTTAGGCGTCCTTTCCAGTTGTAACTTGTTGAAATAAAATATCATAACACAAAAAGAAGTAATTAATATCCTATAAGATTTTAAGGTGTGGCTACCCCAGTGAGGAACGATGAATAAATACCGCCAACGAGGCATCGCAGTACACTGCCCAGGTTCAACGCCTTTTGCTTCTTAAACTACTATTAGAACCGTTACTACTGTTACGTGTTGACAGACTTTGTCTTGTGCTTATCACCTATTGTGAAATTCGAGGAAACAGGCCATTGATAACTTCATAAAAAAATTTAGAACTGTACGATAACCTTTCTTCTTGTTACATAATTGAATATTATTCATACAAAAATATACATTTAATATATTGAGTTAAGAAAAGTTTTCGAGTGCTCTCATTAGATAAGTAGCAGAACAACAATTTTTTTATCTTTTACCTTATTGTGTTCGTTATAGCTGTCCCATATTACAATAATTTATTTTTCAATTAACACGTGTAATAATACGTTTAGAAGACTAAACCAAATTATACAGAGGAAACTGAGTATTCATTCCACCATAATTAATGTGTCTAAATTAAAATGTTAATAGTAAAGTGACGGCTTGTGTCGTGAACACTAGTATTGGCAGATGCAGAAAATGGAAATGACATTTCAAGAGTAATATGTGAAAAAGGGCAAAATCCTGGAGACCCCTTTATATTATTCATGTCACATCCAATCCAGCTAGACAAAACATGTGGAAAATTGCAAAAATCTTTTCCCAAACAATTGAACCAAGGCTTCTTTACAGTAACTTTACATATATTACTGCTATACATTACATGGAAACGGTAACTTACCTGAAATACGTAATTTATTGTTCCGTATAAAGATAAAGAATATTGAAATCATTAATCACAACGACTGTTTTAAGTTTTCTGAAGAAAGTTGAGGTGCGATACTAAATTATTTACACCTGAGAGAAATTATCTGGCCATTTCTCCTATAGCGCTTAATTTTTAGAAGTACCATTTCCGAAATTGTGACTTCGGAAAGCTGTTGCCTCGATCCAGAATGGATCGCACGTGCGTGCGTTTTCAAGATTTTACGACAGTTGTGTACAAATTCCTTCTGCGTACGAGTATGAACATTCAATTAACGTATAAATATCTTACACATCAGCTCAAATTGAACCCTTGTTACTCAGACTGTAATGGAAGCGACCCTAGAAATTAAACCACTGATCCCGTGCTGAATTCCGGGCTGAGTCTGAACTTAACATTTAACCCTCCGCCCCCTATACACACACGCACGCAGTCACTCACAATGAAGAAAAATTTACAAAAAATGAAATCAAATATATGTGTATTTATTGCAATATTTAAAAATAAAAAAAAGGTTTTATCTTATGTTATCTAACCATAACATAATGTTTTTTCTCAGATATTGATTGTTTGTAAATGCGTCGTTCGTTTTTATTCATACAAACTGCACCATATCGATTCCTAGTGTGAGAGTGTGTGTGAGAATTTATTTATTCAAGTTTCATGAATTTTGATTTTAATTACGTTGAATGTGTTCGATCGACCGATCAACATTGTAAATGAACATTGAACTAACGGAATAAATCCTAAAACATGCATAAACTATAGGGTTTGTCATGTTTCTTGTGCCGGCTAATGCTTCATTCCAGTTAGTAAGTAAGGAACGCGGACTGACTGCATAGTTAGTTATCTTCTAGTTAAGCACGAACTTTTATCCTTTGCGAGCGAGAGGTATCCTCGTGCCCGTTCTATGGGAATCTGGTATTGGTACAACTTTTTGCACCGTTTCAAATTGCCTTTTTCTTACAGAACACAGTTTCTATTTAAAGAGGCGTGTGTGATGTGGAAACATTTTCATCTTTTATTAAACTGGCTGTTATCAACTAATAACAATAACTTCACTTGTAATAGTTTGTAAGAATGATATATTGAATATAGTAACCGTCATTCCCATAGGCTTATTACGTTTATTATTTTTTTCTTATATTTTAAAAATATTTTTCTTTTTTATTCTGATAATTTTTTTACATGATATAGGTTAACGCTTGAAAATCCCACCTGATGGTAAGTGGTGATGAAATCTAAGATGTTCAACGCACTAACTCTTAAGAGCCTATTCTTGTAGACTCCTACACACACACACACACACACACACACACACACACACACACACATATATATATATATATAATTTTTTATATTCAATGTTAAAATGATTCAAAATATCAAACTTTCCAATAATTTTCCTCCAATATTCAAATGAAGCAGACGAGAAATAATGAAGATGGAATGCTTATCATTTATACGCCCGACAGATCGTTATTTATATTGCTCAGGCAATTAAAATAATGCCCGTATCCATCTTTGCCCATAACGCATTCAATGCCTGTCTACCTGGAGTATAACCAACAATTAATATTAAGTGGACTTATGTTATGGTGCGCTCTGCTCTATGCAGGGAATTAAATACTTTTACAAAGTAGTTAGGTGAGAACGAGGGAGTTTTTTTTTTAATAATTAGAATAAAGGTCAAATACTCATAATACAAAGTTAATAGATACTTACATTAACTTGACTACAGAAACTATGGATTTTATTGAAACTTTCGTACCATTTTTCTCGTTCCTTGGAAATCAATATCGAAAAATAGTGAAAAAATTTTAATTTTTTTTAAATTACAGAGTATTTATAACATGTTTCAATCGTCGGTTTTTTAAAAAACAAAGAGGCAAAATTTAAAAAACTATAAAAATGTTTTGACTAACTACTTTTAAGGAAAGTATTACAAAAAGGAAGTTGGAGAACCCATACAATTCAATGAGAATACATGGAATCTACCATCGAAACCTGAGGATTTTTACCGTTTATCAATTGAGCAAGATTTCTTAGATATTTAGTATTTATTGTACATGACAAAATTTAGATATTTATTGCACAACTGTTAACAATAGGTACTTATTTTACAAGCATTTCATACATAACTATAATTTGAATTAAGCTACCTTCAACGAAGAATTTAATAATATCGCTGCGGAAAACAGCATACTACACATAACCCTGGTCTGCTGTACAAATATTGATGTTACGAACGATTTCTTTACAAATTAGCGGCAAGCATACTGTTCGCTCACAAAGGGCAGTCTCCTTTCATTGGGACAATACATCATAGCGAGCTGTACAATACATCATTGTTTGTTTACCCATAACTTTTCTTTCGTAAATTTTCAGTACTTTTGTATACGACCAATCAAATCAAATTAAAAGGCAAAATATAATTCATACAATTGCATAACAACTTCATCGTTTCATTTACTACTAATAACTAGACGCTTTGCTTCGGTATATATGTATTCTTAAGTTAAAAAACATTATTCATGTAACAATCATTTATATCACTTGATTCATGTATCCCGAAACCATACATGTCACGTACCTAACGAGTAATTGAAAAAACAACTTTAAGTCACTATTCATAAATATAAGTTAATTATATTATTCCAGTCGACTATAAATCGATGTTATTGTGAAAGCATTATTATTTTCTTACTCAAAGCAAACTGGGTTCCTGCCGAGTGGCTCCTGATGAGGTTTGCAAACAAGTGACACGAATAAAAAGATCGATTAGTTTCTATTTTTACCCAAGCTCGTGCCGCGCGACTTGGTCAGTAGACTAAAACGTTACTACTAATACAAAAAGAACAAATTGAAAATTATGAAGAACATATGTATCTCCTTAATTTTTTATATCAATAATTAGTGACAGGCGAATCTTGGACATTAAAAAAAATGCATAGACTACTTGTTGATTTCACTCGTCACTTATAAACTTTGAACCAAAATGTGATTGGTAGGGATACGGCAGTTTCTGCGCAGCCCCGCACAGATCATTGTTTGTTTGAACATTATCGGGTAACGTATTTAAACCCGTTCCATCTTTTTGTCAGGGCAGGTATCTGAGCCTTTCGGATTAGCTACAAACCAAGCGATCATTATCCTCATATTGTAAAAGGGCGCCACGGGATCGCTTTCACGTTGAACCCAGTCGAACAAAGAGTCCTTGAATCCATCTAACCCGCATCTAAAATACTCGTATAGCTAAATCTCATAGCTCCTTCTTCTCTCCCAAAGACAGTAATGGATTTAGCTTCCGGGTCGCTCCGCACTCTCCTTTTACGTATTTAACGATATAACAAATCAGTAAGCATAGGACACATGCAGATACTTATTATTAAAGAGACAAGGTTAAAGATATTAGACGCAATCCGTTTTATCCAAAATGAATTCAAAGTCTACATTATTTAACAGATACCAAATGCCACATCGAGAACAAATTGGGGTTACCAGTTCGCAGCAAGATGTGTAAATAAACTGTAACAACGACGTACATATGTACGATCGAATGTGTATACAAACGTTATTACGGGGTTTCTTACTTTTGTGCTAATTTCTGTGCCACTTGTACGTTGCTTAAACAGGTCAGTTTATGGTATGCTGTACTGTAATAACGCCCATTGCACACATTGCACCAGTTATTAGTAAATCGTATTCGGGGCAATCGACCACTTGATATATGTATAAATGTGTCTGGCTACAAGTATTTTTTTTTATTGTCTCCTAATGTTTAAATAAACGTGTACTCTTGTTACTTTATATTATTTAACTTAAATTGTAAAACTTTGTTCACACTTAAGAAACTAATATCAGTATTTTTTTCGTGGGTTAATCGAAAAAATTGTGAAGGTTAACTGTGGGATTTGTGCTTTATGGAGGGTTGTACACATTAAGAGGCGCAACAATGGCTTTGTGTAGCTTAATAACCTGAGATCCGGGGAAATGCAGAGATAGGTAAATGAAATAAGTAATTGACCATAACTTTTATCGGCCGTAACTCTGTTAACATAAATATCGATGTATCTACAGTAATCGATTGCAGTGTTACATTTGTAATATCACAGTAAAGTTATTTGTTTTAGTTTTTAATATGCTAATGCATGTGTTATTCGGTATAAAATAACATGTAAGTTGCGGTTGTTTGGCAGATAGTATATATGCTTCACTTTGATTAACGTCTGCATTGCTGATCTAGAAAATGTATTAGTATTTCATGTTCTATGAATATAATAAAAACATTAAGTAAATATTACGTACTATATGTATGATAAAATTAAAATAGCATATAATAAGCAAACCGTTAACAAGCTATTTCGAATCCGTGTTGAGAAAACAAGATAAATATGATAAAACAACTAAAGTGTATCTGTACCTAGGTAGTTAGAAATTAATTCTTATTTACTGTCAAACTTCCAAGTCTGTAACATACCTGACCAAAAAAAGATTCAACTTTATCTTCACTTTGTTAGTGCAATATAATATTTATTTAAAACAAAAGCTTGGGGGAATTCTAACTTTAGTAAATTTGGTATAAAAGACGGAAATGCTGATTGTGTACTCTTTGGAAACGAAATAAAAATAGTCAGCATACTGCAGGTCGATTGGCTCTTGTTATAGATTGGCTAAATAGCCAATTAATAAATATTAATATAATCCGTTAGTTTGTGATGTGCATGAAAACATCACTGAATAAGATTTAGTTATATATTTTTTTCTTCTGTAAAATTTAAGTGTAACAGTTAAACTTAACCTGTTCTACGGCGTGTCGCATCGTTAAGTTTTTTTTTTACATTAATTATATCTTAACTTTGACCAAGTTCTGAGTATCGAACATCGTGTTAACCGATTCATGATTATGAATTAAAAAAAGTGAGTCAAGAAAATGAACTAGTTTGGAGTTTTTGAGGTGTCGCTCTTGTACACTAGAACTTGAAAGGTTTCACTGTGAAATGAAAATAAAGCTTCCGAGACAAAAGGCTTCCCTGACCAGTGTGTGTAGCAATACGCGGTGGGTGTGGTGAGGGTCAAGTTACAGAACAGCTGTCCCTATGCCCTTAGCCGCGAGCACCATGTCATACACGCTTTTATTGCAAGCGAAAACGAATTAAGAGGGTTGATAAGATCTAGTCTACTTGTTATCATAGCTTTAGTCAATTTCCAAATCATTTTATATACTATGTTAAAAGTTTGATGTGTGTGTGTGTGTGTGTATGCAAGAATGTAAAAATTTAATAGTGACAATAATTAGTGATCAGCACTCGTACCGCTTCAGATTCCCGACGGCTCACGTCTAAAAGTGTTTAATAAATTTTATGTTTGCTTCATTTTGTTGTTTCAGGGATTTATTTTTCTAGTTCTATTGATTAGAAACAAATTTATTTATTACAATACCTGCAGAAACACAGTCATAAGTTTGTTTGCCACCATATTAATAGATAGAATATGCATAACAATTTTAATTCCCGAGCCCATGGGAACTGATCTATTTCCGAGAGTGAAAACTGATTTAGATATGTATAAGTTCCAACACTAAGTATCAACTAAATCGGTTTTGTGGTTTTCGTATGATACGTACACAGGTAGACAGATAGGCCTAAACTCCAAAAAGATGTATTTTGGACTCTACGAGTATACCTTTATCAGTAACATTAAAATTTTCAAAATAATCATGTCATGCACAGATTCTGCCCCTTTTTCTAGTTTTGAGTGTAGATATTTTTAATTTTACTAATTATTTACATTCATTTATTACGATAGAACCAATTAAACTTTATTTACTATCGTATCATATAATATTTTTCATTTTCTTTTCCGCGGAAATTGACCCATTTCCCGAGATAAAAAATATCTTAGATATATGGTTTCCGCGTGATGTGGTAACAAGCACGCAAAAATACAAAATAAAATGACTTTTACATATCGATAACAAAACCCATCTGTATTCAAATTATCGAAAAATACACGAAAATATATGCGAAATAATAAAATTTGTATGTTATTCCTTTTTTTTGCTTTTCTCTAAATACGTCCATCATTGTATGAGGAACTGAAAGGAGGATGAGTCTGCACGACTTCATTACAGTTTTCTTTCATCTTTTGTATATTATACTTTTGTAAGAACCATTAACAAGTATAATTTTCTTATTCAGGACTGATATTTTCACTAACTATAGGTTAATGGTCATAAATATCATGTATGTCGCTAGAATATGTATTTTTTTAAATAAATCTGTTGTTCCTAATTTATATCACTACAAAAGCGTCTTTTAAGTTTATTTTTATATATAATTTATGCTTCGGATCGTACTGAATATTGCAATTATCATACGTACCTACTTATGAATATTACGTACATTCTGGATGACTTTAAGTCAAGAGTGAATAGGCTTTTTCTAAGTTAATGTGCTTACCATTCAGAGCTACATCGCCACTTACAATCAGGTGGGATTTAAATAAACCTTTAAGTACAAAAAATTACTTTTACACAGGGTTATTTAATTCAAACGATGTCGATGTTAAGAATTTCTCAGAAATAAAAAATGAAATAGCCTGCTAAGGCTCTATTAGTATGTTAGTGGTCTCCGGCATCAGGCCGATTGGACGTGCCATAGGTGTGAGTCACGTAACGGATACGCTGCTTACTTTGAAATTAATGTCTTTGCTTGATGCATTCCACTTCAGTATGCTTCACTTTGAATACATTGATGTTTTGACGTAATATTCTTATGAGGT
Organism: Megathymus violae; assembly: GCA_003671415.1. Classification (NCBI taxonomy): domain Eukaryota; kingdom Metazoa; phylum Arthropoda; class Insecta; order Lepidoptera; family Hesperiidae; genus Megathymus; species Megathymus violae. Next base: position 9,817,277 of record PDGT01000001.1, read on the forward strand.
CGGTGTATGTAGATGTTTGAAAAATTACAAATTACCTACAGTGCACAGTAACTTCTTTTTGTATAATATGGGAGCATGGCATCGTCTCCCGTCTAGTTCAACGCAAAACAAATATATCACCTAAATATATAAAATAACTTAAATTATTAGGCTTTTGGTAACAGACGTCAATAAACGATGTACCTACTTGCAATGGACTTAGCAAATCGATATTGCAAAACAAAATAAAGAAATTTCTCGTAACATAAAAATTGTATTTTAGAACTTAATGAATAGACTTAACCCACCTGAATGTCAAAACAACATCTATAAAATGATCCGGAATTACAATACATTATGTAATAGAACCATAGCATAGCATCTACATGCCACAATAAGCAAAATGCTGTCTCGCGGTTTTATATAGGAATCTAATCTTTACCTAATACTTTGCTTGATGAACTTTTATTTCATATAAGGCAATTCCAGCAACCTGTCAGCTTCGGGTGTATGTTATTGTTAGTTATAATCACTTCTGAAAACAATAGCATTAAAAAATGTTTATGAAGCTTTAGATTGAATAACTTAAAGAGGATAACATGTGAAAATAAGTTTCACGTCCAATAAAACATAAATAATTATCTTTCCGCCAAAACTTACTAAATATAATATATAAGCAACAACCGAATACCCTTTTTCAAACTAAGTCCAATTCCTTGGAGTTACGATTGATAAAAACTTAAAATTCATTAGACACGCTCATAACTGAACGTAAAAAGAATCAAAAATTTTGCATTTTTCTTCAACCAACCTGGGGCATTAATTCTAAAAATATTTCAATTCTTAACGTCATTAAACCTATAATTAATTATTGTGCTGTAATATGATAGACAGTCACAAAGTATAAACTATTTACTACATACGAGTCATCCGATGTTACGATTGTCCGGCACTACCTTACCACTTGCTACTAAAAGCTCGAAGAAAAAGCATCTTGGTACACAGCTTCTGTAATCATGATGAAGTGAACCAAACAAAATCATTAAATGCAACAGTTACTTGCCTGGCTGGCTAGCACTCTTCTTCTAGAATAAACCGTGAAATGGTTATAATGTGTTGCAATTCCAGTGTCAGAGAGCTAATTAAAACGGGAATTATTTTACCTGCCTCATCCTTCTTAACCTGCAAAGGGTCAATTATGATTTTGGTATTACGGTTACATGTACGGTGTGTGCAGCGATCAACCACTGATCATCCGTCCCATATGCTCGTTTATCGCCTATTCATAAAAACAAAAAAGTCGGGAATTAAATATTTTATCGGAACACATCTGCGTACCAGGACATCGTATAAATAAAACTCAGTTACGGCACTTGTTTCTGTTCTACGTAAAAAGAGATATCTTTTTTCCAAATAAATGAAGTTTTGTATCTGCAACTTTTTAATTCAATCTTTACAGTTACTTGTTGTTGTTTTATTGAAATTTTATCGTGACTATTAATTTATCATCGACCAATAAATATATAAAGTTTTACACGTATTATATTAACGCAACCAATAAATATGGATTAATAATACTAGACCTCCAAAATAAGAATTATCTTTTTCTTCGTAAGGAGGTCGGGGATGTTTTAACGTTCATGGTCTTGTCCTTATTGAGACTAATTGCTATCGTATTCCACTTTTGACAGATTCTGCGTATGTGCGGTACTCATGATTGCTGAAAGAATTTTTATTCATTACATATTTCAACTTTTAGTACGTATTACTTAACGAAGCATGACTTTTAAGATGCTTAGACTATATTTATTCATAGGCTACTTGAGACTTTTGTATAGATGATTGAAATTCAAGCAATAAAGTTGTTTCTCAAGTACATAACGGTTTGTTCCTCTGTATAGACGCAAATGTTGGCGCGGTTCCAAAATCCGTTGACAGGGAGTTCCGCGATCAGGTATCCGTCTACACTGAAATAATTATCTTATCGCTTATAAATACAAGAAATTGTAGATGTTGATACTAACTTATTGAATTGATGTTTGAATTAAAACAAATAACCCTTCGATTTGTAGAACCTAGTTTTGAAAGTAAAGTAAGTCGAAACTAAAATGAGGTTAGATAAATAAAGTTGAGTGAGATCTCAAGCTGATTACAATTGCTGCCTTATGCTAATTTAAAAACTCATTTTTATTAATGTCTATTAAATATTTAATTGTCAACTAATCAAGCGCGGCTGTAACAAAGGGCGGCTGATAAATTCCCGGCCTAAAAGTACTTAACGATGAATAATTAATTTGTTACTTATATCACTCATTGCGAAACTCAGTTTTAGTTTAAACCTCCTCTAATCAATATTTAGATTATAAATGGATTACCTGTCGAACAAAGAACATCACCATATCAGCTAAAATCGGAAAGTTACGAAATTTAGAACACCGCGACGTGATAAAGTACCTCGTAAGAAAAGGAATAGCGCCGAAAGGCATTTTATAGAAATGTCATCGGTTCTTAAAAATTCTGCGCCATCATATACGACAGTGAAAATATGGGCCCGCTTAGTTCAACAAAGAGAGAAGAGCTGCGAAGATGATCACCGCCCCAGCTGCCCTTTCATGGTAATGACCGAGGAAACTATACAGAAAGTAAAAATTAATTAGTAGTGTCCGACTGAAGAACACACATATGGCAGATAGCTAAACTTTAGGCTAGTAAGAAACGTGTTAATTGTGCGTGATAAATTAAATATGAAAAAAATTTGCTCGTGCTAAGTACCTACCGTTTCACGAGCGACGAGAAAAGCAACGCAAGTTTGAAGGATATTTTGGTGCTAGCCTACGATAAATTATCCCTGTAAACGAAATATGGATTCGCCAGTATGTTCTGGAGTCCAAAAAAAGTCCATGCAATGAATCAAAAAGGAGAAAGGCCGCCGAACAATTAAATGTGGAAAAGTTGGCCAACTCAACTAATGTCCACTATTATTTCGAATAGGGAGGAAATATTATTATAATCTTTTAATACTATTCCCTCGTTATTCGCCTACTCAAGGGAACTACAATGAACAGCCAAAATTATGTCAATTTATTGACTCGGGCTCGTGAGGCTATTGTGCAGAAACGAAGCCGGAAGCAAGCGCGCGGGAGTGCGGTTTTTGCAAAACAACACGGCCGTGTACACCGTGCACCTTGCAGAGGCAGCGTTGAATGATACGGGATTTTTAGAAATTTATTACCTATCGTGCAGTTCAGACTGGGCACATAGCGAATTTTTCCTGTTTTTCAATGTGAAAAATGACTTACGGGGTCGGAGATTTTCGGATGACAACATTAAAGCTGCGGTAGATCATCATTTTGTGGACAGAGACAAACAATATTATTTTAATACTTTAAAGGCATTGTATCTCAGATGTGAGAAATGTATTTCAGTTGAAGGCGATTATATTGAAAAATAAAGAATATAATCTCAAATTTTCTTTTATTAAGTAACTTAGGCCACGAACCACTCGTGGGTTATTATATAAATTGCCTAGAAGGCACCCGCATCTTTATTTAATATAAATGTTGTAATAGATTAAGTGCTTCCTAACAAAGTTTTCCACAGAAATCTTTATCTATGTTTTATATTCATATGTATATTTTTTATAAACTGCAAAGATAACTATAAAGGCCAAATTTATACAATAGTTAAAAAAAAAATAAAGCCATTGCTGTGTCTTCAACATAGAGGCCCAACATTATTCTTTTTTTGTATCTGTTGATTTGTCTATCGCCCAAATTAACGTATCACGCCGAGACCACTGAACTAATTAAAATGGTACTTGGCATATTTGTTAATTATATTTTGCTGCATATTAATGCCTTCACTTTGAGAGAGAGAGAGGTATTGGCCGAACTTGCATGTCTGTTCGGCGCCAAAGGGACCCCGTTCACCTCGAGCCCTATTTTTAAGGATCAGTCCCTAGAATATACCGACCGCCTTCGGGTATTACGAGTACAAGTTTATTCGAATCTTAACATTGGGCGATTCATTAATTCCAAAGCCAAAGAAGCCAACCAGGTGACCTAGTGAAGGCACGATAGTACTTCACACCGAAGCAACTTTTAACTTTATATAAAACACAGGTTAACTTTATATAACTTTATATAAATTAAATTAATATTTTAAGACTATTTTCCATTAGAACCATTTACACCTTCAGAACATATTAGGTTGTTTTCAGAATTATTGACGCAAAGCTCACGTTGTTTATTTGATTATAAAACGTACTTGAGTTTTCAAGTCTATAATGACAGCGAATCAGATCTATCCATACAGACTTTAATAACCTGCATTATTTTAGGTTTTGATGATATAAACCCAAACGTTTATATTTGTACAAATAACCGCTCATTCACTCATATCTTTTGTAAACGTTCACACACTCATCTCTGCACTAGCATAGAATAAGAGAATAGTAAATAGAATTTTTAAGAATCCTGCAGAAAAGAAAATTTTTCCGAAATTAATTAGCCTACAATTAACAAATAGATTTGGCTGTAGGCCAATGGGATTACAGTAGGAAAATGTTGCTGATTATCCATTGAAACTATCAGAACTTTATATAATATTGATTTTGTTTGTCATCGTAAAAAAGTGCCATGATCATAATGTTAGGGAATAGTGACTGTGTTCTATACAGATTATTTTGTTGAAATCTGAAAAAATACTAAACTGATAAGTTTTATTTACGTTTCTTTTTACTACTTCATATAAGTGTCCTTAAAGAATCGATTTGACGGAGGCGATAACTGTGCCAGCACTTAAATACCAGTTATACACGAAAACACGCGATCTTAACTAAACGAAAGCTTAATAGCGTACACTTTAATCACATAAAAGGAAAGTTTTATAAACCCTAAACAGTTACTATCGATTACATAAATCATTCAAACATTGTTTGATGCCCTAAAACAGGATTACCTTCATCGTACATGAACGTTTAGTTGTTGTAAGTGACGTCACACCTATTGTAACATGGAGGTATCTAACATGAAAAGATTACAAAATAATGAAATCCAAAATGGCTAAAGCGTAAAATCAACTTCAATAAAAATGATTCTGGTAACAACACAATATTATTTTGTTTATCCTTGTTAGGAGAAATAATAACAGTGACATTTTAAAAATGTTAAGGAGAAACAACCTTGAAACCTTTTTTTGCAATATCTATATTGAGAAGCAGATATTCGCACCTAGAACATATGATTCCAAAAAAACAGACGCTTACCTTAAGACCCAGCATCAAAAACCTCTTAAAATTAATAATTATTGTTTGAAATAAAACAAAAATTTATCTATTCCTCATAACAACCTATAATATTTTCTATATTGGTCTTAGATCTTCTTTTACAATGTGAGGGGTAAAAGCCCAAGTGCTTTGTGCAGATTTACCAATTTCACATACCTTTGATAATATTTTGGAGAACTTCCAGGTATGTAGGTTTACTCACATTTTCCTTCACCCAAGCAAGTGATAATTAATTTCTAAAGCATAATTTGAATAAATTAGAGGTGTGCAGAATTTGAGCTCTGGCCAGAGATGGACGTTCAAACCACTATTATTGCGGTGCTGCGTTTATTAAAAGGGAGGGGTTAGCGCGCAAGCAATGAGAAAAGGCTACCCACCAGAGATACGCGGGAGGGAGGTGGTGAATGCTTATCCATACCAACGTAGCCGGCTGCCGTGGTTAGGTGGGACTAATAGACCTAGTTGCCTACCTACTGAACACCACCTGACGTTGGCTTTAGCCTTGCGGCCTCTAAGCCTTCATCGGATGCGACCCCTTCTTGGGGAAGAGCAATGTTAAGGAAGAGGGATGCTAGTTATTACCAGGTTCTTTTATCAGCCTTTAAAATACTGGGTTTACGTTCCCTTACAATCGAACATTAAATCACCTTATTGTCGTTATAAAATTTAAAAAGTTGTTTTTAATAACAAGACTGCGATTACATAAGCATATACACTAGCATGCACTAATTACATAAGGGAAATTAAACCTAGTAGGTTATGCAAAATGTAAGTTCACATTCGGCCGTTGACACTCATGCCAATGCAATGTACTCTTTCAAGTATACTAACAGAACTACTTAATTATTGGTCAATTGATGAAGATTGACTTCATGACTGTTGTTAGGGAATAATAGTCCTATATTTCAGTCTTCAGTAAGAACATTTAGCAATTAAAAATGCCCTAGGTAAATGTAAAAAATCACAAATATTAGATTAGATGCGTTTCTTATTATTACTTCGGTATGTCTTCCAAAGTATTGTAAAAGAAACAGAGCTACTGTGATGCAAGTAGATCTCTTTTAAAATATACCTTATGATAACTATTTTTTTCTATATTCGATCCAGATAAAACCGATAATTAGTCTTTATATACATATTCTTAAATATATATATGAAAATGTTCTGTTTTACATTTTGGAATAAATTATACGCTACCCTACGTTATAGTTATTTATATAGGCGCGAGTTTAATCTTATCAGACTTATCTAAGTTGATTGCGACGTTTATGCATTCTAGTGGTGGTTGCATCATTGTATGTGTATGTCACTCATGGTAAAACAAGTTCCTAACATGGTTGGCTTAACAGTTAAAAACCTTGAATTCGTTGACTATGTTATAATAGGGCTGGTACTAGATAGTAGTTTGAATGTAGATAATTTTTTTGTTGGTTAAGCACACATTCCTTTCCATATACTATAGGATACTTGTTACGAGTAGAGACAAATATGAAATCGCCAGATATTGTACACAACATGAAAACTACTATTATCGTCATTATTAAAAAGACAAGCGAAAATAGTTGGAACTTTTTGGTTTGGAGTTCAATCGACCGTAATTCACACTTTACAGTCCTTATCATCTTGTTTTGTTATAACCGGGGTTAGGGGTCTCCCTATGCGAAGTGTTCCGTGTCTGCTACTGTTATGGCCGTATTGTATATAGCTTCCTGAATTGCTGTGTTTCCGGCTTATAAGAGAACTTGTGTGATTAACGCTACAAGTGACGTAAATAAGAGCAGAGGGTGTAATGCTGTCTGGTTTTTGTTGCGGGTCGTGTCACATCATTAGGTCGCTTGCTTTATTTAATCAGAAAACTGAAAAGAAATTGTTAATACACATGTCTGAAGTTTCATATAACAACATAATATATTTTACTCACAGATTGTTGCAAATTTAAATCGTAAAATTCAGAAGGAGTTTAATAAACGAAGACCTGTTGCCATAGAATACACTGATGGCATGACCGCCAACATCCTTTCATTACAATTTACCTATTTACTTCTTATTGTCGTGTACCTTTGAAACTAGTAAAGTATGCAATTTTAAATGACAATCGAAATATTATTGTGCCATCGTCGTGATCGCCGTCAATGGACGATTTCCAATAAATAGTGCTAGTTTAAAAAATCCGAACCTAAGTACCATTTACTTGAAACGTTTCTTTGAACAGCTTTTTGATTTCAACAGAAACGTGCAACAGTCAAATAAGACTATATTCATATCGTAATAATGTTGTAACAATATGATGTATTTTTGTACTTCGTTTTACCTAGTACATAAGTAGTACATATATGAAGAGACTAAAGAATGTTATGTACGTCGCTTTCTTGCGTGAGATTTTTACATAGGTAAGGTGCTTTGGTTACTTACGTATTGTTTCCCACTTTAACAATGAACATTACTCAAATGTGGTGCATACGGTTACAAAAAGCATGATGCTCGATTTATATGACGCGTAACTATAGATTTTTTTTGTATGTAAGTAATTTCTTCGGCAATTAAAAGGTACCTCGTTAAAGAAATTTCCTGTGATTCAGACGCGGCACATCTGTTTCGTGACTACAGATTACATAGTAGAATACTACTATCTATTAATTATATAACGCGTAACTTTTTTTGTTTCTATTTGCGTAATTTCATCAACAGTCACACGGTACTACAAGTATAGAGTATAAGTACAGTAATTTCCTGTAATTCAGGACCATCTGTTGTATGAGAAGTTTGACCAGCTTAAGCTTAACTGTAGTCAATCAAGTACATAAAGACTAAATAATTTACCCTTAACGTACAACAGCGTTTCAAAATTCGTTTTATGCAGCCGGCTCGTACTGAACAAAAATACAAACGTTAGTTTTGATAATTGAATTAACAAATATATCAACTAACGAAATCCAATAATCCGGTGCGTATGGAATTTTTACTAACGAATGAAAGTGGACTATCTGACATATTTCTCATTGATCTTAATATCGATAACGTTATTTCAATTCTAAAATTGCGGAAATCTAAACTAAGGTTTTCACATGCCTCCTGTGTGACATTCAAGTCTAGCATTATGAATCGCATGTTATATGTATACATACATATAATAAAATTCTAAGTAATTGCTTTCTCTACATGAGGGATATATGAGAAAAACTATTATTAGCGCCCTTAATTAACGCAATAGAACCCAAAACAATAGTTGTTAGAATTTTTTGTCTGTCTGTTGTCACTGATGTATTGCAGCCACTTAATATTTAAAGTTACTTTGATCGCAATCGTTCCATAAATAAATAAATTATTAATTAATATGTGTCTATATACGAGATTGTGTACGAGAAAAATCCAATCCTAAAACATTGCCGGTGCTATTTCTAAGCTGAGCCGTAGTTTTTCTGAAGCGAAGCCAGGGCAGTTTGCTAGTATAGGGAATATAAGTGTATGAAGGACCCGGGTTTTTCTGGTTTTGGTTATGTTTTTATTTCACCATATTTTCTTCAGATTTTCCAGTACAGATGTAGTTATTGCCCTTCGTTGCTTGACTTCGTCTATGCATCCAACATTTTTTGAGATTAATATTCCAAGATATATGTTATGTAAGCTTCAATGACCTCATACGTCGCATTAATATAATTATTGGCTGAGGCTACGATCACAACTTCAGTTTCCTTATACTTAATCTCAAATCCAAACTCAAGTAACACTTTCCATTTTAAGGACAAGAAGATTCATATGGCAAGCAACTAACTAGTAGTTGCAAACTGGGTGGTGTCAGCTGCTGAGGGTAAAGAGATCTTGTAGCCACCCATCTTGAAGCCGTCCGTCAGTTTTAAAGGATAATATACCTATCTCATAATATATTTTTATTATATCCGCAGTGTTAAAACTTAGGCGAAAATTTTAGATCTTAGTCTGGTTAAAGAAATAGTCTTGTGAAAAATGTGATAGATTTAGTTGGACATGCGAAGCCTTAACGATCTCCCCGGAGACACGTAAAAAAGGTACATTGCTAAATCTTCCGTAATCCTCTATAATATGTTACAATCAGACCCATGCCAAAATACATTCCTTATACTTTGCTACAGAAAAATACTCCCCAATCAGTTTGGTTATAAAGACAATCTGTATCTATCTCGTAAATGTTTTATGTATGAAAGTAGCATCGATTTAGCCGTTTTATTAGATTGCTGCTAAAGAACATATTGCAGAAAAAAAATTGCGCCAAGTTAATACAATTAGGCTAGACGTAATTGGATTAAAATGCAGCTACGCCAGGTTCAAAGTAATAGTGGAACACGCGACGCACTGATCTAATCTGAAATGATTTATATAAGGACATTTATGACTTCGTAGAGGCTATCGACTTTTATGTATTCATACATATATGTATATGACATGGAAGTTTATCACTTTGCTCTTCTCCAGTAATGCATCGGTTATCCCCAAAGACATGGAAAATGTTACTGAAAACGAGCTGCTTTTACAGCTTAGATTCAGGTTTTTTAATGTAAACAGCCGACATATTAGCAGACGTTCCACTTGATGGTAAGAGACCACTTGGTCGTAGATGTCAGCCATACGAAAGAAATAGTTGATAGTATCAGGCGTGACTGTGTCACTTGCAATTATAATAAATAAAAGTATATACCAACATACATACCGTCACCAACACGTGTTTCGCTCCGAAACGGAGCTTCCTCAGGAACGGTATGTTTGTTGGTATATACTTTTATATATCATAATTGCATGTCTTCCTTTGTGGGACGGAGGGAGGTTCTATGCATGTATAGAGGTATATACCATCGTACATTGTGCTTGCGGATTGTAGCAAAGTAAATGAATACAAATTTAATACCAAAAAAGGGTATTAAAGCCTCTTCACAAACAAATAAGAAAGCAGGACCGGCTTATTAGTGTAATTGTGAATATCACAAGACCGACTTAATAACATAAAAAATTATGTCATTGGAATGTTCTGTCTCAGAAGTGGCAATACATCTGTGACAGATTTTAAATAGTATATAGTTGGCAGGCTTGGCAGACTGCATATCCTTATATAACAGTAACTAGTATAATAATCTAATTGTAGTTGAAGTTTTCGCAAAGTTTAATTGATTATGCTTCACATTGAAATGGAAAGTAAAAAAAATAACGTCACGTCAAACGCCCAACCAAACCGTCTCTGACCGAAGGCATGACTCATGTTAATGCTATTCTAAAGTGCCGAAGTGCACTCGGGCATTAAAGCTTTGCATTGCTTAAACAAAAGACAACACCACGAACTAGCAAACTGTGTTAACAAATACTAACATAAATCCACCTAGTACAATTACTGGTATACTTTCAGAGTCCCACAATTCTTTAATAACAATCAAGATGCAAAAACACGTTTGGCAATTTATTAAAATAGGAATCATTCGTAATATAACATAACTTGGATAGGATAGCCTGTCGAATAATAACAGATTTACATGGAACATTAACAAAACTAGCATTTATAGTTTATTCACACATATAAAATATATGGACTCAATTGGTCAAGTTGTTCAAAAATTACAGGAGTAAATAATGCAGCAACACTTATATACATATAATAGATATTTTAACCTTAAAAAACATGAAAGATATTAATAATGATTATAATCAGTGGTATAGCATGATGTCGTGGTTAAATATATTGATTCTGAACTATCAAAACTAAAAGGACTGCACGGAATATCAGTATTTGTTTCTTGTGAAACGGTTTAATTAAAACAAAACACTTTAATTTTCGTCAAACAATTATTATTTTCAATTACTAGTTCGGTAAGTAAGTACTAATGACCTAAAGGTTAGTCTAATGTAAAAGCATTTTGAAGAGAATAATTTAAAGAAACCATTTGAACATTTCTTAATGACTACTTTACTTTTTGGGGTCATTTGAGCAGCCTCTGCTCTAAACGATTTGTATCTCGGCGGATTCCGTGCGACTGGCCACCGCTTCGATATGAAGTTAAAGTCGGTCAACGAGCCTCCAAGTCGCATTGGTGTTTGTGGCTGATTCATCTCAATTGAATGAGCAGACTTCTTAATTAATCGTACATTTATTTTTATTTTTAAAAGCTATGACTCAACGTTTTAATGGCCTATAATTTAACCACTGCCAACAAACTTGAATACATAATTAAACTTTTTTTGTGCTTATTGGATGTAAATTTTAATCTGTTTATTTTAAAATTCATATCCAAACTATAAATATTCGGAAAACTAGTACCAACTACCCGCCCTCTCGTTGCATTACGAAACATTATACAGTACACGAATCCGAATTAATTATCTTTATCATACTTTTATATATATAATGTTTATCCTATTTTAACATTCTAGGATTCGATTTTCTAGTTACAAAATTACAAAATTTATAGTAAAACATACAATAGAACTATGCTATATATTATTTCCCATTCAGCGGGAAGATATTCATTTCCCGGGGTAAAAGTAATCCTATATGTTGGTCTATAATGTGTATTATGAAGGTGAAAAATATTCTAATAAAGCAAAAAAAAAAATTTTTCTACTTTTAAATTTTCTATTTTACATAGTTGTAATTACTGTATGTATTATATTGTTTCAGTTCAAATGCAGCCTCCCCGATTTAGTATGCAGCCATCATCGTCAAACAGCATAGTCAGAGAAGGAACAACTAAGATATTACAGTGTTCAGCTATAGGTAAAATACAATGATCTGGTACAATTTCGCTTGTAAAACCGGGGTAATAAAAACAGTAAATGAGGCCTGTGAAACCATGCTCAAGGGCGTTGGTAAACGATTAGCTACGAAGATTATTTTAACGACAAGTCGTAATTTCACAAACAAAAGTCATTTTTAGAAGACAAGAAATTTATACGCGTATCGAATAAACATGAAATGAACATTATGAAAATAGTTCTTTCACAACTTTACTATATTTCAGGTATCCCTCAGCCTATGTACAGATGGCTTAAGAATGGTGTCCCTCTTGGTGACTACACTTCGGAGCTATTTTTTAAAATCCACAACACGCAGCGACAAGACGCCGGCGCCTACCAGTGCATCGCTAAAAATGATGTTGGAGCAATTTTTAGCGAAAAGAACAACATTGTCGTAGCTTGTAAGTAAAACTTGGATCCACACATTCCCATTATATTATAACCCATTTTACAAGACATTAAACTATTTTACAGTCATATTAAACGGCGAAAGCAGGTCACATATTATGTAGTATTAATAATTTATATAGATTAATGCCACCTTACTAAAGTTTTACAATGTACCTGCGCATTGGACATGATTTTATTGCACAAATAAAATCCAATGTTTATTTTATATTCATGACATTTACAGGTTAAAGGTCTCCATCCATTTATAAGTCGAAACCGACGTCATGCCCCTTATTGCACACCAAACGAGGCAATGGCGGCCTTTGTGTCACCCATTTTAATCTCGAGAATGTATGGTAACAGTTTCTTCACCTACCTGTCTAGCTACCATCCTCCTTCTAAAATCAAATGTGAAATATTTTTAACGTCTTTCGGTTGTAGTGTCAGAGAGCCAGTTAAAACACGTTCGCACTTCCTTTTTGACCGACAACGTTTTGGTAATGCTTTTTTAACCAGCGTCTATGAGCAGTGGAGACCACTTACCATCAAGTGTTCCATTTGTTAATTGGTTCGCGATTGATCTAAAAAAAATTCACCCATAACAGAGGACGTATCTCTAACTTATGAGTAGGTAGTTCTTTATTAAGAGGTAGATTATTCGTTATGTTCTCTAAGGAAGTAGTTTAGCTTGAGAGAAAGTACTTTCTTTCTTACTTTCTTCTCATTTCCTAGCCGACATCGCGTCAGTGATACGTTTGATCTTGCTGACGTTCATGGGCGAAGGTGACCACTTACCATCAGGTGGCTCGTCTGCTCGTTTGTCAGATACTCGTATTAACATAAAAAAGGTATACTCCGTAGCAAAGTAAAAATTTGCCAATAATAGTGGACCAGATACGGAAAAAGACTTGGTAAAGTAATAATGCAAATAAAGTGCAGTTTTTATGTCAATTTTAGACGACAATCTATGTATATAATAAAATTCTAAGTGATCGCTTTCTGTACATGAAGGATAGGCGAAAAAATATTATTAGGGGCCTTTATTAACGCACTAGAACCCAAAAAAAGGGTTATCAGAATTTTTGTCTCTTTGTCTGTGCGTTTGTGCGCGCTAATCTCGGAAACGGCTTAACCGATTTCGTTTTGGTTTTCACTCATGTATTGTAGTAAGCATCATTTAATATTTAGAGTTTCATCTGTATCCGTCCATAAATAAAAGAGTTATAAATTAATTTAAAATAATGTTGTTACTATTTCTTAGCGTAAGGCGTAGTTTTTCCGAAGCGAAGCGAGGGCAGTTTGCTAGTTTTTAATATAACACTGAACTACATGTATATGCATATTTAATGGATACTTACATTAACAATGTTTTTTGCAACTTTGCATAGAACTGTACTATTAGTTTATGTATGAATGTTGCCAAGCCAATAAACCAATTCATTCCTTTTAATGTTGTAATTTTTAACCGACTTCAAAAGAGGAGGTGGTTCTCAATGCGTTTGCATATTATTTTGTTTTTTACCTAAGAACTTCGTCATTTATCAAACTTAAGGTTGAAAAATAGGAAATGAAACCAGGAAATTCACCTGCTTCAAATTGAAGTCGGTTTTTTTTCGGTTAAAATATTTACTTGTGGTTAATAACGAAAAAAATATTTTTCATTCTGTTTTATTGACTTTTGTAGATATGGGCGTATTTGAAAAATCCGTAGAAAAAGTAGTCACAGTAGAATCAGGCAAAGCCGCAATACTAGAATTTCCTCATATAGAATCCGAACCCCCGCCATCAGTTGTTTGGCAAGATGAGAACGGAATCAATGGTGTTTTAAGATACGATCAAAAATATGCAATCACAGACAAGCATCAACTAGTAATATTGTGCGCTTCACAGGAAGATGAGAGAGCTTATAGGTTCGTAATCATTCTTAAACTAAGAGATGAAACTTTATACGTGTTGTAACCTTACTTAATATTGTACAATATTTCTAGGGCACGTGCGATTAATACTCAATCAGGCAAGGTGGAAAATAGCCCCTACATAAGACTTACCGTTTATGGAGATGATAACAAAGAAATTGCTCCGGAAATAATAATAAAGCCGGAAAACACAAAAATAATAAAGGGTCAGGAATCTACAAACTTATATTGCATAGCAAACGCTAGACCTCTTTATGAACTGGAAACTCTGTGGTTTAAAGACGGTGTTTTGATCGATTTGGCCGGGATCACATACGACTTGAATGATCAATGGAACAGGACTCTAAGTTTGATCTCAGCCAATTTAAATCACACCGGGGAATACACTTGTCAAGCCAGGTTGAAAACAGGTGGATTTGCAACAGTTACCGCTTCGGCGACCGTCACTGTATTTGAAAAGCCCGTTATGTTAACGAGTTTGAAATTTGAGACATACGGGGAATTCGGCTCTTCGATAACTTTAGAATGCAACGTGCAAGGAATACCCTTACCGGGAATCACGTGGTATAAGGATGCAAGAAAAATTGCAAGCGTTGGAGCGGACGCTGGAGAACCTGATAACGCTGACGTGGATGATGGTGGTGGGAGGTACAGGGTGGAAGTTGACCGGTCACTCGTCATCAGTAACTTAAAGATGGAGGATATGGGAATATACCAATGCATTGCAAATAACGAAGCTGGTGAATCTTCTATCTACACATGGTTGAAGATAAAAAGTAAGTAGATATTAAAAACATGGTTTATAAGATATATAAAGAATGCAGTTTAATATTTGCTGATATCGTACAGAGAAGGACAATAGGCGCTTCCCACGCAGTCATATGAAGTTAATAAGAATGAGGACCGCAGATAAAAAGGCAAAAACGTTCAAGTTCGATACCGGCAGTAAGATAATTATTTTGTGTATATTATAGCACATGTTTTTACCACTTAGTACTTGAATGCTTTACCATTGTTTTATTATGGTAATTCACATTGCCTTCACTGAGAGAGTCCAATGCATTGAGATGGTATTAGAATATTATAATTATACCTTAATATTTTGACACCTATACACAAATGATTTGCGGTTATGTAGATTTTGATCACTGATTGAGATTTAAATATGTGTGATGTGTACCTTTTTTGAAGCATGTATTCTCATGTCGATTTTATTATATTTTTACCGATGTAGATAAAGAGGACCAAAATTGTCTACTTAGGTAAGTAGTTTAAGTTAATTTATAATGTATGAATTAGTGGTTATGATTAAAAAGTGTTCTTTCAATCTACGACGCTATTACAAATTTATGAGTAAAAGTTTTATCATTTTATTGCTTTCGATTCCATTGATAATTTATTTCGTCATCGTGCATCATATTTTTAATGACATAAGTACATACAAATAAATATTATAGCAAATAGACAATTCGTAGCTGTAGTCATGTTGATGTGGGCGATAGCAGTTTTCATATATCCAATATTTGCATGCGAATAACGTAATGTAGTTACTGTTACTTACTAGGAATGCTTATCTTTCGTAATTTGAAGAGATTGCTTTTACATGGGACTTTCTAGTCCTTCCCATAACGGAAGATAAACATTGTTATAATTGAGATTTTATAATGTTTCTTATAGAACTTATAATTTTAAAGATACAGATCTTTAATGTTTAAATTCACATTATTAAGATAAGTATTAATCAATGGTCGTCAAACTCGTGTTAAAATAAATGTATGAGATACGCAATACTATAATTGTGTAGTTCCTAATGCATGCGTGTGAATCACTAATAATTGACATAATACAAGGTAATAAGAATCACATCACTTAGGATTATTCACGAGTGTCGAGTGTACTAACTGATCGTTTAGCGCAGATTAGCGCGGTTTTTGAGAGCATAGTGTATATGATAGTGATGTGGTAGTGCTCATACTAACTCGATGTGTGGCTCGTAGCCTCCCCGCCCATAATGCAGACGCCGCCCACCAACCTGACCGTACTGGACGGTAAGGACGCCACCATCACCTGCCGCGCTGTAGGCGCCCCCACACCTAACGTCACGTGGTACTTCAATGGTAAGTAGTGTATTGTACAGGTGTAGCTTTTTTATGTTTAGACGATTATGTGAAATGCGCAGCGCAGTCGCTGTAAGCTAAGGTTTTTATTTTTCTTAAGAACTTGTAATGTTATGCTTGTTAATCTTCAATGCTATAAATGCCTTAAAAGCTGCACAATTTCCCGACAATTTTTTGTCGTGCCGATTAAGGCTGGATTTCCCAAGAATTTTAGCTTAGAGAAATTACGACCTGAAACTCTGCTTACATAAACAGTACTTGGAGTTTGTCTAATATATTATAAATATTTTTTATCCCATGAATATACTCGTAATTACATATCAAGTTTTAGAAATCTTTATTTCTTGTTAATATAGGCTCAAGGCTTAGTTTCCGCAGGGACTTTGTTTGATGGCTAAATTTTTCCCATAATGATAAACGAATACGGTCTGATGTCAACCGGTATGTTGAGTTGGGATTGTAGTATTTCAATACCGCGGTGCCGACAGCTTCAATGTGTATTGCAGAATATGATCCCAACGGTAGAGAATTGTCGACAGTTAATTATTATTATAATGCTGATTCAAAAAATATACTCTTTTACCTACAATCCGAACGATAGGAAATACATTCCCACCGCGTCCTAGTTTGCTTTTATAGCATTTTCAGAACGGTCGAAGGGTGTGGATGTGAACGTAACTATGAACGACGTTAGAGATATCATGACATAACCACAGAAAAAATAATTGTATTATATAAACTACGAACCATTTCTCCGAACCATTGCCTGCGGCCGAACATCCTTTATACGATGATAACACATCTACCTTAACCACAAAGCTGCAGGATTTCAAATTTGGATTATACTTATTTCGTAGCGACATTTTTTGTAAAAAAAAAAAGAATATTTATTATGACTTGTTTGTATAACGTCGATATTTTATTGATGTATATATACCATGTTATACCATATTTTAACACAGATTTTATTTAGAATACAAATGTTACAAATTGATTTAATCGCAAATCAAGTGATATTTGAGTTTATAATTGACATGCAAACTATTATATTATACAATTTAGATAGTTGTTGTAAAGTCAAAATATATTATTGATGTACAAATTGAATATACATGTCATTGTTATACATATATATATATACACGCTTGATCACACAACTGACAACGCTAACCTATCAAAAAATGTTATACCACAGTTGACCAGATAATAACATATTTTCAGATTCTCTCATAATAAACTTGTCGGGAAGACTTCAAGCGCTAGAGGAAGGAGACATACTGATTACGAGCACCACAACCGCTGACAGTGGCAAATACACTTGCATTAGGGCGAACGACGCTGGGAATGTTTCTGGAGAAGCTTATCTCACCGTCTTGGGTATGTCGGTCTGTGTAATTTTATGCAAAAAAATCGTAAAACACCAAAAATCCTCTGTCATATGCCTATGGAAAGCCTTCAGCGACATCACTCTCTACGTAGCTTCAATGGAATTGATATCGGTACAAAACGATCAGCAAACTTACATACAAAACATTCTAACTCTTTCCAACTACAAATATGATTGTGAAATGGTTTGAAGTGGACCACCGACATACAACACATGTACGTTACCTGCCGAGAAAGGCAATGGATCCGCTTCTCGAAAGTTCCTATAGCGTAGTACTGCGAGAATACCACTGATGAAATTACGGTTCCCAGTTTACAGGTTAAGAGTGAAATGTCGTTTACTTCAATTTCTGTATTGTCGATAACCTATAACTATACCTACCTATCTCACGTCTGTAATGTTAATCGTTTTTAGTGAGGACCCAAATAATCGCGCCACCGGTAGATACACGAGTGCTACTGGGTCACACGGCGACGCTCCAGTGCAAGGTTTCAAATGACCCCAACGTCAAATACAACATAGACTGGTTTCATAACAAACAGTTAGTATTTTTTCATTTACAAGGCACCTATGAGAATTTTATCTTATACTACTCAATAGTCAAACAGTGGAAGATATTACGATTACATATTAGACGTTCCAATAGTTGAGTGTTATAGCGCTTCATTTAGTTTCAGTGTAACAATCCTAAGTTGTTAGATTTTATCTCCCGTTGAAATAAATGTGACGACAAGACATCGGTATGATAACATTGACATTGTCATTACATATACGATTATAGAATATAAGATAAAATGGGGACGAGTGGAAACAACAATTCTGCACGTGCATCAAACGATGTTTTTAATAGATTTGCGAATAAAATAAAACAACGCAAGGAAATCAATGAAAACGGTTTAGTCCTCAGATAATTATTAATAGTTAACATTACAGTTTGAACTATTGTTGAGTGTAATATTAAACGTTTTAGAGGGAAAATTTAAGGTTTTATTCAGACTATTGGCTACTTCATTGGCGGGGTCTGGTCTACCTCTGGTTTTTCTATATTTAAGAATGAGTAGTTCATGTATTAAATTAAAAGTAATTCATTCATTTAATTCATGTCACAAGTATTTAGTAGCTGTAAAATATTAATTTCATTCAAAAATTTGTACAGAAAACTTTTTGATTTAGAACCTCCTTCATGCATTTGGAGGTTATATGCAGAAGGAAAACACAAAGCACTAGTGCGGAAAAGAATAACTGGAACACATGGAAAGTCTACTTTTTGAGCAAATGTATGAAAAAATACTTTTCTGTTATAACATGTTTAAAATTAATATTTTTCCCAAGTTATTAACTGTAATAGTTGATACAAGACTTATTGCAGGTTTATATCACTGATCTTGTTATAAGTTTTCATTAACTCGGCTGCAGGAGTAAAGTTTTATAACTTCAATAGTTCCAAGTGTCCGGATGGATACTAAAAGTTGATATACTTGTAGACCAATGACCGCCGGTTCACGGGTGTGGATATCCGCGGAGGGAGCTCTGCAAGTGCAGGCGGTGCGCGCGAGCGACGCCGGCGAGTACACATGCGTGGTGACGTCACCAGGCGGGAATCACACGCGTCACGCGGTGCTCTCCGTCATAGAGCTGCCGTTCTCGCCCACGAATGTGCAGGCGGAGCGGCTGGACGCAACGCCTCAGCGCGCCGTCAATGTTTCCTGGACTCCGGGCTTCGATGGGAACTCGCCTATACAAAAGTTCATAGTTCAGAGACGAGTTGTGCCGGAGTTCGGTGAGTAATTCAATGGTGGTCATTATCATCATCATCATTATTACAACCCGTGACTGTCACTTTGCTGGTTTCGGGTCTCCTGTCACAATGTTAGGGGTTTAGGCCAAGAGGGTTAAGTCAGGACTGATGACTACTCACGGCTAACAACACTGGAGAACTATGACATTCAGGTTATCTCACGATATTTTGCTTTCCGTAGGTAGCGTTGTAATAGGAGCATGACCGAAAAGTTAAAAGTGCGCGCGAAATTCGAACCCAAGGCGAGCAACAAGGCTATCACGGCATAAATAAGAAATCATAATTAGCCACGCAGTACTGGAAGTTTTTGTCGTGGTTAACATACTTTTGCTTCATCGCTGTGACGTTTTGAATAAAATTTGACAGTTGGTGTGCGTAGAAGTATGTCAGGTTTAGAATTTTTAGTGATTTTTTTATTTACACTATGTTACTTATTTTCTTTAATAAGAGATTAATTTCATACAGATAAATGTATATCTTTATTATAAGAGACTTAACCTATAGTGTTATCGGTACTATTCACAAAAGTAAATCATTTTTAATCCATTTTGTATTTATAAACCCAAATTTTAATCTACACTATAATAAGGTCAACTAGTCCTTAGCATGACAAGGATCAATAAACTATTTGCGTTGGAGGGGCTCCTTTAATGTGGTAAAACTTGCTCGAAACCAATCGAGGCTCCAAACGCGAGGCCCTTGACAGTTATCCCTTTAGTTCTCATAAGACCTCCTTTCATTATGGTTAGGCTTACTTGTTATTCACTTAGAAAAGAGGCCCTACCACATTTTAGTGTTAAGTTTTGTTGTGTGTTGGGACCAATGCCATTTACAAAACGAGGCATTTCGTATCACTTGTAGTTCTCCATCAGATATACACACATATTGTTCTGTTGACTTCAAATAATATTACGTTCCCATTTCTACAATAGGCTGCAGTGGCAACTTAATATCCGATGGATTTGAAACTTGTAATTGCAAGTAGAATAACTTGAGTACAATCCACCGCACCATAACATACCTCCTAAACACAATCGGCCGAAAGTTCGCCTTAGAAGATCAAGTGTGAAAGCACTTTCATAAAACTTCTAGCACAGTGAATTCGTCATAATTGTTTGGCCAAATTAATGTTCGTATTATTGCAGGACCAACACCCGATCCGCTGTTGAATTGGGTCACTGAACCCATAAACGTTTCTGCGTCTCAACGTTGGGTTCTGTTGACGAGTTTAAAGGCGGCCACGTCCTACCAATTTAGGGTGTCTGCAGTGAATACGGTTGGGGAAGGCCCGCCCTCTGATCCCACTGATGTACTGACATTGCCGCAAGAAGGTAAAGTATAAAGAATACATTTTATTTTAGTATACCGTTTTATTTCAAACATACAAAATATTAATATAGAATATTTTTTTTATATATTATTGACACCGACGGTCGTACTAGGATTTTCTGTGTAGATTTTGGCGAGGGCATTAGTGTTGATGTTACAAATAGGCAAAACTAGACAATTTACAAACATGTAACTGTTTCATAAGTCTGCCTCGGCCAAGTTCGAACCCAGAATTCTTCGCTCGGCAGGCAGCGTCCCTACCGACTAGATTGCAGAATTATTTTATTATATTTAGAAACTAGCAAATGCCCTCGCTTCGCGTCGGAAAAACTACCTTACGCTTAAAAATGGCATCTGTATTTTTCTGGGATTTTCTCGTTCTGTTAATTAGAAATACATATATTAATTAATAACTTTTTTATTTATGGACACTGTGAAACAAACTTTAATATTAACAAATATTAAGTGACACTTACTACAATATATTAGTGAAAACCAGAACAAAATCGGTTAAGCCGTTTCTGAAATTAGCTGGAAAAAAGACACAGACAAACAGACAAAAATTCTAACAACTATTGTTTTGGGTTCTATACCGTTAATAAATCCCCCTAATAATTGTTTTTCTCATATATCGTTCATGTGCAGAAATCGATCAATTAGAATTTTATTATTAGTATAGATATCCATAAAATACATTGTTTAAACATATTTTTGCGGTGGGATTTTATGTATTGTCACTTGCTGTAGGTGGTGCACTGATGATTGTTTTTGCATAAAAATGTATTTGTTTCTTTCACTGTCCATAATATTATTACAAACATACTCTTTTTGTAACCAAGCAGCCAGTGACTTGATATGCTGCCAAGGTATGGGAAATACTATAAAATTGTATTGTACCCTCTTTAGAACTGAAATGTACTTGTAAAAGTAGACCATCAAATTCCATGACAATGTTAATTACTCGTATTTTGTAACTCCTCAAATAAATTATTTTGCATGATTCACATCATTTTGTTACGAGCAATTTTGATTAATTACGAATACATTTCTTCTGTGCGCATGACAACGCATGCACGAAATGCTCCTTATGTTGCATGCACAATGTAAGGCATTGGCGTGAATAAATTGATCCCTCGTAAATACATACTGAAAAGTGTGCAGCCATTTTAAATAACTATTGTATTATGACGATGAAACTTATTTTTTTGTCGATATAGTCATTAATGACCACATAAATTGTGTGGCGTAGACAAATGCCGTGTAGAGTCGACTTTTCAACTTATTCACGTACATATTTAAATCCTTTTAAGTCGTATAATTTATCGTATTCGACAATATAAGGACGGTATTATACAAAATAGTTATAAATAACACATAATGTTTCAGCGCCATCTGGGCCACCTCTGGGATTCATGGGTTCGGCTCGATCGTCGTCCGAAATAATAACACAGTGGCAACCGCCCCTCGAAGAACATAGGAACGGTCACATACTTGGATTCGTGATCAGATATAGGTTACGAGGTTACGATAACAGCCCGTGGACGTATCAAAATATCACCAACGAAGCACAGAGAAACTACTTGATACAGGATCTGATCACTTGGAAGGATTACAACGTGCAAATAGCCGCCTACAACGATAAGGGCGTGGGAGTGTTCTCGGATAGTTACACGATAAAGACGAAAGAGGGAGTGCCGGAAGCGGCGCCCGATACCGTGCACTGCGAACCGGCGAATTCTACTGCGATAAACGTTTGGTGGACGCCGCCTAATCCACAGAAAATTAATGGCATCAATCAGGTTCGTATCGACAGATTCGAGCACAAATTTGATAATCGCGCCAAATTCTTTAAATATATTAATCTATTGTTCGTTAAAGTTATGTGTCTGTTGACGCGTTACAGTAAGAATATAAGATTATAATTTCCAAGAACGCAATGTGGACGAAACCTAACGTTAGTTCTAAACAACATTTATACGAGATTTACTATTACTATCCAATACAAAACTCTTTATTGCACATGAGGAAAGAACAAAAAAACATCAGTAAAATATTCAATACATTTAGTGTTAGCAAGTAAAAATCCATGTTACAGGGTTACAAGATCCAGGCTTGGCGTTGGGACGACACGGTAAAGGACAACGTGGAACAAAAACTCGTGAGTGTGCCTCCGAATCTGTTGAATCCGCTAACGGAACAAACAGCTGCTATCGGCGGGCTGGACAAGTTCACCGAGTACAATATATCGGTGTTGTGCTTCACCGAGCCGGGGGACGGCCCGCGCAGCGACTTCGTGCTGGTCCGAACTAAAGAAGACAGTAAGATTTTATTTCGACTATTTGCGTATTCTGTGATGGTAGCGCCAAGACTAGCTTAGACTAGACGTACTCCGGTTGCTTTTTTTTGCCGCCAGTGAGCTTATGTTAGAACCTCATGCCACGGTCTGAACGATGATGGACGATGAATGGCTGTGCTCATCACTCGCTCGCTCGCACCGTTGCGAGACTTCAATCTTGTTGCTTGATACGTTCAATCAAATCTTGTCACGATATTTCCTTTTGGTATCTTATTTTTGGAGTAGAATAATATGCCTCAGCTAATTTTAATAAGACAACATTAAGTTTACAATCGTTGTCAAGGATTTTAGCTTCGCCATCGGTTATGATTCGCCATATAACTGTTATTTGTAATTATGTTTGACAGTATCATCTTCATAACTTTCAGCAACTTGGCTCAGTAGTTATCACTAAAATTAATGTGTTGCAGTACCAGACGAAGTTATGAATCTTCAGTTCGACGATATATCAGACCGCGCCGTGAGAGTATCGTGGGCTCCCCCGAAAAAGTCGAACGGTATCCTAATAGGATACAAGTTGACGTATCAAATGAAGGATAATCCCGAAACATTCAAGGAGGAAATTCTCCCGCCAAACGTTACGAGCATTAAAGTGGAACATTTGCAAGTAAGCTTTAAATATGGATATATATGCAAAGAATCAAACAATCTTCATTTTATTGATTAATAAACTAAATACATTCATAGTCGCAGTCTCATTGCTGACATATTAAATATCTGTATTGTTCTAAATTAGAATTTCAGATATTTTTTTAATTTATCTACGCTTAAAGTAAAAATGTTAGGGAGCCATTCTCGTGTCCAGGACAGTATTGTTATGGTTTAGCTTGATACGACATCGAGTTTACATAAGTTGTAAGTGTCACAATTAATAGTTTACAAGTATATATTTGGCAAATATATACAGCATTATCTGAATAGCAACATTTATTTTATATGTCTATAAAGATTCCTAATCTAATTTCAACGAACCCTTAAATTTGTTATTTATTTATAGGCTGGTTTCAATCCTTTTACTATTCACAGCCTCACACCGATATCCTTGTAATTAAGTTTCTTTTGTGTACTTTCACTACGGTGCCAAAGAGGGAATCGGTGCAAGAGTCGTTGATCACAATAAATGCCGCGCGTCTAAACGTGTCCTTTGTAGCACGGGGGTGAAGTTTTGCCACTAGCGATCAGTCGGCTAACTTCCGACTGCGCCCCTGGGGCTACACAACTCGATATCACGTACGATTAACCAAAACTCCACTAGCAGTGTAGTCGTCAATTCAAATGTCCGTCCAGGCGAGCACCGTGTACACGTTCTGGGTGAGCGCGGTGAGCGGTGTCGGCGAGGGGGCGGCGCGCGCGGCCAGCATCCAGTCGGGCGTGGAGCCCGTGCTGCCGGCGGCACCGCGCAATCTGGCGCTCTCCAACATCGCCGCCTTCTCCGTGCTGCTGCAGTTCACGCCCGGCTTCGATGGAAATTCCTCCATCTCGATGTGGACCGTGCAGGTGGGTGTGGCTCGGCTGAACATCGGACGCGCTGAAAACCGACCGACGATGTTGTTACTACCTCGGCTAATATTACGTCCTTGTTTTATTTTTTAATTTCATTTAATTGTTCTAAGAATTGACGAAATAAGTAATTTCTTTTCTTTCTAGTGATTGTTAATCTGTACTTATAATATAACTGTAATTAATAATAAAACTAAGAAATACTTTTTGGGAATTTTAATGTAGGTAGGTTTTGTTATCCATAAAGAGATTGAAACATATTTTTTGTCTGACTGTCTTTCTGTATGTCTGACCACGATTTGGAATTTTAATTGCTACATTATGGATATTAATATCTACGATAGATTTTATTCCAAAAAGTGGTCTGTTCCCGCGACATAAAAAAAAAGTTAATATAGACATTCTATTACGAGGCCGTAAATATAATTTTCACTATTTGCCTGCAGGTATATAATAAATCAATACATTTCTAACTCATAGAAACAGAAAACCATTCTTAAAACAATTCGGGTGCTATTCCTAAACGTAGGTTTTCTGAAGTTGAGCTATGGCGGGTTATTATTTTGTAAAATAAATTACATTATACAACCTTGTGTGTCGGTTTCAAATGCATTGCGACTAGCGACAAAAGAAACTTTTCCATATTTGAGGAGTAGCAGCACATTTGTAACTTCAAGTAGAACTGTTTGAAAGGTTTTGTTTAAAGTCGGTAACAAATGCTGCAGTGGCTATTTAACTTGTGGTTGGATCCATATATACATATTTGATACATTAATGAGGTATTTAATGAATTTTACACAGTAAATTTTTATATATGTTGATGACATTAAACCATGTCTGAATAGAAATTATCCCATGTGTTTGGCCACAACATAGTAGTCGTCAACATGACGAGTAGTTACTATATAAATATAATATAAATTACATATAAGTTTTACAAGTAAATTATTATATGTAACAAGTAACTCACTAATTGATATAAAACTTGAACAGGCCCAAACCGCCAGAAACACTTCATGGGTGACAGTGTACGAGGTGAACGCACCGGACGCGCAGTCGATACTTGTCACTGGACTGATTCCATTCACGACTTACCGCTTGAGGCTAATAGCTACAAACATAGTGGGATCATCGCCGCCTTCGGAGCCGTGTAAGGAGTTCCAAACGATCCAAGCTCCGCCTCGACACCCGCCGAGGAATGTGACCGTTCGCGCGGTCAGCGCCAACAACCTGCGTGTCAGATGGATTGTGAGTATATAACTTTAAATGTAACATTTTATACATGCTCGCTATTTTTTTTATCATTCCTACTATGAAAGTAAATATTTTTGAAACAAATCATAATCCCATATAACTTTCTTTTGTATGTCAAATATAACATATAATTGACACTAGACGGACGTATTTACTCATTTATTAAAATCTTAATATTTAAATACAGTAATAAATAGAAAAGTTAACCAGGGAAGAAAAATACTACATAACTACTTAGGTATTATTATTATCAAGATATTATTATAATATTATTAAGTATTCTTTGTTACTGCCTATGACATAACATTAAAACTCGACTAGCTAAATTACTATGGAAAACATCTGATTTGACGAATTAAATTTTATTTCCACGCATCAGAGAAGAAAAAATGTTTGTTTGATTCTAGTGTGAATTATCAATCCATACCGTCGAACTAGGCTCTGGAGATTACTTGAATACCTTTTGTAATAAAAATCTATTATAAATTCCTCAAAAGTGTTACTGATTGGACAGTTTGTCAAAATTTTTATTTCACTCTCGCATTATATTTGCTACTAAATTTTTCCAGCTATATCGGGTAAAGAATTTAATAATTTCGTTAATATCATTCCCTTTAACGGATTTTTACCTAATAATAGTATGGTAATAACTCTGATATATGTATTATGTTTGAACACCGCGTTACTCGGTCAAACAGACCAACTAACCAACCAACAAATAAGTCTAAAAAATGTAGGTTAAGAATCGATTGTACATCTTAAGACAAGTTTTTATTATCATGTTTAATAATATAATAACGACAATAATAATTTATTTATTATAATTAATTTTACTACATGACGACTCACTAGCCCAGTTGGTAGTGACTTAGCCTGCCGAGCGACGGGTCCCGGTTTCGATTCCCGGCCGATGCAGACTTTTATGTGGCAGATAAAAGTTTTACTCAGGTCATGGATGTTTATATGTCTCGGACATGTCTATACAGACCGTATATTCATTGTAGCCACTGCAACAAACCGAATGGTACGGCAATCCGAAAGGATACAACATAACGTACAAGAGGAGCGGCGCCAACGAAACTCTATACACGGTCATCGAGGACCACACCGCCAACTCGCACGTGCTGGCGAACCTGGAGGAGTGGTCCGTGTACGAGATAAGAATGACTGCTATCAATGAGGTTGGAACTTCTGAAGAGAGTCCGGTAGCTACTGAGAGGACGAGAGAGTCTGGTACTATATTTTTGTTTTTATTGCCTCAATGTGCCTTTTATTGCTTCATTGTTTGTCAGTCCAAACATTTGAGATTGTTTCTAAGTAAGTCAAAAATGTTAATTTTGAATTATGAACATAAAATTATGACGGATTTTTCTTCGGATATAGGTTTTTTATATTAGTTAATATTAAATAAAAAAAAGGATGCTGATTCTTTTGATTGCTGCTATGAAGCAGGCTACTTCAAGTGAATTTATGCCTTTAAGTTATCGATGCGAGCGAGTTTATTAGTCTTTTTAAACATAGTTCAGTGTTCGGTATTCTGCCCTCAGGTATAGTAATAGCCATTGAGTTAGTCCGTATATCGATTTGGTACTCCCACTTCCATATTAAAGCTATAAATGAAATAAATTTGGATACGTTATAAATTTATCATCTGATATTGTATTGTATATTTTTAGTGCCATCTAGCGGTCCGATGGACGTGTCGGCAAATACAACTTCGTCTACCACGGTCGTCGTGTTATGGGGAGACATCCCAGCGCACGACCAGAACGGCCTGATAGAGGGTTACAAGGTGTGCTACGCTGCCGTAGTTCCACCGCCTCGGCCGGAACACCAAAAGGTTCAGTGTCAGGCCATCACGTCGAACCTCACCCATACAATTACATTGACGGAGCTCAGGAAGTATGTCGTGTATCAGATACAAGTGTTGGGATACACTCGGCTCGGAGACGGCGCTCTCAGTGATCCTCCGGTCACAGTCAGAACATTCGAAGATAGTAAGTAATTATATATTTGTGGGTTAATTTGTAACACGTACTACTAGTAGATATTTATATTGTAAAAAAACATGCTTTTGAACTGAACCATAGATTATTTGAACTTTAATAAATGGTCTTAGTGAAAATATCAGATTACGTGAAAATATAATGACATCAAACGTCGGGAAATTAAAAAAAAATCTTACGTTTAAATTCGATTAAGCTAATGTTAAGCGTCGCATTTTTTATGTGTTTTAGCTCCAGGACCACCATCGAATGTCTCATTCCCCGATGTAACGTCTTCGACAGCGCGAATAATTTGGGACGTCCCAGAAGATCCAAATGGCGAAATTCTGGCGTATAAAGTTACCTACCATTTAAATAGTTCTACGCAGCACACCTTTTCAAGGGAATTCCCACCCTCAGATCGGACTTTTAGGTGCGTATATTTTTAGAGTGATTTCTTGCAAGTGGGTTACTTCAATAAGCCAGAATAATTATTGAAATTTCAACTAAATTATTTCACTCAGAAATATAATTGTGATAGAATTGAAAAATATACTATGATATATTCAATGTTATATTTTTATATCAAAAAATAAATTATCACATTATTTTTTAGACTTAAAATACGTGAAATACAAATGAAGCTTCATTGATGTGTGTGTTTTTTATTACCTATTATAAGTCGATGCTCGGTTACAATCCCACCTCGTGGCGATTTAGCCTTAGATCGTAATACGCATTAACTTCGAAAAAGCCTCTCTGTACAGGGCGATGGAGCTGGCGTCGGAGCGATATTACCTATTCTCGGTGACGGCACAAACGCGCATGGGATGGGGCGGAACGGCGCGCGCGCTCGTGCTCACTACGACCAACCGCGCTACGCCCGCGCCGCCCGCGCGCCCCTTAGTGGCACGCTCGCTACTGCAGCCGCATCACATTACCTTCTCCTGGACGCCCGGGAACGACGGCTATGCGCCCCTTAGGTATCTTGTGATTTAATTGCTATACACGTGGCGCGTCCGTTACATTAATGTGAAACGGAAGGTGCTCCTGTGCTGGCCAGCCTCAGTCATGATCAGTGATCGGACTCGATGACACGACGACGGCATCATCACGATACTGTCCCGATGTTTAGTGTATATTTATTTATATCGTGAATTAAAGTGTAACGTAATTCGTTACATTCTTTTATTCGCAAGACACCCAAACTACGTCCATTGATCCTTGGACAATATTTATGTTTTATGTGAATAGACTAAACGAGCAGACGAACTAAATGACGATAAGAGTTTACCACCTACGAAACATGTTAATAATGTATCATAGTTATCATATCATATTCTGTTGTCTGAATCTAATTATGACCAAAAAAAAAACAAAACAAAAATTATAAACAAACTAAGAATTTACGTTTCTCATTACACTTGAAGATTAACTTGAATATCTACACTATATTTATACATCTCTGATTTTGAATCGTAACGCGTATATAAAATAAAAACATTTCGAATAATCTTTACGGATTCTCGTTAAGATTAATTAATTGAAATTTACACTAAATATTGAAATAAAAATCAAAATTCAGGGGCCATGAATAAGTATCGCGTATTTTACTTACAGATACTACACCGTACAACAAAAGGAAGACGGAGGAACTTGGCAAACCCTCCCCGAGCGCGTGGATCCGTTCGCTACCTCGTACACGGTGGAAGGACTGAAGCCGTACACCGCGTACCAGTTCCGCATCAGAGCTACCAACGACATCGGACCCAGCAGATACAGCAATGCGACTGAAACTGTTCGTACTTTGCCCGCCGGTAAGTTCCTAAGCTGTAATGACAGTCATCACAGCTAAAATAATTACCAACATAATACAAGTACCTCGTTTTATTTGTTACACTGCATCACATGACACTGCTATATATGACAGACTCCACATGTTTATTTTAATACTATATATTTTATCTGCCAAATTTCAGTTCTAACTTCGTTAGTTTGCAATGAATTTTATACGATTAGCTTATACTTATTTTTATACATTTTTTTATGGTTATACATTAGTTATATACTATAATTATTTTTATACCATAAATAAAATACGTATTAATCCATTGATTGGTGGCGATTCGTTGACCCCGTTGCAAACTACTAATCACAGTTTCTCGCCTGCCCACTAGTATAATTTTACTAAGTTTAGTTCAGTCAATTCGACATACTTATACTATAGTCAAAAAAGTAGCCTAGCTCTTCTTGTGTGACACAGATATGGCAAAATAATAAAGTTCATCTATTATCACCGATTCATAAAAACCAAATTTTTAAAGTGTTTCTGTTTCATAACGCCGTTAAATAAATAATATTATATTTATCTTTTGGAAGCTTGCTATTCCAAATATAGTATCGAATGTTGAAGGTGTAGTACCAGAATTGTAACACACCATATTCCACACAATGTATCTGTATAATAATAACATAACTGGTTATGAAACATATAACATGTTTCAATCACTATACCTATCTGCTCTGGACGATCACTAGGTGCAATAGTCGCCCAATCAATAACCCTACTAAAGAACAGTCAGTCAGCAATATCGAACACATGTCGCAGCGCCGAGCAAGGCGGTGGAGAACCTGCACGTGGTACCGATAACGCCGAGCAGCGTGCGCGTACAGTGGGCCCCGCTGGGCGACCAGCACTGGAGCGGCGACACGCAGACGGGCGGCTACCGCGTGCTGTACCAGCCGCTCACCGACTTCCCAGCCTCACTGCAACACACCATGAAACAGGAGGTCCCCGGCATCAAGGTAACCGTTTAGCAACTAAACACTCCCACTATTCTATCCGGCTGTCCTCTGGTCGATATCGTTTCCGTGTCCCAGTCCATCGTCACCAGTAGACATTAGTAGTAGTAATAGTGACAAAGCGAATGCTTCGACCGATGCAGTCGAAGTGAAATCGGTTTTATAACCAGAAACCCGAGCGAGTGGATTGAAGTCACCTGTTACCGAGCGATTTCAAGGCGACCCCCCTAGAGACTACCATAATAATAGTAATATTAGCAAGGGTCTACCAGTAAATAGTTCCAAGCGTCAGAGTAAAACAGTTAAAAGATATGGATTCAATTGAATGAATATTGTTAACTAGGGATGTTATAGATATGAAGTTTCGGATCTGGATACGTATAGGGATATATGAATAATATGTTACCAGTTTCGGTTACGGTTACGGATATGAAATTACTTCGTATTATCCATTTCTAATAGTTTTGGTTAGGGATATTACATTTTTAAGGAATATTAAAAGTAAAACAATTATAATACAAAAAGATAATAATTTGGTTTTATTTGTAGTTTATCATTTGGTACTAAAATCATAATAATTTTAATAGTCAAAACTCAGCAAAGTTAAATTATACTTAACAAAAAGCAATTTCGCAGCCTTATCACCAGAAAGTCGATTTCTTAACGGGTCATAAATTAACCCAGCAAGTGAATTGCAATTTTTTTTGCACTTTATAATCACTGACAAGAGAAATACTTCTGTGTCCATCGCCAACCGAACACATAATTATAGTTGATGAATAGTACAATTTATCATCAGTGAACATGATCATATTCATAGCTTTTATCATATTAGATCCTCTATCGTGTAAAATACAATGCACTGATTCCGTGGTTAAACCCAAATCTTCCAAAATATAATTTAAATTATTCGCTATATTTTCACCTGTGTAGCGACCCTCCAATTGCTCACACTTGAGTATAACAGAAACTCTTTCATATTTATTCGTAATGCTATGAGCAATAAGATTAAGTAACGAGACATTTGCGCTGGGCTCGGACCACACATCTGTAGTAAATGATAACTTTTCAAATTGCTTGAGCCATCTCAGAACCTTTAATTTCAATTTATTGTAAATATTATTACACAGTAAATTAGTAAAATACTGCCGGCCTCTTAGATGATAACGTGATAATACTGCCTACATTAATTAATCTTTGAAATCCCAAAACCGTCACAAAATTAAAAGGCAAGTTGTGTAATGCGACCATTTCGGCCACTAATTTATCAATTTCTTTTTGTTTGGCATTACTTTCATCCCGAACACATTTAATTTTATTATTACATGTTATTAATAACTGTGTTTCACATTCCTAAAAAGGTGTCAGCTGTTTGGGCGCTTGTGGTTTATCCTTTTCTAGTAACAAAACTTCTTCGTACTTTTCACTGTGTTTTGATTTAAGATGAAGTTTTAGCGAAGTAGTGCCACACCCTTTCAGTGAAAAGTTTTTACGACACTGTTTACATATTGCGGAATCTACATTAATTTAATTAAAAAAAGTCCAAATTATACTAGAAGAACGCATTTTGTCCAGATAACACAATACTTTTCTTTCATTTTATCGAACTAAGTATTCGTATATGTAAAATTCTAATGTAATCCCATAATGACTGCCTAGTTATAACTGAACAATAGAAATAATAAACGACTCGGCCACGCAAAAAAACTTGTTATATCATGTCTCATCTAGACTCCGCCCCTATCCGAAATCATCCGAAACTTTTATTTTGG
Organism: Megathymus violae; assembly: GCA_003671415.1. Lineage (NCBI taxonomy): Eukaryota > Metazoa > Arthropoda > Insecta > Lepidoptera > Hesperiidae > Megathymus > Megathymus violae. The sequence goes on from PDGT01000001.1 coordinate 9,849,902, forward strand.
ATTCGGTTACGGATAGTTATTTATTTCGGATATCCGACAGTTTCGGTTAGGGTTACGGAGCTCCTTAACATCCCTGTTGTTAACATATTAATTAGGTTATACCTAGATTTAAGAAACGTATTAGTTAAGTACCATTTCAGTGTGAGGGTGTGAGATGTTTATATTGTGAATAAGTGGGTAAGATAAGTGGTATTCTAAATCATCTTTTGACAACTACTGCCACTCGTTGTCCACCGCTCAAAATCTACTTTTTGACACGTGTAGTTGTGTGCTCCATCATCACCCACCATTAACATTCGAAGATATAACAATTTGGATAGGGGTCATAAAGAGGTATTTTAGATGCAATTTACTTCCTTACATCTTCCTAACGGATTTCCAACATATTTTCAGTCACCCTGTATATAAAAAAACATCTAAATGAACTATCCCTCCATTTAAAGATCGCGTAATTGTGATTGCTGCTATAGTGATAAGGCCGCCTGTTGCGTATTACTTGTTATTTTACTTAACATTTTCATTATTGTATTTTGTGTACACAATAAAATACATTGTACTCATTGTATTTTTTTTTTAAATATGTGCTCAGCAGCTTATTTACACGTTCGTTCTTTATTACTATAATATTAACTCTATGCTCCAACCACAAACTCAATCCAAATATGTTTAACTAAACCTTCACTTGTCACATATTCAGAGCGAGGAAGTTATCCTCAAAGATCTGGCAGTGGACCGCAACTACGAGATCAGCGTGTGCGCTGTGAACTCGCAGGGTGCAGGCCCTGCGGGCACGCCAGCCGTAGTATGGGTGGGGGAGGCCGTGCCGACGGCACCGCCGCGTGACGTCTCTGCGGAGCCCGTGTCCCCCACGGAAGTTACTCTTTCCTGGCAACCCCCATTGCAGGCACAGCAAAATGGTGATCTACTGGGATATAAGGTGGATATAAATAAAGTATTTTATTATTCATGTTATATTCATTATTCCATACAAAGACTACTTAATCAACAGATAGACATTGGCAAGAACGGCGACCAAATGCTCACAGACCTTATTCAGTAATAAACAAACGCTACCATAATTTATTGTTTCTAGGTGTAACTCGTCTCTGGACTTACAGAATTTTATGCGTAATTATAGATAGTACGAAATTTATCCTATTTATTGATTTTGGTACTCTAAGATTCGCTTAAACCCATCCGAAGTCAACGACATTTAAATTGGATAGTATATATACATACATAAAAATCTACGTCTTTACTAACTACCAAGCGATACTCGGTAAGTAAAACTCATTTTACACGGCTCCGACGCTACTATATCGACCCAAGTAAAATAAAGCCAAACTACATTACATTTTCCAGATATTTTACCTCATGACGGAATCTCCAGAAGACCCGGAACCAGGACGTCGCGTAGAGGAAGAAATCGAAGTAGTACCAGCGACCGCCACGTCGCATTCTCTTATCTTTCTCGATAAGTTCACACAGTATCGAATTCAGGTATGTAAAATGAGGTAAAAGTAAAGAACATTTTGGTTTAATGGTTTTCACCGTTTGAGAATAAATATGTTAAAAGCCTTACTTACTTTATTATCTTGCCAAAGTTTACCAAAACAAATTGTTTGCGTGTTTATAGGCTGTTGTCATTATTTTTATCGAATGTAATATAATTATCAAAAATAATGTTAAAACCTGTCTTTGGTCTCTAATATAAAATTGTATGAAAGCTAACAAAAGTAATTTTAATTTAATTCGTGTCGTTTGGTGCAGATTACACAATTTAATTCTAATGGCAAATCGGAAGCTGACAAAACAAAGCAAAATAATTAGACATTAATAAATAGTCCCACATTATGACTTTCCATAAAACTGTCATTTAAACGTAGTATTAGAATTGTAAGAGTACAGCCTATCTCATTTATTTTTATTACAGAAACAGAGTGTACTATTTCACTGTTAACCTGTGGGCTAAATTCTATCACAATCATATACTATATATATATATATTTTTTCATTGCT
>PDGT01000001.1:9852013-9883039 GCA_003671415.1 Megathymus violae
CGGGCGACGGGCCCCGGTCCAGCGCCGTGCTCGTGCGCACGCATCAAGGGTTGCCGTCGGCACCCAGAAACATTACCTTCACCGACATCACTATGAACAGCCTCGTGGTCTCCTGGGAGCCGCCGCGACGTCGCAATGGACTCGTACACTCCTATCTCGTTACGTACGAAACTATAGAGCAGGATGAACGTGAGTTGATTGTTTATAAAAAATCCATAATTCTTCACAACACATAATTGTCCCACCGCTGAGCTCAAGTCACCTTTATGAGGTTGGGTGGTGAGGGTTAAGATCATAGTCCGCCACGCTGGCCAAGAGCGGAATATAATAAAATCCATATGAAAATCAGAATTGCGAGTAGGTTTTAAACTCTAGTCTCCCTTGTGGCAGACCGACGTTCATACTATTAGGCTATCAATGCACTACATACACCCACACTTCATAAAATATATTTTAAAACATTTAGAATATAAAGTATTACTATGTAGATTAATTATTTGCATGGTTTTGGATGGATAACTCATTTGAATGGTTTATTATTTATGTAGGACATAACAACTGCAACTTGCTGTACCAAATATACAAGTTTTGCATTATCCTCAAATGTGAAACCACCCTGCTCGCTCTGAAGCAGATTGATTCAGCGTTGTGGTACTTAAATGGGTTGTGATCAACAGGGTTCAGCAAGCAAGTAAAGCAGAAGGTGACAGAACGGCGGCTGGCGGTTGGCGGACTGGAAGAGGAGGCGGAGTACCGGTTCGTGGTGCGTGCCGTGACGCTGGGCGCAGGTGCCGCAGGCGAAGCTTCCGTGCGTACAGGACCACAACCCGGGTCCCCGGCCGCGCCAAGAGCTCTCGCCCTGCGTGCAGACCCCGCTGCGCTACACCTGCGCTGGACTAACTCCGCCTCCGGACGCGGACCTCTGCTCGGATACTACTTCGAAGCTAGGAAAAAAGGTATAGTGCTCATCATTTTTTTGACCTCCTTAAATTATGCCTCAAATTGAAATATCACCAAAGTGAGCAATATTGCGCGGCAACACTTAAAATTGTGTACTAGACAGCGACCTGCATATGTGTGCAAAAATATGATATTGATAAACTTAGTAGTTCATTTTCATAATTTGTTTAAACTATTTTCATTTTCTACATATGATAAAAACTGGTTAACACGGGCTGCACTATCAATCAGACTCATAGTTTTATGGTGCTAAGGAATAGATAAGAGAATAGAGTGACCCTATTTATTCTTGAAATTAATTCCTGTAGATAATTTACCTAAAATATATTCGAAGTGTAGCATAACTGTCCATAAAGGGTCCAGTCTTGTCGTATGTTTAGAATTTGCTCTTGTATGCTTATCCATTTTACAAATCCATGCTAACGTCTGACGGTTTTTTTTTTTAAATTTTAGTCTAACTTATAGAAGGTTGGCGGTCCACCCATTAAGCTAAACAGTCAATCTATCTATAAGAAAAAAGGCTAGATGTGCAAGTTCATGAAATCCATGTTGAAAACTTTTTCTATAACATTTTTTTATTGTTACTGCAGCCAAGGAAACGTGGCAAGCCTGTAAGTTACTTAAGTTATTAGCTATTTACGTACAAACAGTCAAAACAACGAATCGTTATTATCGGTTTGAGTTAAGGCACGCAACGAGTTGGTTTCCCTCTCAACTCTGTCCATTATTTGTTTCAATTATATGTTAGTTCTTAAAATTATAATGCATGCGTAATGTGCATATTGTACATTTTCAAATTACTGCCGTGAGTAGTCGCTAATTACATATCTATAAATACTAGTTGTAGCGTCAGAGTGTGTGTGTATATATAATTATATTTTATATAGTATAATCATATTTCTTCATAACAACATATAATATTTTTCCACCAGTAAACCGAGTTCGGTTCTCTGATTTTAGCATTTAATTCAACCTTGTAACATTACTCTCTGTATGTTTCAAAAGTTTATAGTATCAAAGTTCTACTTTTTGATTTTAACAGATGACACGCGATGGGAAACTATTACGAGAACAAGCAACGGAATGTTGGAGGAGTTTACGATATCGTATCAGAGCCTTTTACCGTCGACAGCGTACTCGTTCAGAGTGATCGCGTACAACATGTACGGGATCAGCAACCCGGCGTATAGCGACAAAGTGATCGTGACGCCATCCAAGCTGTACCTGGAATATGGCTACCTGCAGTACCGACCGTTCTACCGCCGCACCTGGTTCATGGTGGCCCTCGCCGCCGCTTCCATTATCATCATCATCATGGTCATCGCAATCCTTTGCGTGAAGAGCAAGAGTTATAAGTACAAAAGTAAGTATACTTGTATTAAATATTTGTATCCTTCGCTACTGTTAGAACTGACGCACTTTACTAATAAAAATCTGTATTGACCGTGATCACAAACAATTCCACCACCTATCAACCATCCAAGTAACGGATTTCATCGAATTGGCTTACTGCACTCCTACCCTTACATATATATATACACTAAGAATTTCCTTACTAACGGATTCCTTTGTCAATGAAACATAAATAAGAAACAACGGTCTCTGTCTATGGTTGTTATTACTACGTTTCTATGTTAACTGACTTGAATAAAAGAAAGTTTTTTTTTTTTTAAGTTTAAGCCCATTAAAAATTTGAAATCGTAATTCAGTTCTAATCATCTAAATCCAAATTATCAACCGTTAGATGGATGCTCGATTTTGAAATGGAAGGAGGTCGATCTATATTAAGAAGATTTGTCAACAGAAGAGGCTCAAAAGAGTTTGGAGGAGTCGCTAGCGGGCGAGACAGACGAGCGTGGGTCGCTGGCACTAGAGCTGTATCGGTCGCGGCAGAACTCCGCAGCCAGCGCAAGCGCCGCAGGCACCGCCCGTCGCAAGCCGCCCGCACTCGCCAAGTGTCCCCCGCGACCCTCCCCCGCCTCCGTCGCGTACCACAGTGACGAGGAGAGTCTGCGAGCCTACGACGAGAATCCCGATGACTCCTCCCTCACCGAGAAGCCTTCCGAGATGAGCTCGTCAGACTCCCAGGTGATAACCATCAAAATCAGTGTCGTCTAAATCCGATCCGCAACTAAATCTCGAATTTTCTTTTTCCCCACTCGACCGGACTCCACCGCGACGGTAAATATGATCAATCAGTTCCGCTATAAGTTCTTTTCTCGATCACGCTTTCAAATCCATCAGCACTGTTCGTGTAGGTGCGCATTTAATATTTAGTTGAGCCGTCCATTTAATTTTGCTCTCGTTAGTGTATTTTCCTGTTAGAATGTGCGGTGTTGCCTAGCGAATGCAATCGTACCTTGCGTTAAAATATGTTTCTGTACTAGTTCTAGTGATCTACAATGTTTGTATTTCGAGTTTTTAAGCGGTATCTCTCTTCTGCTAACTCGTTGCATTGTAAATATGTTAAATGAATCACAGTTAGAAATCCTTTTCTGTAGAAAATTCCCACGGGTTTTAATTAGACCAACATTCATCTTTAAAATTAAGCATGAGTAGTTTGTATTAGATTGTGTCGAAATAATTTACTTCAATTTTCTGCAGAATTCGGAGAGCGAGAACGAGAGCGTGAGATCGGAACCTCATTCGTTCGTGAATCATTACGCGAACGTGAACGACACGCTACGACAGTCGTGGAAGCGACAGCGGCCAGTGCGTAACTACTCGAGCTACACGGATTCGGAGCCTGAGGGCAGCGCCGTCGTCAGCCTCAACGGCGGCCAGATCGTCATGAACAATATGGCGAGGTCGCGCGCCCCCCTCCCCGGCTTCTCCTCCTTCGTATGACAGGAGCCTACCGACACGGCTCCAGCGTCCGCGCAGGCCGTGCATATGTAACACTGCCTTTAACATATTTCCATGAACTTGTAAAAGTGAGGTTATTAGTGATAATTTATTAGCACTATCTTCCAATATTGTATAAGAATTGAGTAGAACTTGTGAATAATTTTACAGTATTTATTATTGTAGTTGCATTTCTGTATGTACATATCAAGTTAATTAAGAATTATTTTTAGATAAATTGACTTCGAAAAAATTCTAAACTACTGACAAACTTCAATGCTATAATATAAGGTTCTCTTACTTTCACGTTGTTTTTGCTAAATGTAGAACTTGTTGAATATTATTAAAGCCATATTTGACGTCGGAATTATAAATGAGTAATTTATTACACTGGTATCAATTACTATTGTAGAATATTTTACTCAGAGTGTATGATCTCATGCTAACGAAATTGAGAAAAGCTTATTCGAATATAATAAAGATTACATACAATATACAAGTCTATTAATCGGGAATAAGCAGTAGTATTCATTCTTTCAAAAATATTTTAAAATTAAAAGAAAAGTGTAGTGTTGTGGAGATTTTTTAATATCAAATCGTTTTAAAAAATAATTGTTATTATGAATACGCATAAGATGTGTTCCATGGTTGCTAAGTTGATAACATAAAATCAGTATTAAATAATTATTGTAAGATTTTAAACGCAAAATGCATTTATTGTAATTCTGTGTATATGATCGATTTTTAAATATTGTTATTTAGGAACTACTTTTTCCAGTATTTTTAATGCTAACAATACCAGACACCAAATCTGCAATATTGGCAGCTAATTATTTTTTTATGCTAGGTAAAGAAAAATGCAAAAACTTAGCAGCACCAAATTTTTTCACTAGGCACCTACTTAAATAGTTAAACGTAGTTTTGTGCATAAAAGCCGTAGTACAATATTATTATTATTATATATACGTAATTATTATATATACTTTTTTTTATTATTCTCTCTCAAGCAATCTTTGTTTCCTTTGCGTTATTTATCTTTTGGTTGCCATCGCATTACACATTACAGGCTTATAAAGGCTGTTAAGAAACATTATTTATTTAATAATGTTGGTTAAAAAATACTGTAATTTACATTCTGTAATCATTTTCTATTTAATTTAAGTTATGTAATATTTAGTTTCAGAACTACATTAAAAATTTGAATTATAGGTGTTTTACATTATTGTGTACATTGAATACTATGGACAACTTCTTTTTGCAAATTCAAATAATTTTACTGGTATACGAAACGCAAATTTTGGACCATGTTCAGTGACAATTCCATAACAGATCTATTTTTGTTAATATCTTGACCATTTATTCAAGTAAATAAACAATTTTTTTTAGCAAAATGTCTCAAAACTGAAAATGAAATTTTATGAAACCTTTTTGATAATGTGACTACAGTTTTGCATTTAAATCATAAAAAAGTTTTAAAAAATATATAAAGATACTTGTTTCACTTGTGGCTAGAATAATCAGAAGTCATAGTATTCTGTGTAAGATTTTTTTACTTATAAGGCAACTTGACTGATAGAATTAGATTTAGAACAATGTTTTTAATTGGTGTATTTGTATAGATAACGATATATTGCACCATCAGCATATTCGTGTTCATTTTAATGTCAAGCACGTCTTTATATGACATTGTGCCCTTACGTAACATATTTATAGTTAGCACAATAAAAAATAACTGTGATCTGTAATAAATTTCAAATGGTTTTTTATAATCATATCAATAGATTACCTAGGTATTTCACCACAACAATAATAATATAATAATGTTTATCATAAAAGTTATACTCTTGGCTTATAATAGTATTAATAAGCACTCTTCCTAATATTAGTAAGAGTATTTTTAACATACCTATTTTTATTCTTTAATGTATATTTTAATATAATGGAATAGTAGAAATTTACTATGAACTAAATGAAATCACTCGACCCCAGTTAATGTTTGTTTGACATAAGTCATTAAAAAAATTAGGTGTTTTACCATTCATCAAAAATAAATTGCATCTGTGGTTTACTCCAAATTGTACTGTAATTCTATTTCGCAATGCAATTGAACTGCATAGACAATTGCTGGTTAAAATATGATTTAAAAATATTGTTAACATTGTTTTTAAAATTATACTAGTGCCATTCCAGAATTGAAACAGACTGTTGTTTTATAATAATTTGCTTTTGACATATTTTTATAGACTTGTAAAATCATTAAAATGATAATAGTATTTGATTATTTTTATTTAACCAATACCTGTATTCTTTACCAAAATAATCCAAATGTTGATTGTGAGAAATATTAAAAACGTAATAATAAACTTCTTCCCTATGGAACCATAATATTTTATTGTAGTCAATAAAGATTAAATAAATTAATTGTGTAACATTCAAATTGCAGTTTGTGTTATTGAAATAGTACATGTCATAATAGGATTTGTAAGACTCATTCGTGATGATGATTACCATTACAAATTATTACCATTTGCATAGCTGTTTAAGTTTGCCAAATCTATATACATTATGAATTGAATATTAATATACATTTGTATAATATCAGCATTATGGTATTTAGTACCATGGTACTTTTCACATTATTAATATTTAAATAAAAATACAGATCTTCAAAAATATATTAAGCAACAATTACAATGATTTGTTACTAAAAAATTATATAATTATGAATCAATATCCGATGTATATGTGCAGAAGGCTGTTGCTTATGTGGCTCTGTTCACAGTAATAAAAGGACTAATTTGGTTAAATATATATTTTTAGCTTAATACCAAATAAATATGGACAAAATGTAGAAAAATGATACAATTGTGACAAACTCAGATATACCTCATAAGTTTTATATTTATGATACTTTGGAAAGGTAGGAATATAATGTCTAGATAACCAACTTCTCACAGTTTTCAAACCATGTTTTGGGAACATATTTAGTACTGTTCTGCCATTGTTTAACAATATTATAAACTGCAAGATCAATAATTGAAAAACTATTTCCATGAATCCAATTTTTCTGTTGTGCAAACAGTTTCTTTATGAGAGATTCCTTATTTTTCTCAGAAGCTCTCTCCAATAAGCAGCATACATCTAATAATGAATCCACTTGGTAATTAGTTACATCATAGAAGACAATATTGGGATATACCAAAGTTAGGTACCTTAATATATTAACAATTCCAACAATTGGGATATCTAAAGATGATATTTTTAGTTCTGATTGTGCAGCAACTGAAACAAAAATAATATGTAAATAACCCACTTGACCAAATCAAACTTCTAACTAAATATATATAAAATAATACAGTATATTTTTCACAAAATGTGTAATTTTACTAATAAACATAAAAAAGTAATATAATATATTCACTTACCACATTTGAATATTAACCTTAAGTTTATTTTATTATTTAATACTGGGTACAAATCTGCAAACTTTTTGAAAAATGCATATATGTTTGCTTTCTTCTCACTTGATACGGAGGAGTGAATATGCCATGAAATATTGAGATCCTTGGCTTGTTTTACAAACATGTTCAAAAACCAAGGTAGGTTGTCAGGACTAAGGACCACAACAATGTCTTCCATGGTTACCTGTAAATTGATACCACATTCTCTCAAAAATCTATTCATAATCTAAGGTTCAGAACTAACAGAAATAACCTCTATTCAGTTGTTGCTGTACCTAAATATAAATCAATCCAGTGAATTATGTTTCTGTGTTAAAATGATTAATTTACCTTATAAGATAGCACTTTCATTATTACCTACATTACTACACCATATATTTGTATGATTAAATGTTTACATAAGACAGTATTCAATTTAATCCATTTAAAATGCAATATCAAGTTTTTGGGGTGAAAGGGGTCCATCCATCCTTACATGCTGTATAACAGATGAGGCTATGGCACAGTCTCACACATTCAAGGTCACTGGGCTCCATACCACCCAGGTTAATTCTGACGATACTTGCATGGTGGTAGGGCATTTTACTTACCTGGCTAGCTACCACCCTCCTTTTAAAATAGACTGTGCAATGATTCATATGTGTTTCGGTTACAGTATTAGAAAGCTAGTAATAATGCTAACACCTGCTTTCTTTTTGGTTGGCAACATTTTTTTTGGAATAGTTACATAAAAAATAATCCCATACATTCCAGAAGTGAACTCTACCACATCATTATAACATAATAATTTTACCCAATATAAAAACAGAGAGACATGTATATTATAGGCAGTATGCAATATACATGTAAATTAAGCAAAACATTATAATTTGTATATTTATCACTAAAAGATCATTAGATATGGTAAAAAAGAATCATAATGCCTTGCTCACTGACAATATTTAAGTGTCAGCATTCTACAAATCTTTAAGCCTCTCTATTGGAAGTTAATATTGATCTGTGGATCCTGGATTATCTAAGAAAATAAAATTTTATTCCATCTACTACTGAAGCTCTTTATTGTCAAAAACACCACCTTTCAATCTATTGAACATTAAACATCTAATTCTTGACATTTTTTTTTAATAAAAAAGATCAATTTTATTTCATTACTAAGCAAAAACTTTATAGGACATGATAGGTTGGGCTTGTAAAGTATTTATTACCATGCAATATTATTATAAAAAAAGATTGTTGAACAGTTCCTAAAATTGGATATCAAATAGAAAAATGAAGATAACACACAATAAGAAACTAACTACAATACCACAATAACAAACTAACAATAAGAAACACAATAAGTACTTACATTTGAAACAATGTTTTCCTTTTTTGGTGTTACTACTGGAGTTGAATTACAGTTGGTAGTATCAAATTGACAATAAGAACTTATGGTTTTGATTCTATTATAAAGAATATCCAACTTTTTAAGGAGTACATCCTGCCTTTCTTCTAGTTCTGTCATTTTTTTAGTAGGTGCCTGCTGTAAAATAAATAAACAATATGAAATTATTTTTTCTTAAATATCAAGTTATACATCGAACTAAAATTGTCTGTGAACATATGGTTAAAAGTTATAACAAATTTTGCAAGATGTCAGCAAAGAAATATCAAAATATAAATATTTTATACACAATTAATAATATGTGTAACTGCACTATAACCCAGTTGTACTACTTTAATATTAAAGCCAGCCTTATTAAATATTAATTAAATATCCCTAAATAAATTGCTGTCCCGGAGCACTGAATCCCAAATGGATATGAAAATTAATATATTAATTTTCACGTGTAACTGGATTTCACTGGTGCCAATTGGCTATTTATAACAAATTCGCTAAGCTATAAATCGCTGTTTTATCTAATATATTATTGTATAATAATAATATTGAAATAAACCTTAAGAAACGTGATAACCTGGTTACTGATATTGATTTCCATTTGATCTGCAATAACGGGTTCGGCAATTTTTTTAATATTGTACATGCATTTCGGTAATATAATTTCATTGTCATATGAAACGATATTCTTCATACGGTACATAATATTTTCGGGATTAAGACTTGAAAAATATAACTAACACGACTAAACAGCCCAATTACATTTCTTACATACCTCACTCGGTGCATGCACAATGACTGACAATGACATTGTAAAGAAAATACAGATTTACAAGTCAAAACGAGTGTTCTTTATCTGTAATTTTACATACTCTGTGCTGTAACAGAAATAAATTAAGCTTTGTATGTGCTATTTTAAACTAAGTCGTCAAAATGTATTGACCGTTTTTAGTTTGACATTTATCAACTAGAGATGTACTAACAAACCGATACAACAAATCAACCGATTTTCACAATAAATCGATATGAATTTTAAGGTAGAAACCCTTATCATTTCGATAATTAAATTCTAAAATCTAAAAACCGTTTAGGTATATACAAAGAACTGAAAAGGTTCTGCCATATTGTTTCCACTAACTGCTTACCATTAGGTAAATTATCGGCCAATTTAATGCTTATTCATCTTCTCTCTCTTCTGTTCTCATTTATAACATCCATGTTTAGGTTTCTGGTAAAATCTTCTTTTAGTTTTTGTCTACCCCACTCATCCAATTCTCCTTTGTGATTTTGTTACAAGCTTCTTATAAGAAGACCATTGCATTTATAATTTTTACTGTCCTTTTTTTAAATTATTTATTTGATTGTTTGATTTTTATACATTAGATTGTTCATAGATGGTTTTAAGCCATCACATCTCTTTGAGCACAGGGCTCCTGATGCAATGTTATAACGACGTCTTCTATATGTGTTCGATTCTACACAAACTATGATGTGATGAAAGTTCATGAATAAGTACTGTCAAATCGGGCCTATTAAATTGTGACTACTATAGCTAGAGTAGTACAAGGCTAGAAATTAAACCGAAGATGACCCTCAAAGTCGTTAAATTTGTTATATTTTTACTTTTTTTGATTTTTTTTTCAATAGCCGATAAACCATCAATGAGCAAGTGTTCGCGCCCATAAACATCTATAACACCAAAAGCATCAAGGTTGTTAATAACCAAGAATGAAACAAAAAATACAAGTAACTTACTTAGCATATTACTTCCTGTCCAGTACTAAAACCGAAATATGTTAAAAATATTTCGTAGTTGATTCTAGGAGGAGCGTATCATTTAGCCAACCAGTCAGGAAAAACATCCACCGTGCGTGGGTACAACTGTAATTAAATTGAGCTCGCAATAAAGTGCTTAGGGACGTCCAACATGAAAGGTAGTGTCGTTCGTTATTCAGCAAGGTGCACTAAGTGGAAGAGAGACTTTTATAAACTCAAATATATAAGCAAATAAAAGAATGGTCCATCAGTCCAACCATCAGCCTTGAGAATTCCACTAGTGGGCGTTATCTCTCGTAACTTGCGATATTAACCAGTCCTGATATTTCTGAGCCCAGCGTGAAGATAGCGAATACCTGCTATTTTCTTCTTGGTGCCGGTTTCACCTAGTCAAACGAAGTCCTGTGCTCTTTGTGTTAAAGCGTGGTCTTCTTTTGAAACTCAAGACTAATCCATCACCACTTCAATCCATTGCTTATTCTACGACTTACGTCACTAACCCTTATTGATCTAAGGATTTTATTGTTGCGCATTTATTTATTTATTTTTATAATTGAACCACCAATAGAATTAAATGTGACAATACATTGTATACATAATAGTAGTCTAAAGTAGCTTTCTTACACATAATTCCACTTACAAGTAGTTACAGCATACAAATTTATATAATTCTACGATAACTTAGAAGTAAAATTACTATAACACTTAAATTACTTTAGCATTCGATCATGAAAAGAAATACCGAACTTAAGATTTTTCAGAGCACGCTACTCGATTTCGATTTTATCTGTAAAGATCCATAGCACCACATTAGCACACACACTGCTCGAACACCACTGTCTTCAAGCCCTGAACATTTTGGAGGACAAGATGCGAGGTTATTTCTCTAACATAGCCTATCAGAATTGGATTCTACGAGGGAATCCTTACGTAAGATTGGGTTTGCCTATTTCGATTACTATGTCTAAAGTAAATATATTTGTCTACGATTGACTGTAACGTGTGTGACATGAATATTTTATTATATCGATGTTATGATTTTTGTCTGTTCTATGGTTATCTTAAAACCCAACAGTTATTAGGCACTGTGTAACTCTCTAAGAGTAATTCAAAGTTCCTCTGGTAAACCCGGCAGGAAGACTGTCATCAACATACCGTAGGTGTATAATATGTTCGCCATTGATGTCGATGCCACGTCTTTTTCTCTCCATTAGTTTGACTACATCTTTCAGCACAGCGCTGCAGCAGTAAAAATAAATTACGTTGCTTTGTACTTATGTCTGCATTATTTGCCGAAGCGTACATATATTTAGTGTTGCTATAGCCTTTTCGGAATCCTGCATATACGTGAAGCTGGAAGTCATCAAGCCTTTCTGCAGTTAGACTAATAAGTACCCTCAAAAACAACATAAACGTAGATCAAATTAAAAATGAAAAACAAAATCTAATAATCAGTTATAAAAGTCTATTAACGTGTGCACAAATTATTTGCTAATTCTGTATTTTCAAAAGGTTATCTTTAATTAATGAAAAATAACGGTGAAACAAACATTTCAAAACAAAGCAATTCTCTAACAGAACCGAAAGAAACGCTATTATTTCTACACCTATAAACCTATATCTATACATGTCGTTTGAAAATTTCAATAATCACCCATATATTCTGCGTCTTTATTATAAACACTAACATAAAGCCTCATAAAAGATATTTCCTCCTTGCGTATGAGATAAGTATTGCATAAGTAAATATGCCTACAAGTACTTTTTCTTTGACAAATAAATATGTATTACTTTTCTGCTTGTCTTTTTTTTTAACTTATTACTATACTAAGATTTTTAATCTCATTATTTAACGTATTTATGAAATCATGTCGAAAACAAAAACATATTTAATACGATACAAAATATTATGATTTTTTAAAAATCTTACAAAAATATCTTAGATCCTTCGTTGTAAAAATGTCCCCTAGACTATAAAATCATTCCAATAAATAATATAATAAATGTTGTAAATTTTGAAGCTCTGAAAAATAAATGGTTCAGGTAATTGAAAAAAACATTTACCTGTTTTTAAGCAAGACGATGATTGATAGAATGGATGATGGTATAAGAAGAATTTATATAACTGACAAAAACGACGTATTATAAAAATCAAATAAAAAATAACAACAAAAGTAAATCCTACAATTGTACCATGGATTGGGGTCCATTACTCAAAGATTTTTGATGGCAATCTCGTAGTGCTATATATGCTATTTATGTGAACGTGCTGTATAAACGCTGCTAACTAAAAAGATACGAAACCAAATATAACAAATGAATATTCAATTTTTAATTTGAGAGGTGACATAAGGCTCAGCATGACACTTTGCTGCTAACTCGCGACATCTAGTGACGTGTTGTTACAAAGAGAAAAAGTTGCATGTTAACCACATATACAGCCCATAACGGTAATAAATAATAATAATAATAGGGGAACAGTGTGCGAGTGAGATTTCGAGCTTTACTAGCATTCAAGATTATGTGCAAGATAAAAAGATATTGTGTATGTGAAAATGATACCGTTTCGTATAGGACTTGCACAAAATCTATCAATAAATGGATAATTTTTAAATAGGTATCAATAAATATTTTTTGTTTTACCTATATTTGTTCATTATTGCCTTTTTAGTTTCCGTTATAACTTGTAAACACATTGGACAGAAAGTAGATTAGACTGTTATAAAGGTGCATCTCTTTGGCTTTTGAATAGTATTAGCTCCTTAGATTGATAAAATTTGGCGAATTTTATATATGTTATTATTATGATATGACAATATCCGGCGAATCTGATATCATATTTATTGACTAATTTTACTCCTTCAAGGTTTCCTGTAAATGCAGTTCAAAAAGAAAATGGATTCGAATGTTGAACCACATAGGTAGGGTTCCTCATAAAGTTTGCAGTAGACATGTTAAGGGCAAATATTTCGTTCTACAAAATCACTATCATCTTGGTAATCAATAATCTTCACCTACAAAATTTTTTGATTAGCTCATTTTCGAGGGCGATAAGTTATATCGATTTACATCAAAATAATTAATTAAAACCAATAAGTATTAATTTTTTTTTTGTTTAGTACCTTTTAATCAGGTTTTGTTTTATTTAAATCAGTTTACAAATAAAAAAGATATGTCAATATAAAGAATCCCGTCCTATAAGGTTAAGTTTAGACGAAGTGAAGTAAAGAGAAGTTCCTAGAATTAGCATGGTATTATTTAATTTAACATGTAATAAATAATCTTTTTTTTTTCTCCCAGACAAAAAGAAAAGAATTACCCTCCGGAGATGCGCGGGAAGGGGTGGTAAATGCTCATGCATACCATCGCAGCCGGCTGGGCTGGTTATGTGGAACTCCTGATGAACTTAGGGACCTACCCACTTAACACCACCCGAGGTTGGTTTTGGCCATACGACCTCTAAACCTTCATCGGACGCGACCCCCCCTTAGGGAAGAAGAGCGCTATAATAAACAATCAAGAGAACGAATTAAATATAGAAAAACACCAGTGATGGAATAGTCGACAATCATTGCGACAATGTATGATTGTGAATTTGACATCACTAAAAGTCACTCACACATTTACATTACTTTGAAAAATTAAATTGTTACAGTTACGATTCTAAATAGTTTGAGAATGAATAATTAATGTTACGTGGATATTCAGTGCTGATAAAAAAAACTGTAAATCAATGTTACCGACACTGTCTGTTCATGTAAGAAAATAATTACATAGTGTTTATTTTTGCTGAATGTAATTTTATATGGTATTCTACTGTTATCATTTAATGTCTTCTTTTCTGCATCTTAATGTAGTTTTTTTTGCTTTTTGTTGTCATTTTGTTATGTATAATTTTTATACAAAATGTATGTTGCCATTTGTGAAATATTATCCGGTAACATATAGATATCTTTTTACTGCATTATTGTCTCGCTTAGCTTATATAAATACATTGAAGAATTTTGAAATTAAAAAAAGTGAATAGTTCTTTATACAAATTAAATTGTAGTTAGTTTTGATCTATAAATTAAATAAAGGACTTTGTGTTGACACCTTTACTAAAGGAAGAAAATGGCCGCTATTTAGCTTGCTACCAGTTTAGACGTGATGCAGTGTTCTGTGTGACAATTAATAGTTTTAGTACGTTGAGATAATGTATGCCTTTTTCAACGTTGTTTCTTATTTTTTCGTACCTAAAGACACTGGTTTTTCCTTTAAACCTGAAGCCCATTTTGGATAAAATTCAATAACCCCATAGGCATAAAAGCGACATGGCGGCTTGACAATTGACCAATGAGAAGCCAGCATCAAGCGTTTCAGAATTGCATGTACCTATTCACATTTCGCGTCATTGCGTTTTTGGTGCCTTCTTTCATAAATAAAAATTTTATACTTGTCTCTTATCAGTGAACTGACAAATAATCTCTATTTGTTGAATAAAACTGTGGACCGTGTTTCAAAATTGTGACGATTGTTTTTTTGTGAGGGTTCTCAAGCGACATACTGTGATGATGAATACTTTAGATTTAGGGTGAACCTAAATACATTTATCTATGTACAACAAAGTTTTGTTATTGTAAACAAGAATGTGTTCTCGAGACACATGTAGAATTGTATGTAATTGACATTAGTGCAAAATGATGTCGGGAAGGGGAACGAAAAAACGCGGGAGGCCCCCGAAATCGGGAAGTATTGAGAAAACACGAAAATTTCAATATCACTTAATGAAAAAGCCAAAATATTTACAAGCACAAAATATTGGTTCAAGTTCTCTTGTTAGTACACCATCCGCGTCTAGAGCCTCTTCACCTCAAGGAAGTGATATAAGCAGGCGTAGCACGCGAAAACAACGAGGTGGAAAATCACATAAAAGTAAGAAGGGTGGTTTATCGAATGCTTATTCAAGAAGAGGATACAATCCTCATGCAGCAGACTATCATGAGTCGGAATATCATTACGGATCAGATTTTGGCGATGAGTACAGCGACAGATCAGAAGGAGACGACGATCGCGGTAGCGAGAGCTCAGAAGGGAGTGTAGGTGATGGAGCAGCCAGTGATAGTGACTTTTCAGTGAGTAGTTACAGTTCCACAGGCGGAACTCTAAGAAAACCTACTAGTACGATACGTCCTCCAAGCCCAGACCCCCTATGGCTGCAGCAAGAACGTCAAATTCCTCAACTGGATCTTCCACCTTCATCAGAAGACTTGCTTGTTCCTCAGAATTTAGTTTTGCAAGTAGTTGGTGTGTATGAGGTATTGCGTCACTTCAGGCATTTAGTCAGATTGTCTCCTTTCCGTTTAGAGGACCTGTGTGCAGCTGTAAGCTGTGAGGAACAAAGTAGTTTACTCACTGAAGTGCATGTTATGCTATTGAAAGCATTGTTAAGGGAAGAAGATGCCCAACAGACTCATTTTGGTCCATTGGACCATAAAGATAGTGTAAATATCACTCTGTTTTTACTTGATGTCATGACATGGCCTGAAGTTCTCAGAGTTTATGTTGAGAGTGATAAGTGTTTTGATCACAATATAACAAAAATATTAAATTCTTGTGAATATCCTTTTACTTCATCGGAAAACCGCTTAGCAGTGCTGCAATTCTTGTGCAATCAGTTTTTGATAACAAATCCGGTTCGAGATGACCTCATAAGTGAGAGTAAGTTCCCATTATTTTTATTTCTTTTTAACATTCTATAATATAATTTAAACATGTAGTTTTTTTAGGCATCATTATTATAAGCTGTGTTTAAAATATAAACTTATACCATAATTTTATTAATATAATTAGGATTCTATAATCTTATTTATGCACATGCATAACAATACACACCAAAATATTGAAACTAATAGGACTTGTGTAATATTTCAATAAGTAAAACATAGTTATGCAGCATACTTCTCTGTGTATGAATATTTCCTCAGTATGTATAACTAAGCATTTTAAGATTACCCTTGTTGTCTACCTTATTAGGTTTCTACCTAAATATTGAGTGTTATATGAATTATTTATAAATTTGCCTATTGTTATCTATATTAGAACTACTATTAAATTTTCTGGGATATAAAGTAATTTATATTATCAATTAATTATCACTTGCTTCAGTGAAGGAAGTAAAAGAAGGAAGGAAGTGAATACACTTCCAATAACACTATTATTTATGTTGAGTTTTTCACACTATACTAAAATCCCTGCATGAACATCTGTTTACATCACAGTTATTATATTTGTCATATTTGTTGAAAGTTACAAAATTTACTCTAGAAGACATTGAAAGAACCACTGGACATAAAAATGTGATATGAATGGATTTTTATTCAATTTCATGCTTAGAAGACTAGTCACATTTATACAATTGGCATACAAAAATAACCGAACATTCATCATCACTGAAAGTCAATAAAGTTTTAAAAGAACTAGTTAAAAAGTACATAATTTCTTTAGCCATAGTGTTATATTACAGACATATATTTGAACATGATTCTTTTATTTTATATACCTTTAAAATTATTTTCATAAAGAAAGCTTTACATACATAATCCAGTAACAAAAACCTAAAAATATATGGACAAAAGTTACAATTTGTGTTGAAAATTTAGTTTTCTTGATTTTTAATTAATTAGTTTAATTGGTTATAATTAATTATAAGGCTCAGATTAATAAATTTACATTAGGAGAGAATTACATCAATTATTGCTTTGTTTAAACATCTTTTTAACATTTCAGGCCCTATCCATTATGATGACCACTGCCGTGTTTGTCACCGCTTGGGAGATCTATTGTGCTGTGAGACTTGTCCTGCAGTTTTCCATTTAGAGTGTGTTGATCCGCCTCTTGTGAATGTTCCATCGGAAGATTGGCAATGTGCTTTATGTAAGCAGCACAAACTTATGGGGGTGACTGACTGCCTACCAGATGCTGAAAAGCAGGGCTTGCTTTGTCGTCATGAACATTTAGGTTTTGATAGACATGGCAGGAAGTACTGGTTTATTGCACGACGGATTTTTATGTGAGTATTTATTAAAATCTTCATATTGTTATGCATCATTTCAGATTCATGTTTTAAAAATGTTATTTTTTTACAGAGAGGCAGAAAATAGTGAAGTGTGGTACTATACTACTGGCACCCAGTTGCAAGAACTACTTTATGTATTAGATGGTGATGATATGGAGGCACCATTGGTAAGGGAACTATTAGAAATGAAGGACGAAATACTTCGACAAATGGATATTACAGAAAAATTAACAAATCAAGCAAAAGGCAGTCGCAAATCATATTTGGAAGCTGAAAATGCTAATATAGTTACAAATAGACAATTAAAAGATACCAAGTGTGAAGGTAACAAAAATGATAATATGTCTGTTCTTGTCGATGGAGAAGTAGTCAATGAAGTCACTGTTACTAGTGATGATACTCATGAAGAAAATGATGAACAAGGTATCACTGATGAGGATGATACTAAACGAATAAAAAATAACATTAACAAATTTAGAAACTCAACTCAAAAGAAAACTGAAGAAAGTAAGTAATCTAATTAATTTATGATTTACTGTAAACCAATTGTTGTAGTATTGCATCTCATATGTTTTTAATTGTTTTTTGTTTCAGTTACTGAAAGAGTGACTCGATTAAGGTCTAACCAAATGTTGAATGGTAGTTCTTTATTTAAGTTGGGAAATGAAAATAACTTCAAAAATTATGTTAATCAATATGTTTCTAATCCTTTGGCATTAAATAAGCCTCAAAGGAATGAAGAAAGAGATAAAAAACGCTACATATCACATAAATTCTCTTTATCATCAGCACAAGAATTCAAATGGATAGGACTCCTCAATGGTAAATTTGATTTAATACAAAGCAATCAAGCCTATTGTGATTTCTGTTCATTAACTCTTTTAAATCTACTTTATTAGTCATATTAAAATTAAAACATTTAAGAATAGAAAAACAACAATACAATATGCATATTATTATAATAACATTACGCGAATTACAGAGGGATATTTTATTTCAGCTACAAAGCCTTTATTAATTGCAACTTTAAGGCAAACTCTTTTGCATCTGGAATCAAACATAGTATTGCAATTTATGCATCCAAACTGGTCATTATTGCGTAAACCATGGGTTCAAGCTGTACAACTGTGTCAAGCACCTCGCGACTTTGCAAGGGCTTTATGTGTTCTACAGGTAATATTTAAGACTTTAAAAATGTTTTAGACATACTTTAAAATGTATTGAAAAACTTTTATTAAGGTATTTTTAATTTATTAGGCATGTATCAAAAGCGTTGTTTGGGTACCGGCATGGCATGAACAGCTTGGTCATGTCAAACTTATGCGTACCACTGCAGTAGAACGAGAAGAAAGAAAAAAATTGGATAAAAGAGAAAAAAAAGAGAGAGATGAAGAAGAAGAACGATATCGGACAGCATATAATTTTGTCAAATACTCCTTAGGTCTTCGACATCAAGTATGTATTATTACCATATATTTATTAAAAAACCAGCAACTTGCCTATAAACTTTTTTTAGTCTAGCAAGTGTTTCTAAGAAAATAGGCTTCCATATTTTAAACTTTTGGGATTGTAAAAAAAAATAAGTAAATTACTCTTATTTATATTATTTAAATAAAAACTTAGATGTTCTTCCAGGTAGAAGGCAACAATTATTTTTTTGCAAGGAATAGTTGCAACAGTAACTATTTTAATTAGTCTTAAATAAAGCTTCCAAGATTTGCATAACTACTTTTCCTTAAAATTATATTTAAAGATTTCATTTTTTATGTATAGTTAGTGACAGTAATTAGTTACCTTTTTAAATAGGTTTGGAAGCAAAAGGGCGAAGAATACAGGGTCCATGGGCAATGGGGTTGGCTGTGGAATTCCACAACTAGGAAGTTTAAGAAGCATAACAATAACTCTAAGTGTAGCCTGCATGATGGACCTGCAAAAATTGCTGTGAGAGTTAAAGAAGGAAATACTATCAAGGTCTTGGCAGTAGAACCTAAAACATATGACTATTTAACATCAAGTGACACTGCTGATAGCGATGTTACAGATAAATGTAAGTTTTATTTATTTAGTCTTTACATGATTAGTATAATTGCGAAAAAAAAACTCAATATAAAGTTTTTTTTTTATTTTAGTACCACCTTCCATGCGAAATATGCAATTAGAAAAAGATATTGAAGATTTTGATGAGATTGATGTAGAAAAAGCTTTAAGCTCTTCCATGAGAAGATATTATCCTAAAATTGCTAGAAAATCAAAATTAGATGATTTTCTCGCTCGTAGGACATATTTAAAATTTATGGAGGAAAAAAAAATTGGAAACTTATTAAGTAGTGTAAAAAAAGAAGACCCTGATGTAAAAAATGAAGATGAAAAAAATATTGATATAGAAAATGAGGAGCCCGATGTTACATCCATTTGTGATGCAACATATGACTCACAACCTAAAACTGTAAACGCCGGAGCTAATAATATAGACAGTTTAAAGGAGAAATATCAGAAACTTTCTCTTCTTACAAAGCATTATAAATGCTACTCTGCAAGGTGCAATAAGGTGGAACTATCATCATTACTTCAGTCTGGTCAGAACATCGACTGCTACTCTCCCTTGTGCATTGAAAAAGGAAAGTTGTTGAATAAATTGCTTGTCCTAATAAAAAAAGGTGCAGTCAATTCCACAAGTTTTCTTAATTCAAAAGAAAGTAGAATGTCGATCCTGGAACAATGTCTATTAGGGAAAAGTTCAAATTCAAGTGAAAATATACTTAACGATCTTCTATCAGCTGTTGCATGTGCTCAGGAGTGTGATAATAAAAATGCTGATGGATTTGTCAAGAGAAAATCTGGCGAATGTGATATTAAAACTGAGCAGTACGATGAAGACAGTACAGTGGGTCTTTTAAAATCTGAGAGTACACTTGAAGAATCGGCAATTCCCGCTGTGGGTAACGAAATGGATATTGACATAACATCTAATAGCAATGATGACAATGAGGTTGAAATAGGTCCTCTGAAAGAACTGACAGATAACGAACAACAAGAGCAAAAAACTGAAGGCATGCGGCCGCCAATTCCCAAACTTAAAATAACAAGAGGCAGAAATTCCAAACCCAACAATGCCACTGTTGGCAATACTGATAATTCAAAAGAATCATATGAATGTTCTGTAACTCAGACGAAAAAAAATGAGCCTCCTAAATACCGTGCACCAATAAATAGAAGGTTTGGCCTCACTAGAACCATAAAACGGGAGGAAAAGGCTATAAAGGAGGAAATCGCCGAAGGAGGTATTGTAAGAGTATATTCTTCTCAGAAGCCTAATGGAAAAGTCTATCTTAAAAGGGTGCAGACATCTGTCGTGGAAAAGAAAAAAAAAAGGACACCTGTTAAATATCCTCTTTGTTCATCATTCCACACTAAAAGTAAAGCTAAAACCATAATGGTTCTGCCATCTCACGAATTAAAAAAATTATGCAGACAAGCTGGGCTCAATACTGTTACTGGATTTAGTCATAGTGCAAAACCTAACCAACTGGTTTGGCCCTATCCCTGTCCGAGACCGCTATTTAAGACATGTTGGTTATATCGCACAGTCAATCTTCAATGGTTGGCTAGTGCTGCCTTACAGTTACGTATTATGTGGGCATGTTTGCGATGGGATGACATGGCTGCTAAACCGGCCACTGCTGATGGAAAACATCAATTAACTACTGATACAGAAATCGTGTCCCTTGAATTGTTGAAGCATCGACACGTCGGTCAATTTTCAGAGCGTACGCAATATTTACGCCGACGTGTTGTCATACCACTCGAATTACCAAAAACTGTGCGTGAAGTTACATCAATTCGTAGTGGTCTTAGAAAGAGGAAACGAGCTGAATCTCCACAAAATACAGAACCACAGGTAAGTTTCTGAAATGATAAAACTTTGAAGGTGCCGGATCTGTATATTAAATATATTTTGCAAATTTTAATATAGGTAGACTACGTAATCTTTCCGTTGATGTGTTTGTGAATATTTCACGCCAAAATAACTGGACAGATTTAAATAATACTTTGGAGATTTTTTATTTATTTTTAATACATTTACTTATTTATTCTATTATTATATACATTTTAACGCTATACATATGTTTCCGCGGAATAGGAAATAAATGTAGCATGAACATGCTGTTAAGAGGATAGTAAACTGCTTTGGCTGCTTATCTCCATTATAAAAAGTATTGTTGTTAATTAATAAAACCACTAAAATCCCTAAAATATTAATAAAATAAATCAACGAAAAACTGAAATAACGGGAGAAAATATTTTATGTTAGGTGTCAGAAGAATGGGTAGATGAAGATAAATTGGAATTATGGGAAGTCCGTCAATATGGCGAACGGGCTGAGCGAGTAACACCAGTAACGCGAACATCTACTGGAAAATTGCCGCAGCGTAATAATGCCCCGACACCACCTAACGCTGATCTGAAAGATAAAATGGAGCAACAACTACGTGAACAAAGAGCTGCTCATCAACAAAAAAGGGCATTGGAAATGTCTCAAGGTCAATCTCATTTTTATTGCTGTAATTGTGGACATAAGTATGCATTGATTTGAAAAATTAATTAACCTATATTGTTAATATTTCTTTATTTATTATTTTAGATAAAAACAAGTCCAATACGAATACAGGAAAGAGCACTTTGACTTCATTGTTGACAACGAATGCTTCAACGCCTACCGGTCAGAAAACTATTATAGGAACAAGAAGAATAATCATGACAAAGGGAGCAGATGGCTCCACGAGGGTCATCAGTCAGCCCGTGACAAAAACGGTTACGTCCGTAGATTCCACTCCGAAACCCACGCCACAGAAAGAGGGTCCTCAAAAGGTTCAAATAATTCGTGCTCCCGACGGTAAGATAACCGTGCGGGGTTTGCTGGCCGGCCAGCAATTGATACAGATGCCGGACGGAAAATTACATATCGTCATGGCAGGACAACAGGGAGTCACCGGTCAGTTGGTGGCGGCGTCATCGGCCAAGTCCGGTCACCAAGAGGTAACGGGAGAAAGCAGCGAAAAAGTGGGCGTTCCATCGAAAAACATGGCGGAGGAGAGCAAGCCAGCGGCGGCGACGAGGGTGATCGCGCAGCCTCCGCAGCAGGCCATCGCGCCGGCTCGGCAACTCGTCGTGCAGCCCGCCTCCGCTCCCACCCTTACCCAGCCGCAGCCGACCACACAGCAGGTAATACAATATAATGAGTAGAGATTTAACCAAAGTAACATAATGGATGTTTAGTAAAAATTACAACAGTAATACAGCTCAAGAGGAAACAAAAACTGTTGTCGGTTATTGCATAATAAACGCATAGTTATTTTGTACAATATTTTATACTAATAAAAAATAAAAGCATTTTGTTTTTATAAATTAAGTTACTAGAAAATGCTATTTTGAAGCGCATTTAGTAGCGGCTTGTGTACACACCTTGCTAATATTATAAATTTTAATGTAACGGTTTATTTGGATATTTCTTACTCAACTGCGCAATAGCGCCTAAACGGAATTGGATGAACTTCGGCATAAAAGCCAGTTTAACATTTCTAAATTACAATTACATTTTGTATGTTGTTAATTTGTATGTTTTCTTTTTAATATGGCCCGAGTTTGAAATACCAAATCACGTTGCCAGGCTAATATATACTTCTATATAAATCGGTAGGTTCACAGATTGAAGGTGCACTCGTTGACCGAAATTCTACTATTTTCTAAATTTTTGTCTCTGTCTCTCTATAACTCAAAAACATTTTGACCGATCTTGATGAAAAATAGTATATGAGAAGAACATGTGATTGTGCAAATGATAAGCTATAAACTCTATCTATACTACTATATAATCTGTAGGTTGTCTGTACATTTAATGTTACTATCATACCTGTTACCCGCCCGCTTCGCTAGTCATTTTAAAATTTACTAATCATTATTAAAAAGTTATATTTATAAAATCATTTTTTAAATATATTAATGAATAACGTTATCAATCTATAAATACTGTATTAATTATTATAACTTTAAGATGAAAAATAAGTATGTACAAATATTTTTTTTAATTAATCCTCCTCAACCTCGACAGTAATTCTTTCCAGACTGGTACGGTCAAAAGATTATCATCGAGCTGTATATAATTCCCATAAAAGCACATACTATATAGAACGGTATAAGGTCCACCTAAAAAAAATACAAGACTAGAGATAAATTAGATCCATATTTTAAAGAAAGGTCAACATAACTTAACCAAGCTTAATGAATATGTGTAGCTGCGTAGCCTCATCACGGACCGTTATAAAATGCTCATGATTTCTATCACGCTTCAAAATGTTAAAACACTAGCATTTCTAATTGTATTCTTATTATTATATTTGTATTAAGGTGGTCGTGCAAGCGGGTGCGCGGCCGACCCTGCAACCGCGCACGGCGAACCTGCAAACCGTGCTTGTGCAGGGTCAGATCTTGCAGCGCGCAGCCACGCCTGCGCGGGTTCCAGCGCCGCGCGTTCGCGCCGCCGCCACGCAACAAATCGTCGTAAACAACCCTGTGCTAGTGCAGCAGCTCGCCGCGGGCAAGATCCAGCTAGCGACCGTCAACGGGCAGCAAGTGCTCATTCGACCGACGGGAAACAATCAAGCGCAGATTGTAGCGCACATCGGGCAGAGTCCCGCGCCCTTGCCACGCGTTCCGGCGCCGCCTATCGCGTTGGCGGCGGCCGCCCCGCCTGCCCCGCCGCCTGCCGCCCCTGTCACTCCCGCGCCGCTAACCGAAGACCAAATTATGGAAAAACGACTTCTCGCAGGGCAGCCGCCCGGCACTGTTATAAAGACTGTCACCGCTCAGGTCCGTATTAAACATAAAAAAGGACAGAATAATAAAAACAATGTCTTTCGATAATGTTGTTACAATGACGCCGGCCATAGACTTGGCAACAGCTATTATAAAACTTTTAATAAACTTGATTAATAGCCGTTAAAAATTATCGCAAGTATACCCTAACTTTTTACACCAGTCACATTGACTGGTGAAAAAATAACATGCTTAAATTACTGTAAATAATTAAATTGAAAAAGAAGCTTGAAAATTATGAATCAAAAGTTTTCTTTACTGCAATGAAATTGTTGTAATACCATAGAAATGTCCATAACATTTTCGAATTTCACTTTTAAAATTTTGGTGTCACTTTATCGATTCTGTTGTGACATTATACACTTAAAAACTTCAGGTGTCCATTTTTAAATTTTTAAGGTCCTCAAAGTGATCTGAACGAAATATATGGGAGATATTACAATTCGATGTTGAAATACACCAAACTAAATCTTTTAAAAAGCTACAGATCAAATTTAATTATTAAAATGCCACTACCCTTTATTTTTGGCTTACTGTTTTTATACGATAGCCCAAGCACGAAGATTGTTAAGAGTTGCTACGAAAGTATGTCATGTCATGTTCAATGAACTTTATTAAGACGTACCAATGCTCAGGCGTTATAAGACTTTATATCAGAGATGTGATGGAGCTCCGTAACCGAAACTATCGGATATGCGAAATAAAAATATATCCGAAATATAGAGGCAGAGTCTAAATAAAGCACGCTATGACTCGTTTACGCTTACCGAGCCGATACTTTAGCCGCGTCGCTCTCATTTTACACAGATTTTATTATTTGTTTTTTCTGTGATTATAATACTTAGAAACAAAGTCAAACTTTGTAAATACATTATATTTTTTTTTCCAAGTCGTAAATCATCTAATATCCGTAACCGAATTTTTCTGACACAATCGGATAATCCGAAATAATTTCATATCCGCAACCGAAACCGGTAAAATATTATTCCTATATACGGATCTGAAATTTCATATCCATAACATCCCTACTTTGTATCATAATGACGCCATTTTATTGAATGTTACAGGTGATGCAGACGAGTACGGGTCCAAGCATCGTCCTGCAAGGACTGCATGGATACTCATTAACACCACAACAATTATCTCTTGTTCAACAGCAAGTAAAGCAGCAACTCTTAAAAGGTTATTTGAATTATCCCTATCACCATTGCGATACATACTTATTTTGAACGAATAATTCAATCAAATAGAATAGAAGTCATACATACGTTAGCATTTGGAAGTCCACTGCTGAACATAGGCCTGGCACGGATGTCGATACCAAATATTTAGCCTTTACACCAAATAATAAACTTAACTCATTAGGTAATATCAGTGTGTTATTATTTCAGCACAAGAATCAACTGGGAAGCAGGGGATGTTGGGACCGCGCAAGATGTGGCTAGCAGTACAGCCACCGCCGGGGACAGCGCCGCCTCTGGCGCCCGCGGGTCCTCTGCCCGTGCAGCCGCTGCAACCGCTGCAACCGCTACAGCAGCTACAACCGTTGCAGCCGCTGTCGCTGCCGCCGCAACAGGTAATATACTTTTACTAAGCACGCTCGTCACCTTTGTTGCTGCCGTCGAAGGCTGCGATGAGCGCATACACAGAGAATACTTTAGACGACTAATTGGCTTGGGCACGCATGGATTAAAAAATACCATATTTGTGCTAGATAATTTTTAATTACTGTTGTAAAATGAATATTTATCATTTAGTCGTATAACTTGTAAGTCGTTAGATTTTTTTTTCAATAACAATTTAATCATAGTTTTTGAGATACTAGCCCAAAAAAAAGCGCATTTTAATTTTGTTCGAAAACCGGCCACGCAGATAGCAGCGTTCCAAAAGAAATTTAGTTATATTTCATTCTTGTGTAAGGAAAACCGTATAATATGTTGCATTATTTCTTATACGAGTGAAAGGAACATTAAAGTATGTCTATAGTATTCTCTACAGATAGCATAAAAAAGAGTAAAACGTACGTTAAAAGACGCTGTATTATAACTATGCCGCTTTGAATCTAGTATGAACTACGTGCGGTCGTCGATCCTCGGTATGGGAGTAACTTAGCAATTGTCGAGTGACACGCTGGAACGTATACATACTCGTACATACGTATCGGATATATATGATAAAACACCCACGTCACTTTTAGTAGACCAAGTAGTTAATATCCGTACATTCCACATTAGACATTAAAGATATATGTATTACAATCGGAGGCCTACTGCTATATTCAAATCGGTAAAGATATGGTATTCGTCCCGTACGTTGCACCAGATGTTGAGCATCTCGACCGTCGTGTATTAAAGTGTGTATAGTGTATATTTTCTCTTTAAATCCCTTACATCTTCTTGGGCAAAGGAACTGTTGATATTAAACAATCTGAAGTAGGTGAATTCTCAAAGTGTAAGCAGTAATAAAATAAAATTAAAACAATATACATATAAAAGGCCAATTAAACAAGTATTTAAATTATTAATGTGTATAGTTCGCGATTTTATAATTATGACATCATGTTTAATGTTATTCAATGTAAATCTAATAAAACCTTTATATTAGTGAAACAATTTGGTCACAGAACATTTCGTAAGGGATTAGTTAACAATGCTTCATGTAACTTGATTGTGTGTAATCTCAATTTGTTTGTAAAAAAAAATGTGTATTTACTTTAATAATAAGCAACCATAGTGTTACTGTTATGGGCCAAATGATTTAAAATCGAACAGTTTTTGTGATGCCCAGGTTTAGCAAAATATTAGATAACAACAAATATCATTTCAGCTTCTCTGCTTGCCAGCATTGTTTTAAAGGGACTCTATATATTTAGATCTAGAAGTTGTTTGATCATTTGTCCCATAATTACAATAGATAAATATAATACTATGTTATATATACAGATCATAAAAGCAAGAATATGTTGATATTGGTAACCATTGAATTGACTTACAGTCTTATCAAGCATCGAGCAGGAAACTAGTCGAACAAACATATGGTTGACTTTTGTTTGAAGCACACTGGTCACATAAACATATTAAGTATTTTTTATAGGGTTTTACAATTTGAGTAAACAATACGGGCTCAGTTCATATGGCGCATTTCCTGCAGTGAAATTCTGACTTATTCTTGTATTTATGATTTTTGGTTATTGTATAAAACCATGCATTTATAAACATTTTATTGCCTAAATTATGATCGATTTCTTCGATGCTATTATTTTTTTATGAAAACTATGTTCTTGCCATGTGAAAATCCGTTGCAAGCGTGGTAATAAGATTAGATTAAACTGTCACTAAATTGACAATGTAAGACTGGATACATGTATCTATAATTGATATGTCCCGTTCGTGTCCACTACGCACTATAATATTATTATCCTTGCGTCATTATATATCTTTACGCTACAATTGTCAATATTTATACCAAAGAAATTTTTGTACATTGTATATAGAAATATGTAACGTAAATTATTTATATATCATTTATCAACTTTATTTTCGATTACAAAACAATTTCTAATCGTTTATTATTCGTACATTGTATGTTGTAATAATTAGTTGTATTACTAAAATATAACAGAAGGTTAAACTTGACGTAAATTCACTTAGGGTTTAGTATATTATGTTTCGGGTGTTTGTAATAAATACTCAATATTATTCAGCACAGTATTTAATGCTCTAAATATCATATTACCAGCTCTAATGGGACAAAGTCAATATTTTAATGCGATTTATAAACTAACTTTATTATTATACTTTATTAACTGAATAGTAAGTAGTTTCTTAACAAATCCTATATTTTCTGGTTTGATTTGGACCTTGTTAATGAAAGTATAGGTAGGAGGTACTTGACCATCTCATTTTTATAATAATAGTATTATTGCCTTTAAGTATTTAGGTTGTGTACAACTCTAATTAGTTTTAGTTAGGTCATGTTCACTATAGTAATTGTAAAACTACTCGTCTTTACGGTATGTAAATATAGCAAATTTTCACATAAGATTTAAGATGGGTAATTGTCGAAGTATGTATTTTGCCAAAGAATCCAAACTTCTTTATATATTGCTGTAAAGGCCTATGTATATATTGATAGATACTATTTGAAATATTTAATATGCGAAATTTTTACTTGAGAATAGGTCGGTTTTGATCATTTCAATGGTACCTATAATAAAACTTTGGTAGCAATCGGTGCTCAATGCGGTTTCGTCACAAGTTCCATTAACGATTTCCGACAGACCATGGGCATCTACAATAGCCATAGTTTAAGAGGCAGAACTATGTGTTGCATGGGTCAGGAGTCAACCAGGATGTCGTGAATATTAAAGGTGTCCGAAAGCAATCGACTATTCTCTGAAACAGCTGCTAACTAACGATATGATCTTCCGAAACAGAAACGCACATGAATCATTTAAATCCAACCTTGCTCTCGAGTTTTGTTTTAATTATTAGTGTATTTATTGTACGTGGGAACAAACGTATAGCCTTGCATTCTGACAAGTGTCTGGCCGCTTATCATTTTTTACTTATCATTACAAGCACACAAAAACAAATTTTGATACGAGGCCTTAACAGTAATACGAGACATTTTATTAAAACTTATGAATAAGATAAGTTAATTGATCTGTCTACTAAAAATTTTGTAGTTGAATAGTAATTGCTGCTGGTATCAGAAATTGCTCATACACCACCTGTCAATGTGTACCCTTAGATATAACATTTCGTATCTTTGAAATAAATGGCTAGTGCAATATATAAATTGAATAAAACATTACTATCAGCATCGACTTTTATTTAATCAAGTCCTTTTTTTATTTATACAAGTTTATTTTCTGGTTTACTTCAGTTACTCAAGTCGTTTTGTGGGGGTGTATGGGCAATTATCTATTAAGTTAGTTCACAAAACTTCAAACGAAACTTATAATGATGTACACACATTGTAGATTATCATATCGAGTCTTGTAAGTCATTAATCGATATTCATTTGTACTAATATATTCCCACAAAAACGGATTTATATATATATATATATATTTTTTTTTTCTTTTTTTATCGGCTTTTGTTAAAAATTTTGTACCAGTAAAAATATTTATAATGTTTATATCCATAAATATCAATTCGGTATGTCTAATGTTTTTATATAATATTTATAAGATTAGTATTTTAAACTGCTTCAACATATTTTAGTTTTGAAAATATAAGGATATATTTTTTTTGTGTGACAGCAGATTACTTCATAAAACTGTCTCCAATAATTATATTTTGTTTAAATATGCTTTTTATCAGGTTGACTTGTTTCAGAGCACGGCAAAGGGTATTGCACGTATCCAAACCTTTTGTTACATCTCGGTGACATAATGCAATGGCAATTATAGTAAAAATTTAAAAAAAGAACAATTACTAAACTACTTTGTTCGAAGGAGTCGCTAAAATTACGACTTCATCTTTAAATAGAGTACATAAAACTATATACGATAGAAAGTTAAGTAATAAATAAAAAACATTTTATCAATAATAGAATTTGATTATTAAATATATTAAATTCCAAAATTGGATGGATTCAGTAAGAAGGAGCAGTTATATTAACTTTATCCAAGTAAAGTAATTGTCATAAGCACCATCTTTTGGAAGTGTAAATAAGTATAGCCGTGTTTTAGACCTTCTAGTTCCAGAGTTCGAAATTGTTTTCAACTCTTCAGTTTTACCACCTGTTATCCAGTTTATTAGTGATAATTAATCTCTGATTAGATAGTCTCGAAAGATAAATAGCGTAAAGCAAAAAGCGGCAGACGAAGGCGCAGAAGTCGCCTAGTAATGGATTGTTTTTCCACAGCACTACAGCTAAAAATAAAGTGTTATAAATTAAAGTTCACAAAAATAAATGAAACGGGATGCTCCGAGGAATTATGGAAAGTAAACATTCGAGCCTTTTTTTACTATCTAGTATTTTAGACACCACATCAATATTTATTCAAGGTGGTTTTATGCTGACGATCAGCATTGACTGAAATATTTACAAACATAGATTGTATGAAATTTTATGTTTTTAAATTTTACAATTCGTGTACTTTTGGTCTTCTAGGACAATTCTGCCGAAGATAAAAAAAAGCGCCAAAACTTAGTGAACGGCGAGGATCATGTCGCCGAGGCGGCCAGCCACAAAGAGGCGATCCCTTCCAAACCCGAAGATATAAAAGAGAATAATACCAAGACAGACATAGTCAACGCAGGCCCCGAAGGGGTTCAGCAAGGCAACAAATTCGTTCTGACCCCCGATTACATACAGCAAAGTTAGTAAATATTGAATTCAAACTTTGCAATTAATATAAAATTAATTAGAGTCATAAATATCGCTACAATTCATAATACGTTTGCAGCTATTAAAAGCGCCCTCAAGCAGGAAAATTTAAATCCTGAAATAGAAGAGAAGCTTCTTCAACTGCAAAGGTACCAGGAAAAACAGATGAAGCCTGACGCCCAAGTAGAGAAAGAGATTCGCGTGGTGGCTGTGCCGGCGCGCTCACCATCCCCCTCCCCGCCGCCGCGACGTCGTGCGGTCTCCCGACATGATGACGATGACGAATGGATTGACAGCAGTCCCCGCAAGCGCTCGCGGCCTCTCAGGCCGGGCCAAAC
>PDGT01000001.1:9883048-9921927 GCA_003671415.1 Megathymus violae
CCCGCCCCGCCCCCCTGCTCCGGCACCCACGTCCACTCCTGTAGCTTCCAGTACCCCAGCACCTACTGATGATCGCCGACGCGCTGCCTCAAATCACGCTCGGCTTCAGATGCTGCTCTTTAAACACAAGGAGATGCTCAAAAAAGACATAATCAAGAAGCGTGGTCTTCTTGAAAAGGAGCTTGGAGTGGAGATACAGGTTTGAAATTTTAACCTAACTTGAACTTCAACCAGTTTTACCGGTCGAACTAGGTTTTAGATGATATTTCCTAGATAATTGTACGTAACATTCAAGTATATCAGACGGTTTTCTAATACTACGCTCAGTTTACTATTAAGCTTTTAATTTCTAGCTAATAGTGGTTGGAATTTTCGCTGCATATCTAACAAAAACAACATTTCCTCACACTTTACCAGTTCATGATCCTAAAAGAAACATTATCTGTCTCATAAATGTTTCGATGGGCAGAAATAGAACGAGGTTTCCGTCGTACGCCAAATATGTTCATTATAATCTGAAGCAGAGGAGGTACAACAAAACCTAAAAAGCTGAACACATTGCAAATACATAATTGATTAGGGTGTGAGTTTCAATGATATGGTATTTTCGTTGACCGTAGAAGGAGCTATCTGCCGAACTGGCGTTGCGGACACGCGCCGAACGAAGTAAGCAAGAGGAGGTGCGGGGCGGCAAGCGACGTGGAGGGCAAGCCCCGCCCACTCCCCTCGCACCCTCCACCCCTGCGCCCTCTACACACCGCACCAATAAGAAAACTGGCAAAAAGGAGAAACTGTTATGCGTATGCCGCACTCCCTATGATAACACCAAGTGAGTCATTGAGCTTAAACTTTTATTCACCTCTTTATATACCTGTATACCAACTACATATACCCAGCCTAAACTTTACTTCAACCTACATAAAAACACTATCGCCACGCGGCCTAGGTTTTTTTTATGTTAATAGCCGACAAACGAGTAGACGAGCCACCTGATGGTAAGTGGTCACCATCGCTCATGGACATCAGCAAAATCAATGTTATCACTGATGCGTTGTCGGCCAGGAAATGAGAAGATAAGAAAGATAGAACTGGCTCTCAAGCCCCTAGCTGGAACACGATGAGTCGTTTGGCGGCTGACTCAAGCAGGAGGGTGGTAGTTAGCCAGGCAGGCTTCACGGAAAGGTAATAATACCAGTAATAATATTACTGACTAATAATACTGATAATATAATCTTTACGCGAAGCCCAACCACCAAGCAGGCTGCCTCCTGTCGCCTCTTACGACACCCTGATTTGCCAGCATGGGATTGGGGGCAGTATTCTAGGCCGCCCCAATACGGCCAAAAAACTTAAAAACTTAACTTTACTGGCTTAGGATTTATTGGGAGAATCAAAGTTCAGCAGTTCGTATGAAGGTCGCGGCCTCTTACATGGCATAACCACTGCTATTTATTCTAGCGATAACAAGTGATACTGAGCCTCTTCTTAGCATGGAACTTCAAAAAAATTTGCCTCATTACAACTCTACTACCGACTGTGTCAGAACTTGATAACTCATAGACACAAGTCGTCCAGTCCGCGGTACTCCAATCCAGTCAAAATTTTTAATCTGATTATTTCTACAAGTCAATTGGAACTTAATAAGTGTACATGTACTTGTTAATTTTTTCATCTCATATTAACTTATTACCTGCATAATATCTACTATAATCTGTTTTAGGTTTTATGTTGGTTGTGAACATTGTAGTAATTGGTTCCATGGAGATTGTGTAGGCATTACTGAAGAAATGAGTAAGACAATGGAAGAATATATATGTTCGGATTGTCGTCGGGCTGAGGAGACACAAGAGCTTTATTGTTTATGCAGACAACCCTATGATAATTCACAGTATGTTAATCATTATTATTTGTTAGTCAATAAAAACTTATTAGGACAATTTTAATTTCATATCGCATTATAATGTAATAATTGGCAGAGTACATGTAATTTATATTAATATAAACATTGTTATAGTTGACATTATTGAAACGTAAATTGATTGTACAATATATTTACGCCCTTACCCTGTATTGTATAGTGACTTCTAAAAGACTTCTAAAGAATTCTTTAAACATATATTTATGGCATTAAATGTAGAAATACCTAAATATTATTCACTATTTTCATAATAACTGAATTTCTCTACGATTTTTTCTCGAAGGAAGAGATAATTTCTTGGGATGCAAAATATCTTAGATATTGACCCATAAATCTATGGTTTTATAACAACAATTTTCAACTTGATGATTAGAAATTTGTGTGTGATATTGTAACAAACTGACAACCAGTCAGATTAGCAAAAATTCCAAAAAAAATTTTTGGTTTGTAAGACTTGTAATAACCAAGCCTACACATAATGTATTGTATTACATATATCTTCATATAACAGACTAAATTTTAATAACCTGTAGAATGACAATACATTTATCAATCAACAGCATCTTGCAATTGTGAAATTAACTATAAACCCACATAAAAACAGTCCCAAGTTGATTGGTGAATTTTATTTTTCAGATTTTACATATGTTGTGATCGATGTCAAGACTGGTTTCATGGCAGATGCGTGGGTATCTTGCAATCCGAAGCAGACAATATTGACGAATATATCTGTCCCAATTGTCAGAAAAATAACTCTGTCAATTATGCTAATATGAAAGAACTAACCGCTAAAGAATTTGAAAACCTAAAGAGGCTTGTTAAACAAATACAATTACATAAAAATGCTTGGCCTTTTATGGAACCTGTAGATCCAAGGGAGGCTCCCACTTATTACAAAGTGATTAAGGAACCAATGGGTATGTATATGTTATTTCTATGATTATGATAACAGACAAATAATATTAATAGTACCATTTTATTATTGGCTTATAAAGAATAAACCTGTTTACCCTACAGTTTTTTTTTCCAGATTTGCAAACAGTAGAGAGAAAAGTGAATGAACAGACATACAGTACATTAAGTGAATTTATTGGTGATATGACTAAGATATTTGATAACTGCAGATACTTCAATCCAAAAGACTCAGAATTTTATCGTTGTGCAGAAGGTTTAGAAGCATACTTTGCACAAAAAATTAAATTCTTTCGTGAAAAACTATTTGAAACAACTCAATGATAAGTGTCAGTGAAAGTGATTATTAAAAACTAATCACAAAGTGATGTGTGAAGTGTACTACTGGGCAAAAGACAGTTTATCTCAATTATTATGTTAACTCAAATAATGTTGGTTTGATCTGTAGACAATGTAAATTGTAAACAATGTGATGAATTTGCGAGAATTTGTATAGTGTCGCTACAGATATCTATTGAGTGTCAGTTTCGTTCTCATGTTAAGTATTTATTGTATTTATTGATGCTTTACATTTTTTTTATCCCACTTCAAAGCTGACAACACTCCTTAGAAATTAAAGTCTGTGCTAAAGATGAATTATTATTATTATGTATACAGTTTTGTTAGAAATTATTATGTTAGCTGATCTAGCATCTTTAGTTAACTTACTAGTTCTTAGTAATAAGTAAACCATATTGTATGAGTAAGAAATAAATTTTTAATAATATACATCTTGATGATGAGTAAGTGGTTTTTTAATACTGCTTACCCTGTCTTAATCACGAATGTCAGTTATAGAAGCCCACATCATTCAATTAGTCTAAACTAGAATAATAGTGCATGTTGTACAGAAGGTATTAAGTATGAACATATAAGGCTATTTAGGTAGAGGAAGGCCAAAGAAGCGATGGATGGATTGTGTGAAGGACGATATGGCTAGAATGGAAGTTACTAGTGAGATGACGGCTGATAGAGAAGTATGGAAGTCGGCTGCGCCGACACCAAATAAAATTGGGATAAGGGCAGGAGGATGATGGTAATATTAGATGATCTTTATTTATAACTAGCAACTCATCCGCGTTTCGCTTCAGAAAACCAATGCAACCAAAACCAACCAACCATTTAGAAATAGCACCCATGTTTTAGGAATGGGTTCTAGTTCTGGTAATTATAAACATTAATTATAATAGCTGCAACCAGGCAGTCAAAATTGTATTTACTGACCTCTTAGTATAATGTCCATATTAGCTTTTATTTCCTATCCAGAGATTCATTTCCCATGATAAAAGGTATCTTACTCTAACACCCTTTAAGCTACTAAAATGTCAAATATCATCCAAATCTATTCAGTGGTTTTAGTGTGATTAGACGGACATGTACAAGTAATGTAAGTATTCACTCCTTTTTCCGATACTATATAAAGTACGAGTAGGATTTGAAATTTGAGATTTTATAGTAGTAATATTAGGTATTACATGTAAAAAAAGTTGGTTTATCGTATCCTAGTCGGGCGTTGAACAGGAAATCCCGTAACAAATTACTTGTAACCAACCAAGCTTTTCTGCAATTTTAATGAACCAAAGTTTATTACGATGCCCGGACTACAAGCATCCAGACCAATCCGGAAACCGGTCCGCGAAAAGCTGAATATGTACAATGATTAAATTATTGACTACACTTACGGCGGTCTTGAACCTAAATGTACGGACTAACTTACAACAAACAAACATAATTATATCCTATTTCTCCGAGAAAATAGATATTAGATTGTATCATTGCAAACGTGCATCAAATCCTAGCGTAAAAATGTATGATCAGTACGCGTACTACTTTAGTACTTTCAGTGTAATTTGACTCTGGAGATAGGTAGCTCTCAACCTTAATCAAAGTAAATACAATTTAAGATCCTAAAGGCTTTTTTACTAGTACTTTTTACAATTGATTAAAAAACTACAGTATTAATATAAAAAAGAGTGAATTTTATGAGTTTTTCTATACCTATATCTTTTACTATTTGAAAGGTACATTACTCCAGAAGGCCATATGTTATATATTTTGAATATGTATATATGTATAATATTTGGTTTTAAGCCGAACCTAGTCGCAATGGGTAGTTAGTACAGTATAAACTAAGGTTCCCCTTTGTTATTGTAATCATGTCAAATATCCAATTAGGAAATTTTCACTCAAAGATTAACACCAATGGCGTACTTATGAACGACAAGTTTTTTTAATAATTATATACCAATATATATTCTAGAAATTGGTAATGTACCTACAGTTCAAATTTAAGACAAGAATGTTTTTAAGTTTGAAAATAGGAAGTGTTTATAAATTTAAAGTGTTTATACAAACACTGTAAAATCTGTTGCAAAAATATTTTGTTAAAATATTTTAATATTCTTTATTTAACGTTCCGTTACGTGATTTATTTAACTAAAGTTAGTAAATAATTATTTCTATTTTGCTGCGTTACACCCCGGCCTCACGATCGCAAATGAATGGGTTTCGTTATTCCTGTTCCTGTCTGGACGGTTTACCGAATGCCAACGATCGGTCGTTGGCGTATACCGGCGATCCGAAGCGTGGCGGTAACATCAAAAGTATCGAACCATTATATCGAATTCAATGTGGAAGGCCGCCCAAGGCAAACGAAAGAACGCTCAGTTAAAGTAAAAGAGCGTAGACGTTAATTATGGAGAAAATCTTGAGAAAACATTTATCAAAAGTTGACAAATAAACGATATTTTTTTTCTACTTGTAATTATTGTACTTTCACTATATTTCTATTTTTAAAATATATGTGGTTGTTCAGCATCTTTGCTTGCGTTTAATTTTTTGCCCTTGCTAAATCGATTTGGTATATAAAACTAGCAATTATAATTATTTAGTCATCGTCCATGATCAAATTGAGAATGCAAGCCGGAATCAAAAGCCAACGAAGGTTTGCTTGGCCACTAAATGTATGTTGACGTACATTCGAAGGCCATCGAGCGTGCGGTAGCCAACGTTGAATATCCTTCGTTGGCCTAGTGTGAACGCACCGTTATGGTGTTATACTATTTTGTAAAATTGTAGATAAGGACTAAGGTGGAGGATCCACCAATAAGTTGATAGACAAGACAACACTGGGGCGCACGTGAAAATTTTTTAACAGCATGTACACATGATCTATGTAATCGGGTCGAAATTAGAATACAAAACAAAAATGTTGTGTACCCTTTACAGTTATAATATATATTATCTGTGATGGAAATTTTTATGTACCGATAGAGTAATAGTGCATCACGACATGCAAGTATTTTTCTGGCTTCATACAGATAATTTTTATGTTTATCTATTTACACTGTATGGTTGTATTTTTCCATCTAGAGATATTTAACTTGTCTGTGATTTGTGATGACATTTTAAAGGTGATTCGGGAGTGAGGTTATGTTTACTGCATAATTTTGTCGAGTCAGAACAGGTACCTAAAATAAAGTGTAATTGTAAGTATTGTAGTGTCCGTCAGTCACCTTGATTTCAAGTAGAAGAAAAAATGTGGGTGACTCTTAAAACGTTACAACAACAAACGTTTCAAATTGAGATAGATCCCGAAGAAACTGTCAAGGCATTGAAGCTCAAAATCGAAGTAGAAAAAGGTAAAGACTATGTAGCGGATAATCAGAGGCTTATATATGCAGGGAAAATATTATTGGATGACAATAAATTAAATACATATAATATAGATGAAAAGAAATTCATTGTTATCATGGTGACTAAGCCAAAAGTCTCAGAGCCACAAGCGTCATCTACTTCCGCTCCCGAGGCAGGAGAAAGTGTATCTACAGAAAGTGGAGATGGTAAGAACAAAAATACTACTGAAGAAACTGAGAAACCACCTCTAGTTCCCGATACGGAAAGTGCTGCCGAAGCGCCGGCATCCTCCAATGAACTCGATTTTGAGTCTACCGTTCAGAGCATTATGGACATGGGATATAATCGACAACAAGTGGAACAGGCGTTGCGTGCTTCATTCAACAATAGAGAGAGAGCTGTGGAATATTTAATAACAGGAATACCCGAAGAGTTGCTACAAGAACAGGAAATTGAGGAAAGTTCTGATGATGACCCACTAGCCTTCTTGCGTGATCAGCCCCAGTTTCAACAGATGCGTGCAGTAATTCAGCAAAACCCCAATCTATTGAACACAGTGCTGCAACAAATTGGTCAAACAAATCCTGCTTTGCTACAAGCAATCAGTCAGCACCAGCAGGCCTTTGTTAGAATGCTGAATGAACCTGTAAATCCTACCACTGCTTCTGCTAATGCTCCTGCTGATGATAGTTCTACCGACAACCAGCCTACTCAACAACAACAAAATGTTATTCAAGTATCCCCACAAGATAAAGAGGCAATTGAAAGATTAAAGGCATTGGGTTTTCCAGAACATATGGTAATACAGGCTTACTTTGCTTGTGAAAAAAATGAAAATCTGGCAGCAAATTTTTTATTGTCACAGAATTTTGATGATTAATCAAATAATTTTGGCATAGACAAGTTGTTTCAGTGGAAATTGAGTTTACAAATTATAGTTTAAGCTAACAATATATAATGTCAAAAGCCTAATCATTTGTCTGCTTTGTATTTGTAACCCATGTGTCCTGTGCACAAAGTTCAAATTTTG
Source organism: Megathymus violae (assembly GCA_003671415.1). Lineage (NCBI taxonomy): Eukaryota > Metazoa > Arthropoda > Insecta > Lepidoptera > Hesperiidae > Megathymus > Megathymus violae. Next base: position 9,890,584 of record PDGT01000001.1, read on the forward strand.
TCAATGTCCACTCAATGTTTTAATAAATGTCTTCTTGTTTATATTGCTCACTTACTCATTGTTGTTTTACATATGCAGGACCAAGTAACATTTTTTATTAATATGTAAACGTTATTTATTTAAAACTCCAAATATACATATTTTGTTAATGTAATATGTTATAGCTGCTAAAATTTACATAGTTATACAAAAAATGAGCTGTCTAACACTGAGCCATTTTCACATGTTCAACAGGAATGAAGATATATTTAACATGTGAAGTGCCAAAAAATATCACCAGTAGAATGCACAAAATTGCAATTTATACACTTTATTGTATTATAGTGCATTTAAAAGCTTTTGTTGCCTTAATGTCACTCATGAAATATTGTGTTAAAAGAGTAGATTATAAAGCATTAAAACTTCGATATCCACAGTATACTTTGTTTTTGTACAAATTTTTTGCTGGTTTTGTATGACTTCCTCATATAAGTGATGATGAATAATGTTGCAGATTCAAATAAATTGTTACAATGGTCATGAAAGAATGTTAAGTTCTGGAGTGCAGATTGTTTAAAATAATGCATTTTTCAAAATTATACATGAAGACTACAAGTACCATATTTGACCTTGGCACTAATGGTTACCATTCATTTGTAATTGAAATATGAATAATTGGTGTGTATTCTTAAATACAAAGTAACATTTATTTTGTTACCTGAGCCTTTTCCTATCAGGATCTTAACAAAGAAATGCCATTCCTTTCGAAAAACTTTTTAAAATGTTTATTCTTTCTTCCAAAGTGTGCACTGCTGTTATCTATGTACTTCTATTTAATATATTCTAAGAAAGTTCTACTGATTCAAAAAATATCTGGCAGCTGGTTTTAAACATCTTAATAGAATTGAATTTTTTCTTTAAAAGCGTCGCAATTCCAGAAAACGTGGCAATTGGCTGCAATGAGTACTGAAGAGGACAGAGAGTAACAAATTTCCAATTGCAACTCATCTAATTACGCGACTACATATTGTGAAGTGTGTGGATAACATTAGTGTCGTGAAGCAGTAATGAGCTAAAACAATATACTTATTATTAACTTTGGTAATTTAATGGTGTCCTTTTCTAACATTTGCAATTTTTGACATCTAAGTACAGTATTTTTTATCGGGGCTGACCTGAATTAGCCTTTCATTTGTGAATAAAGATTAACCGGTTCCCAGGGTAGTACTATTCTAATGAATTTTTACGATAATTGTACAAGATCTTGTTTTTATTACAAATAACGATACGATTCAGCAACCCCACTATATTGTAAGTTGTGGAAAAACACAACACACCACGTGCTTACTGATGAGAGTTACTTAATTTATGCAGACCACTTTTGTTTTACTGTTCAAATTTAACGCGAATCAATTAAATTTTTTCACTTACACCCAAGACTACTGATATCTCTAGTTCCATATCTATTGTTTGTAAGTTTTTTTTCGAGATGTATATTCGGCCGTTAATTAATTAATCTGGTTTTGAAACAATTTTTTTTGTAGCAGATCCGTCAAGTTTGGCAACATTACCATAATCTTTTATTTTTTTGCAATTTACTCCAACATTGAGCTTATTTTTGAAGTTCTTGTCGTTTATTCTATAAAAAAGGTGTTTCTTTTGGTTGACCCATTGAGTTCCACGGAATCTTACACAGAATCGCTATAACAAGCGGGAGTGTGAGCGAGGTAAAAATGACACATTTTTGGCAACTTTACCTAGCTTACAATTTGCATTGAATGTGTTTCCCAGAGTGCGCGCGGTGTTAAATTACTGGGGTCCTAGCGCTAAAAAGCCATTTATTTATTTGTGACGCTTCCATCTTCGTTAAAGTAATGACTACCAACACATAGGTAAAGTTGCCCCAATAATTTAAAAATTATTATAGAAACGAGTGGATGATATCAGGGTTGTCAAAAAATAATACAACATGAACTCATTTTTTTATTAATTATAAGAGAACCAAAAACAGGGACTTTTAAGTATTACAGTTTAATACCTATTGTAATCACAGTAATAAAAAGTATTTTAAAAATTAAAACTCTGAAAACAATATGTATATGAATAATTATAATCAAAAATATTTATTAAACCATAAAAAAACATTCTAAAACTAAAACAACTTTATACTCAATAACCAAAATACACAAAATTATGATCTATAAAGCTGAATTAAGTTTATTGTTAACTTAATGATACATACCAGGTGAACTTGCTTCCAAATCAATATCGTTCTTAAATAATATCTTCAACAAAATCAAAACCTAATCAAAGTACACTAAATCATCATCTTCGAAAAATACTAATACAGTCTCTTTTTCATTCAATGGTATAAGCTGAACTTCTTTTACTACCATTTCTTCATCTATTGTATCAATGTCTTCTTTTTGGTAGTGTAAATTTTGTATGACCACTTATTCCAGATTTCTTAAAAACGAAACCTGATATTTACCTTTAAGTTTTAAAATTATTTTTTCGTACAAAATACTGAACTTTCATTTTTAATATGTATCTTACTAATACGTAATCATTTACATTATTAGAAATCGAAGTAGTATTTTGTTCTAGTTCCTTACTACAACCTGCATCCCAATTTATTTTAGAATACATCATGTCATATTATTATTAGGAGGTGGCAGTTTATTCATCCTAATTGGTACTGTCTGAATTAAGTCACCATACTCAGATTTTGTTGATTTTTCAATTATTTTGGAAATTAAAATATCTATTCTTTCTGTTCTACCCTTTACATTTATTACATGATCGATTTTTATTTCTTAAAGTGCAAGTGGACCGTATTTGCACAAATCAAAATACACAAGATATTCTGCTGTGTTTCTTGTGTCCGATAAAACTGACACTATTTTTGGGCTTGTTGAACTATCTTTACTACGCTTTAAGTCATCTGTAACTTCCATATTTGTTTCCCGACTTTCTGAAACTTCATCCTTTTATTTATGTTATGTTCGTTTCTATCTTCGTTACTTTCCAATCTATCAATGATTTTATTCATTGCCTTCATTGACGTGCTTTGTTGTTTGGTCAGTTATAGTTTTTTTAATTGTTTCTTTTTTACCTTCGTTTTCGTTTTTGTAGTGGTCGACGAGATGTCGACGCCGCTGATTTCCTTGGTGGGACATTCAGTTTGGTGTTTTTCCGTCGTTTTATTGGATTAATATTTTCAAAATATTATTTGAATTCATTCAATGTTCTTTGTGCTCGCATTTTCGTAATATTTTAAATAGCCCTGACCGTTAGTTGGCCTTGAGACCGCTCTAAAAAATGTCTTACGCACCAATCACCGGGAACTTGGTTATTGAATATGTAGGTCTTATTATTTTTTTTTAAATAGTCATAAACCGCCAGTTTTAAGTCCAACTATGATAATGGGCATCCAAAAACACCCGTCGATATGAGTACTTTGACAAATTTTTCTTTTTCTTCTTTAGATAGACGGAAACGCAGACCAGGTTTATCAGAATGCAAGTATTTCACTCTTTTTTAAATTGCTCGTGGGGGTATGCCAAACTGTTATTCAGCTTCGTAAGAAGTGGTGTTTTTATTACTCACTAAATCAACCGCCAATAAAAGCATTTCTTCCGAATAATTTTTATAATGTCGCGCCCCTAAACGTCTTCTATTATTTTGTTTATTTTTTGGAGGCATCTTGAATATATCTGAAATACGTAATCAGGCCAAATTGTTAGTTGTGTAATACTTTCACACGAAAATATTTCACAACGAATCGAAAAAAATTGCTATTATATTATAAGTACCTTAACTGTTTTGAATAACTCATCGAAATCTTAAAACGATTTCTGCACAAAACGAAATTTTTATGCTTGCTAAATTTGACAACGCTAGCCATGGGTAAAGTTGCCCTCGTATTAAGTAAGGTAACTTTATCTAATCTCAAACAACATTACCTTTCGCAATTACTAAAAAAATAGATTTATAGGTTTTATTTATTACTATACACCTTAATCAATATATATTTACGGAATTTTTTAAATACGGAATATTTTTACGGAATACAATAAGGTACTTACCTGCACTTCGAATACCTATAGTAAAAACCAATCTTTATACACAGACGATGCGAACGAAATTTGCCTCTTATAATGAAAAAGTAACGTATTTGGAGAATCGTCAAAGTTGCCAGCTAGAAAAACTTATTGGAATACCACAGTTTATTATAAAATCTACCGATACGCCCTTATTGCGTCAACAGCAACAGATAAAAAAATATTTGAAGGGAAATAGAAGAGGGTATGCTTAGGTAAAGATGTACACGCAAAGTAAAGATGCCACAGACGACGGTTATCTAAAAAAAATTTCAGAACAGGTTAGGGAAGAGGTTTAACGTTGTCGGTAATATGAATCCCCAATTTCAAAGATACCCTGATACTTGATTTACCTATTGAAACTTTCGAGCGAAGTGGTAACACACAGTTTGTACGAATATAATGGATGTTTGTTGAATATGTAAATGACGAGGACGCTTGGAAATAATAGTGCCGCCACGGATTCCGCGCAGGTTAAAACTTACTTTATAATTGTCAATTTTGAATTTTAAATCAGAAACATTTCAATTCCCAAGAACAAAAATACTGCCAATTAAATATCTGCGCCAGCCGGCCATTTAACCTCGAACTAGAGTGCATTCGTAATATCGTAGTTTTAAAATTTTTGTTTTTATTTAATATTCTAATTTTATTTACAATAATTTAATAATGTAAGTATTTTATAAATACACTTATGCAAATCATTTTTTGCTTCTGTTACCATTCGAAAAGGCACTTAAGTGTATAATTTTTGCATTTCATGCAGATAATAATTTTGTATTAAGTTTTGACCATATCTTTCACAAATATATGTAGGTGATACGAAGTTTATCGGATCATCTAGTTTGGAATATAAGGCTAAATTAGCCTCCAAAAAACTTGGCGCCCTGAACAGAGAAATCAGTATGTCACTGCATGACATTTGCTCATGCTGTACTAATCACAAGCCAGGTCTCATTTGCCATAATCAGGTGTGTAATAATATAATTTATCCATTTAACGCCATACAAAATTAAGACTAATACCAGCGTCAACTTTCCATCATTATTAATACTCGTCGAAAATTCAAATTCCATCCGCATCGTCTGGATTCGTGGCGATTCCCATCATTTCGATTTTCGCGATTGTTTACGCGTACGTGTAAACTGTGGAATGACCTTCCTTCGGAGATCTTTCCGAAGCGCTATGTCATAGGATTCTTAAAAAATGTATAAATAGAGCTCTTCTGTAATGCCTACGATGCGTTGGCTACTCTTCTGGAGCTGCCATAGATGATGGATAGGATTCTTCAAAAAATGTATAAATAGAGCTCTTCTGTAATGCCAACGATGCGTTGGCTACTCTTCTGGAGCTTCCATAGATGATGGTAACCGTTTACCACCAACTGGTCCTTGTACTCTATCGTCATCCACTTGGGCAATCCAAATTGACTTTACTGTGGAACAAATAATAATATACATAATTTTTTTGTTATATCAAAAAAAAAACATATATATCTATTTATTTGAACATTACCAAAGGTATGTAACCTATATTGAGTGTCTTGGTGTGTGATTACGTTGAAACGTGAAAAAAATAAACTAGAAAAGTACTTGGTAAAGTATAAAAAGATGCAAGGTAATAAATACTAATTTCGATATATTTTTTCTAGAATATTTTGTGACGACGTTAAAAATATAAGTTGTCATTATTTAGCGTTTCATTTATACTTTTGAACTTAATATATAACTTATCCAAAATTCATAAGCATATTTCAAGACACTTAGCACGACTAGACTCAGCACGACAAAATTGAATTGTGCATCGCCTTTGATCTACGCCTTTGATCACGCCGTCCAGTAAAATGTTGCAAGACGCACAACCGTGAAGTTCAGTCAAAAGTATGGTCGTTCAACGAAGTGGCAAATGTAATTACATACGCATTCTGTAGCATTAGTTGAATACACTATAAAGTAATATTATATATATAACATATGTGCTGTTTGTGTGTGTATGTTTGTTCATATGGGATAGAATATTAAAATAAATAATATATGTTGTTTCTGCAAATAAGTTTCACAGAGATTTCTCAGGGTGTACGGAAAACATTGAGTGAAAGTAGTAGTAGGTATAACAATTTATACATATAAAAAACTGCAAATGCCCAAGATGCATTTTACAGAATTCTAATTGATGAAACATTGTTGACATAATCATCAAACGTAACGGTGATTCCTTCGTGCAATATTGACGTGAAAATTTTATTTTCTTTAAGTTTTTTGTGAATTGCAGCTGTTTTAGGTAGTAAGTATGACGTTAAAAATGCGATTAAGGCGAAATAAATATTTTCATGCCGAACATTTTACGTAATTACATAATTTTTAAAATTGCAATTTCAATTTCTATTGAACTGTTCTGTAATTTCTCATTTAATACCTTTTTATATTTTCCATTGTGTTTGATGTCTTTCATTGGAATATATATGATGGAGATTTTCACGCAATAGTATTGTACACACACAGATGCATTGTACCCTCGCCGCTGTACGGTTTCCGACATTATGAAGTCTATTGAAAATGTTAAATTTATGTATAATTTTACATCTGACATTGACCAATATTATAGCGGGTCTCGGTTATACACTGACTAATTAGGTACAAATAAGTTCATACATAGAGCGTTATAGAATAATTTCTCATGCGACTTGCACATTTCTTATAACTAATTTTGTATGACGAGCTCCGTACGGAGCAAATAATACAAATTATTAAAGGCTGAATTAAATATAAAAAGACTCAGGACGTTATGGAATGAATGCATTGGAAAGCGTTCACAAAGTGTAAAAAATATGTATCACTAGCTATTAATATATAAAAAGAGTTTATTTTGAAACTGTCAGGAAGGAAGAAAATATTTAAGAATTGATTGGAGAGGTCAGAAATGCCAAAAAAATGAAAAGGGAATTTTAAGTATGTTAAATGAAAAGAAAATAAATATTACTAAGGGGTATGTATGACTGTTTTATTTGAATAATTCCGTCAGCATCAGCATCCATTCCATTCCATCAGCATTTTAAAAAGGTTATTTACGATAATATTGAAGGTGATGAGTTGTAGTTATCAATACAATCTAAAAACGAACCACCAGTTGGTTTTTTGGCATATTGGTAGCATCGATGTGCTATGATGTACACTTTCACTGCTAGAAGCAACGACCGGCCAACCATCAATTTCCAAAGGCTTCTGTTTTTTCATCATGAAACGCGCTCGTATACACACAACGCTCAAAACGAGTGACTTTCAGGACAGCACAGCAGTTAAACTTTTAGTTTACTATAACCATAATTTGGTACTGTGTTACTTCTTTTTATTTCCTAAAATAAAAATCAGCTCACAGGATTTCCGTTTATATCGCTGGAAAGATGACATAGAAAAGGTGTTGGAGGACTGGAAAAATTGTTTAATAACTTAGAATCATGAAACTATTTGGATGCCGGTAAAGATTGAACAATGATAACAACTTTAACCACAGAACTTTATTATTTAATTTTCAAATCAATTCAGAGTGAAAATATTTTCTAGCTTTAAGTAGTGAAGTACATACTTTCTAATTATATTGCGCTCGAAAATTCGAATGTAGAGTTTACTAATGCATAATGTTAACTGACTACCGATCCGGCCGTGGACAAAATTTATGTGGAAGTTGAGCTTTAAGGGGTCAAATTCAAACGGGCGCAATTTTCTAAAAGCTAAAGGATAATCAAATAGGCAACACGTATTTCATTAACAAAAACTGGCCACCGCCTCAGTGTGCATACTTATGACGTACTACAAACTTATTGCGAGTGAAATTCGCGCCAGCAACTGCATTTATGTTTAAAATTTTGCTCGGTAATTTTAGTACGTATGTGGTTGCCTACTGAACAGAGAAGGCTCTGTTACTTTATTATTAGTATATTATTATTATTATTACAGTACATAAATACATCACCACTATAATATAAAATAATATTTTATATATCTCCGTTAATAATAATGGATTTAAGGATGTGGAAAAATACCAGATATAGAATTTGTATGTGATTGTCAGATATAGACATCTTATAGCAAGAATTATGACACAGATAAACGTAGACTAACAACCAAACGGAAACCATAAAAAGCATATTAAAAAAATAATATTGTTTGAATAACTTCCCAATTTTTGATTACCATAAAGTAATCAGGTGGATGTAACAAAAGTAGGAAACTGGGTTCAAACTTTCTGCCTGTCCAGTCACTACAAAAAAAAGTCATTATCTGAATGTTTTTTAAGTAATTAGCTTTTTAATGTACTGAAATATTTAAGCAATGTAAATGCCAAGTGATATTTTACTGTGGGGTAATAAAATCAAATCAGTCCATATGGAGCATCGCACTAGACAAGAATACAACATTCGTAATTGAAAACTAAAAAATGTTCAGGTCTTGGTGACTATTTTTTATCACGGCCTTTCATTCTATAATTTTATAGGACTTTTTAGTCGCTGATTTTTTTTGATAATTTTAATATCCCACTGTACAGACAATCCTCCCATAAAACCCTTAAAGCATGGTAAAAACTGCAATAATAACAAGTACGTATTCCAAAAGATTATGTGCAGTCACAGATATATATAAATGGAGATTTTTTTAACTGTCGTAGTAAATTATATAATTTCGAAATAAGGCTCCAGCAATGTTAAAGAAACTCACAAAAATAACTAAATAGCTATATTGTTTAAAGATCTTAATTAACACGAAAAAGTATTGAAACATCACATAAATATAAGTTACACTCCATACATTAAGGCATTATGTAGTTTATGGGGCCATCTATCAAAAAATAGCGTATTAGTTGAAAAATTCTTTGGTTCCATATAACTGTAATATTGACAGTAGGAATACATTTCATTAAATATATTTATAATATATACGCCATTCATTGTAATACTATTTTGATTGATTAGTCAGCATCACTATGGCGATGTAAAAAGAAATCACAATTGATGGTTTTTCATTTATTCTGATTTTTTATTAGTGGATAAAGGGCTATAATTTTATTAACAGAGAAATTAACCAGATAAAAATTATAAGAAAATTGGAATATGGTTAAATTTTATTGTCGGTAATTAATTTAAAACAATTCTTACTAATTAGATATTCATAATGTCTAAACTCTCTATTGATGCAGATGACATCTACAGATCTGTATGAGAGGACGGAAATAATTGGCCCCTCTGTTCCCTTAATTATGATAGTTTAAATGTTTAAGACGTTTTTGATGATTTTATTATTAGAATGTTAAATAAACAAGACAGCAGTACATCAAACAGTTAATATTATTAATATTTATAAATAGCATAAGTTAACATAAAAAGCTATGTTGGTATAAACTTTATTCATTCTAAATTCAAAGGCACTTTCCACATTTCTATAATTAACATTTAAACCACTTGGCATGATTGAAGTGGCATAACATAATATACAACTATTATGTTACTTAACAATATATTACAAAAAAATATTAGTAAATAAAATTATTTATGTTAACTTTAATTCTAAAACAGTTCACACCTCAATCATGGCAAACGTTTTCTTGTAAAATCTTAAATCTGATAGTCAATTAAAATTACCCTTTCACAAAAAAATAAAATTTTATAACTGAAAAAATTATATATGTTACATCTGAGAAATAGCTTTTTTACAAAATATTATTGGCTTCCTTATAATAATAAGCCAGCGATGTGTAAACATGTGAATGGTGATATGCAACACCAGCCATTTCCATCGTTCCTTATACATACATATGTATATACAAAATAATTCGAACTTTATAAATACTCTATACATTCTATGCTATCTTTACATAATGTACATTATTCCCATCTTGTAACTATATTTCTTTGTAAGAAAAGAAAAATGGTAGACTGCTAAAACTGTACATTGCAATTAGTATTGCACATAAACAACTAAATATTAACTTTGGCTTATCCATTAAAACATCAATAAAAAGATGTTTAACAATACTTCAGCAACTTATGCTTATCAAAATGGATATTATCACGCCACCATCTTTCATCACAGTGAGTATGACATTGGTACATAACAATGAATAGGTATTTTTCTAGTGTCAATCCTAAGAAGTCGAAACATGATAATCACGATACAGAGTCTTCATTTAATAATGTTCTCGTTTCTGGTGCCTTGTGACACTTTAGTATGCAGGCCAACAATTATTAACAAATATTTAAGTTATACAAAGCAGATAACTACCAAAACAATTAAACATAACAATATCAATATCATTAAAACTTGTTTCATTAACTCAAGGATCTTTTAATGTTTATTAAAGAAACCGTCCGACTTAGAAAATGGCACAAACGTAAGAGCAATATGCTTTACCAACAACCCGACATTATAAGTAAAACATTTTCAGAATGGATTTCCATATTTACTATGGTTAAAACATAATGTCCGTAATGTTGCTTGTGCATTCATACAATAAAAAACAAACAATATAAAAATTACATAATCAACTACATAATGTAATTCATAATAATGGTATGTATATTATATATTCAGTAATTCATTACTTAACATGGAGCAAATAAATCAACCGATAAGAAAAACAATAACAATTTATTAATGACAAAATAAATTTATAAGATTTCAAATATTGTTTCTAACAGTACTAATAGAAAATTCAACTCATAGCCAAACTCTATTCGAGAACAGACTTTAAGGCCAAATTACTAAAAGGTTTATGGAATCAATTTAAATATTTACAGACACCGACAGCCCTGGCCCCTTACGAGGTTACCCTGTATAATATACTAGAATCTTTAAAACACACCTGTTGTATACTAGGGCTGATCCATTTATTATCCATATTTCCTATAAAACTGAGACCAAAAAGCATAGATGGAGCTAATTGAGGTCTGTGCACGTATAGGGTTTGACCCTTAAATTTTCACAATTTATGTACAAGTCCATATTTTTTTTTTTCAATCAAGTCAACATTCTCCAAAACGGATAAATATGACACTACGATTCATCGCGGCTCTAAGCACCGGACGGAATCGAGTAGGTACTTTAATGTAGTACGGAAACTGACAACGCGTGCCTGGAGGCTCATACCAGCAGAACAGCGGCACACCTGGTTAGCCGGCTGGACCTCATTCAGTTTTCTGCTGACAATATAGTTCTTTGAGGGATTTCAGCTCCTCAATTAGGGCCTTGTTCTGATTTTCCAGTACTGCGACTCTGTTCTCGAGGCATTTGATATACTCTTTTTTCTTACGACGACATTCTCTGGCAGCTTCTCGATTTTTCAGCAGCCGAAGTTCACGTTTACGAGTTTGATCTTCTAGTATAGGACCTGTAAATATAAGTACGATTTGTTCATTTCGTCTATGAAATTTTTATGTAAATGATATTCATAATATTGAATATTATGTTTTGAGGAGAATACGCACCCGGTACATAGAACTGTCCGTCCTGATTGGTGTACTGTACAATGGCGCCGCCGCCGGGCGCACCCGACACCGCCAGCGTGTGCAGGCCACTGTCAGTTTGCAACGCCCCAGCTGGAATAACTAATCAAAACCCAATGCGACATCAATAAATTTATTTTGTACAATGTTCTGTACATGTTTATTTATGTACCCAATGTAGGGCACGACTTTCCTCGTTATTAAGGAGGCTTGTAAACTACGCTATTCCGGTGCGTAATAATGGAGGGATTAGGGGCCACCTATAGTGGTCTGAAATTCACAACCCGTATGAAGGCTGACATAGCTTAACGATTGCTTTTAAATAATAACTTGCAGTGACGTAAAGAGAGCACTTTGCAGCATGGAAGTGCCCAAGAGAGTACCACTATCAGTCAGCCATCCAAGTACAGCCCGTACCCGAAGGAACCCAAAATAGACTTACAATGTGATTCAAAGTTGACCTCATAATTATGTTGAACCGAATGAACCTTTTATTTACAACTTAATACAAAAATGTGATATTATATTTATAAAAAACATAGGATAATAAAAAAACTATAGTTACAATAGTGGAAGCTTATAGATACTAGTGTAAACTTACTACGATGAGTTGCGTGCCAACCTGCGACTATTTTTGATAGTAGGTATTCTTTGTTTCTTTACATTAAACTTACAGTAAAAGTATAGATGAAGTGTTTTAAAATTACTTAAAAATACATATTGACAGTAAATTGACCCTCTAAAACTAAATTTAAGTTTAGTTTTACGTAGAAAGATTGATGCGGTTTTTCTTAATAGATGTAGCAAACTACTGTCTGGACTATCATAGACATTATTGGACTTCTCCTGGAGCGGCACGATAGGTAGATTAACCCCTGTAGTCAACCTCGAATAACACTCAATAACAATAGCAATCACTTATAGACAATGAATTTTCCAACTGCTTGCAGCTTACATACATACTCGGCACCAGTAGCCAACTTAATACTACTAATTAATTACACCTTACAGTATTGATGGAAGCGGAAACCGATCGTATTGTTTGCAACCAGAAACTGCAATCTTCCCAGGATTTTGTCTTGTATCTAACTATAGTTAAAGAGATGTTTAAAAATGTGTAGTGACATAACATAATACCTGGACGCACTATACAAATATGGAAGGGAATTTATTTCTAGGATTTTTATTTTATACCATTCCACAAATTTAAAGCAATTTGGAATTTGTGTATTTGATGCGACGGTTTTCTATTGATGGGTATGCATATAAAGATTGTGCTGTTTTTTAAATTAAAAACTTGTATAATATCAAACGTGTGTAAGTCTCAATCTTATATCATCAAGCTTTAACACAAAAGTTGAATAAATTTATATTTAAAAATAACCGTTACTCCAAATACAGATATACTATCCTAAAATGTTAAAATATTTATGAATTTTAACTAAACTTAATTTTCTGGTCGCCGTTAGCAAAAATACTAGAATCCGGGTTTTAAGAGAATGGCGTCAGTGCCTCGGACTTTACCGTGTTACATATCGTGTGGGGTGTAAATAGACGCCACTTGAAATTCGATTCGAAACTACCAAATGTAAATATAAAAAAAACAACGCCTTATTTTTTATAATAATATTGGCTGAAGGCGAGATGATTCGTCACCTATAACCTGTATTTACATCTTAATTTAAATGTACAATGTAACAGATACTTTCAGTTTTTACATACAAGATTTCGTTTATTTTTCAGCTGGTGGTTTATTACACGCCATATAATTGGCATCACATATCACATAATAATTGGTATATACCAAAAAACAAATAAATATTCCCAAAAATCAAACTTAAGTCTTTCTTCTGGTATTCTCGTGATACCATTTATCATTGATTTAATTTGTAAAAAAATTGGAAATAACGTTTAACATTTAACACATTAGTAGTTAAAACTAAATTATTTCGATCGTGGTGCACTGTCTGTATAGCAGTATACCCTGCATAAAAGCTAAACTAAAAGGCTCCGTCCAAATGTAAAGAAAGATATGTAGCGCTGTATCATTCCCGCTTCGCTAAATTTTGGACGGATGTTTACTACTTAAATTTGTCGGCTCCGTTCCTGCCAGAACGACTGGAAAGCATTGCACCACTATAACATACAACTTACTTACAAATAGGGAACAAGTCGATTTTATATAAGATCAATAGAACTACATGTTGTTCCAGCGAATAGTGTTTGAAATAAGTTGAAATCCTCAAGAATCTACAGCCAGAATTAGGATCTTGTCAACAAAATATTAAGAAACACAATTGAAGCTAAGAAGTAATGGTATTGCCAAATGTTTGGCGTTGGGGGGGTTTCAATCAGTTACGTTAAACTTCTAGGCTAGACGCTTCAGTAGCTCAGTTTAATATGGTGATCCTGTCTGCCAATCGAAGGGCCCTGGGTTCAATTTCTATTCAGGGTAGTAGATATATATTTGATACTGCGATTATGCTGGTTGTAAGTTTTTATTTGTGTGCATTCATGCCATCCGCAACACAGGGAATCCTAATACGTGGATGTATATTATGTTTATTTACAAAACGTCAGAAGCTTATTTAATTGTTGTTTGTATCTATAAACAAATACCAGAATGCTAAATTTTTTTGTTGAGTATTATGTAGATGGCTAATGCTTATTTAAGATTATTATTACTTTACGTAAAACATTCAAAATACACCAAGGTTCTTTTTTAATTAAAACATTCGATATCAAAGCGAAAACTATAATTTAAACTCAAGCAATGTGCCACTCACAAATTCAAGCGGCATGACGTCATCTCTATGACTTCACGCCGCATTACGTCATCCGACTAAGATCGACCTCAAACTGAATGATAGCATGGTCTAAAAAAATATACGAAGGAAAATGTAAAGGTTTGTTAAAAGTGAGTTTATGGTATATAAAAGTTTTTTATACATAACGATTTTAAATGTCTTTATTATTCAATATATCAAACACTTTATAGTGGAAATATTATTTGATTTTTGATAATAAGACTGAAATGAAAATTAGAACAATACATTAGACATATTGATTTACTGCTTCGAGAAGTGCATTCTTTTTCAGGACCAATAAAACCATTTGTCTGTAGGACAGAAGGTATATTAGGTTTGCAAACTATCTCATCATAGCTTATTTTATTACGATGAAAGAACACAAAAAAGAATATGCATCAAGAAATATTAATAAAATATTAACTTTGTATTAAATACCATAATAGATTTTTAAATCTCTCTAGAATCTAAATGTAACTAAAATTCATTGATTGCTATGTTCAATTTATCATTTGTTTCATAATCTGTTTTCAGCTGCAAGATAAAAATGTTTATACAATTTCTAGAGAGTAGAATTAATTGCCTACTAACCAGTGTCAAGTTAAATACACTTATATATGTTAATAATACTATTACTTTTATTGTAACATGAGCACATATACAATGTTTTGTATTGATAGCAATTTTTTGTGAAGTATGAGAACACATTACTCGTACTTAAACACCTATAACACTTTTGATCTGAAAAACTATAAATATTTATTTGAACTACACTTTTTCTAAGGTTTGAGGATAATGACAGTTAATAATAGTAGTAATAAGTGGTTTGCGGTTATTAAACAAGATTTAAAACCATACATGGTAAAAATATTACTGTCTTTATGAATATTCAATACATTGTTTTGTACATAATTATCTCACCACCATTTCAATAAGTAAAGCAAATACATGTAATTATTAGCTCATACATAATGACAGAAGAGCAGCTTATTTAGCTTTTATACTTAAGTAAACAGCTGGATATGGTTTTGTCTAAGTGAACAACTGGAAATGAAATTTATTTAAAAATGAAGGACCAGTGAACCTACAGATATTTTGCATTTAAAACAAGGAGCAAAGATGTGATATGACACAAAAATGATTGTACACTCCAGAAGCTGATGGTTATGACCCATACAGTAAAGTTACAGTGGATTGTAACAGGTTAGTGACACATATTGCACACAGAAACAAAGTGTCAGCGGCAGTACATTCAACTGACCTGGTGCAAATGATAAAGGAGATGACAGCGGCACTTCATTCTCGCATCCCGGTTTACATCCCATACGATTTTCTGTAATTATGACCATGTTCTTGTACTCATTGACATTAGACAACTTTCCATCATTTTCAGCTGTTCAATAACCACTTTTAAATTTTTACATTAATGCATTTTTTATACTTAAAAAAGTAAGACAAGTTACTATTATGAAGCACTTAATGCCATTTGTCATTCTATTATTTTAAAGCTACATCTCAGAAAACCATTTAAAAAAATATTATTTCTTTGTATTATTTACTTTTTGAATTACTTTTATGATTTAAAGTATATGTTGTACTCCACTCATAAGGGCTTAAAACTAGCACAATCTTTATATTCAACAACCACTGTATGTATGCTAATAGGCATATCTATAATTAATCACTTGCAATTGCTGACAAATTTATATTAATGAAATAATAGGTGTAACCAAAAGTAATACTAAATTCAGAGTAACATTATCAGGTCCTTTCTTTTATATACTATACACAAACATGCTACTATGATATAGGTTTAGATATATTATATTTACATCATGTATAACAAATTTTGCAACAAGATATTACTATAGTATAGGTGTTTATAAACATACTAATAACCAAACACAAATTATATAAAATATAAATAACTCACCAGCTATCTCTGCTCCTCCAAGGTCATTAAGGATTTTGCGATAAGATGGTCGTCTGGTTAACATTTCTCTATACTTCCGCTTTGGACTTTCATCATCACTACAGCTCTCATCACTACAAGATTGGCCCTGTGCATTCACCACTGAGTTAGGTTCAGGTTTTATCTACAATAAATAACAATGTTTTTGCAACACACTGTAAATAAAATCATAACATGGATAAAATACCATGAATATTTAGTATTACATACCTGTAATGTCTGTAGGGTGGCTTGAGTAGTGTGTATGACTGAACTTGGCTTGCTTACAAGTATTACATTTCCTTTCGGTAATTGTACAGGCTGAATATTTGAAGCAGTTTGAATAACAGATTGTTGGTTTGGTTGTATCACTGATTGAACCTGAAACATGTTGAATATCAATTTTAATGTACACTAATGTATTCAATTAGTTACTGATAGTCATCAATCCACACAACTATTACTGATAAGAAACAATTAGTTTGACAGTTACACACTTGATTCACTGTTCACTCACTGTGTACAATAAATATCAAAACAAACACCTGTGCGGATGGAGCTTGAGCGGGGAGTGTGAGTTGTACAATGCTGGTAGCCACCACATGTGCTGCTGCTGTGGTGGATGATCCCGCGCTCGTCAGTGCCAGCGGGTCCGGGACGCCTGCTCCGCCAGAGGTGCCATTCTCTTCCACTATTCCGTCCATGCCCACAAAGGTCACCTAAAATATTCAAGGTCACCATTCTGTGTAATCCTTGAACTTCATACATATTTAACTTGTAAAATAATTCCTCAGTGATCATGTTTTCCTACGACCCCATTGTTGACAGTGAAAATCTAAAACTGAATCATCGCGTCATACTAAGGAAATTTTCCTATTGCGTCTATTAGCTTATACGCAACATATTTAAGAGCTCAAAAGCTTGTAAGAATTCGTTGTTGAAGTCTTTATCGCATGGAATGTTCATAATAATGAACTCAAATTTAAGCGACCGTGACAGACCGCAAGATGTCTTCAGTTCGAGCACTCACCAGTTACGTATTCCTCGTCACCGTATATGCTGCGTCCGGAGTGGGCGAACGGGACGGTACGTAGTAGCCACGTCAACTGCGTGAAGAGTCGTCACTGGCGGAGACCTATGATCTTGTATGCGTCATAACAATATGGCCGAAAATTGTCAGACGCATGCGCTCTCGACTCTTCCCTCGATCCTTATCAATTGACAATAGGAAGTGGTTATGTCAAAAATAAACATTCGTTCTATCCATAATAAATTACTAGCAATCTTGAAGGCTTTAAAAGACAATATTACACATAATTATATATATTTTATTTGACACATTTGAGCAGCGCCATCTGAAAGTCTCTTCCAATTTTATAACTTCAAGCTCTGGTACATTACATAATGTTAACGGTTAATTATGCTTTTGCGTTTAAATGTGAAAGCACGACTAAACATTTTACGAGGTTTTTAAATAAAACTGTCAGGTAGTCTATTTGGTTATTTATTAGCTATTTACATTTAAGAAATAATAAAAAATATTTTCTAGTATAATAAACTTTTAAGTTATAAGTTGGATTTTAAAAACTTTGAAAGCCAGCAAGTTCAGCTCTCGGTACGGGCTCACGTTAGCGTTGGGTCATCCATCTAATCCTAATCCACATTACATGTATAAATACAGAATTGTTGCAACTATAATCACGTACAAAATGTCATAAGTAATATTTTTTGTTAAATATATAAATCATAAATTACGTAAATACACGACACGTACTCCATATATACAAGCATGCAGTTCTATTGCTCGAAGAAATAAAGCGGACCAATATTTCATCGAAGTAGGTATCTAATGTTAAAAAGCTGCAATTTGATATGGTTATTATAGATAAGTATTTATTTTATATAATAGTCGACTAACCTAATCATCTGACCCTAGAGCCAGAGTACTTGTGAAAAAGAATCAAACGAGTCCATACTCGATGGGTTGGCGTCATTTTATTGCAGAGTTCCCATGGCCATTTTCCGGCGTCATCATAGATCATGTCATAATAATTGAAATCCGATTTACATATGCATGCAAAATTTCATCTTTATTGGAAACCGAGAAGTAAGTCAAATTTAACTTACAAGATTTCAATACAGGCAGACAGAGACAAGGATAGGTGAAACTAAATAAAGGTTTGTCATTACAAACATTACATTTCATTTATCATTATAAATGACATTTTTCTGCAGCCGCCATGTTGAATTTACAATGACGTTAGTTTGCTTCTTCTGTTTCGCTCATGTAATTGGATAAGGTGAAGTATAACAAATCGTCTAAAATTCTTTTAATAAAATACACAGCCAAAACAAAGAGAACTTATTCAAAAAACTAAGAAAATTTAGTGACAGTCAACACAGACGCCTTGTGTAATAGGAATATATTCTAAGACACAAAGTAGTAATAGTTGTTTTTTCTATTCACAACACTAGGCCCTAAAAAAATCTATACTAGCATTACATATTATACTACTATAATCTAAGATTATACTCTATATAAAATAATTATAAATCATATCTACATGATAAAAACTGTTTTTAAATTTTCAAAATTGATATAACGAACTTATAATACTTTTCACTCTTTAATGGTTTAGACATGATACCAGAAACCATCTCTTGAGTGCAAAAATATTCCAAGTTAACTGTTTTCTTTTCGTACAATTCCATAATAAAGTGATGTCTAATATCACTATGTTTCGTCCTAAAAATTTATAACATTCCTACAAAGTGAATTTTATTTAGTTTTGTACCGACCGATTGTCATTGGACAGCTTTATATTACACGTCATTCCTATAAATTCAGAAATAAAGGTCTACAAAAACAATGCCTCTTTACAAGAATCGCTAGGTACTCAACCTTGGTACTAGAAAGTACAATTATCCGTTGTTTACGGGTTAAATATGATACTAAAGAATTACCAAGACAAAATACATTTCCTGTGTACCATCGGTGGTACAAATGATCTGCACCCGTATCAGCATTCGTATAGCCAACAATGTCCTTTAAGCCAACATTGCATTGTTGTATGTACCTTTTTGTTAATTAGAAGTACAATGCCCTTTCAGATAACGTAATATTTTTTGCCAGCTTTCCAATGATTATCCAAAATGCGGTTGTTAAATTGACTTAGGTAACTGACACTATGTGCTGTCTCTGGTCTCGAACATACAGCTAAATACATTCATGAGCATGAAAGAAGCCAATTATCACGTGAACTTCAATTAGTTGCCTCCTTTTTCAAATTTATTCACAGTTACATACGAATCATTATCTGTTTACAATATGCCCTATTAAATCTTATCAAAGTCGTAATAATGTTACTAGCTTGAATTTGTGTGAGTAATTTCTCCTCCAAAACTTGTTTTTTTCATCCAAATCTCTCATCTCAAATTCATGTATGAGTCATTTCTAATTATATCTTTTTTACCTATTTTAAATAAAAATAAAATTATATGTCATTTACAACTACTAAATAGCTAAAATAATTATATAATTACTCTGCTTATGTATATTATGTAACACACTAGCTGACCTGGCAAACGTTGTTTCTCCATATACATTTTTAATTATATATATCGCTAATTATAATAATTAAAAAAAAAAAATCAATATCAATCCCTTAACGCAATAGAGTGTATAATATTTTTTGTTATCCCATCTTTAGCTAACACAAACAAACTGGATGGTTTGCCCACTCGAGAACATACCACGTATAATTGATCAGGTGATAATGAATCAGTTATCTACCTGGGTTGAAAATTATTGAATTACTAATATAGCTATTAAAAAATAGGGGTTGATGGTAGAAGGGTGAACAAATGGCAGCAGGTTATGGGGACAATTTGCGACCCGCGTATTCCCCATAAACTTACGGGGAAGATCTACAAGACCATGGTCAGACCTGCTGTCTTGTACGGATCAGAATGTTGGGCCACAAAAGGGATGAATGAAAGACAACTGCATGCAGCTGAGATGAGAATGTTAATAGGGATGTGTGGTATAACGCGAATAGATAGAGTAAGGAATGAATACATAAGTGGAAGTCTGAAAGTGGCACCGGTAACCTAAAAGCTACGCGGAAACCGGCTGTCATGGTATGGTCATGTTATGCAGAGGAATGAAGAGCATGTTGTACGGAAGGTATTAAGTATGAACTTAGATGGCTATAGAAGTACAGGAAGGCGAAAGAAGCGATGGATGGATTGTGTGAAGGATGATATGCCTAGAATAGAAGTTACTAGTGAGGTGACGGCTGATATGAAATGAAATGAAATGAAATAATATTTTATTCGAAGATGGTTTTTACAAACACTTTTCGAACGTCAAACTACGTCATCGCTTCAACAAATCCCTACCGTGAGTGGTCACGGAAGAAGAAGCGGCAAGTACTCCCGAGGAGTGTTTTTTCCTACTCACAGTTACAGAACGCACTTAAACTGGCTTAATATTAAACTCATATCCAAACAGTATTATCCTGAAAGTAATCATCAAGTTTATATTAACCTTTCCGCATATGAATGCCTTTTACGTGAGTTTTAAATTTACAATATGGCATTTCTGTCAATTTTAATGGAATTTCATTATAAATATTTACACATCTACCCATGAAAGAGGCACCAGTTTTGCTTAGTCTGAAATTTGGAACAATCAGTTTAGCCTTACTCCTAGTATTAATACTGTTACGTGTCAGGATCCGTAGGCTCGTAAAAATGCCACAATAGTTCCGCAGAGACTTTATTTTACTTCACACACACTTCACAATCACAGTTACACTCGTAGATCGCAGGTAATCACTTCGTAGGGAGAGAACTCTTCACTTCGTATCCGGAGACCGAATGCCTTGTGGCCGACCCTGCCCGCTATTTATATCGATTTCCGGGCTTCCAGATCCTTGCACGCCCTTCGTTGAAGTAAACAACAACAACAGGAATTCCCGGAAATCGACATAACAATAGCGGGTCAGGTAAACACTCTCATTTCGGCCCTCATGTACGCCAATCTCGCCCCTTTTGCTTAAGGCATACGGACCAGATTGGCCTGAAGTCACCCAGGTAGTTTTTATTACTACCTGGTTTTCTCGTTTATTGCCTCCATTGTTTTGTCACCGTAACGGTCGGTCACCCTTCCAGAAACTTCGTAAGCCTGCCGATTTCGAGAACCTTCGTAACAATACTGTGAACATTACTCTTGCTAAGAAAACTATCAGAGTATTTTTTAACGTATAGATAAGTAACGATAGAGAAGTATGGAAGAAAAATACATGCTGCGCCGACCCCAAATAATATTGGGATAAGGGCAGGAGGATGATGATGATGATAATATATTAATTGTTAATGTATCTGTTTACACAGTAAAGTAGTAAAGAAATCACAATATCTTTAGTTATTATACTATAAAAATCTTTTTACATGATCTTTTTAGGTTTTTCGAAGTATGTAACGGCCGTACCAGTCGACACACTAATTCAAAATATTTAATGTATTAATTTTTTTCTATATCTACTAAGTTTCTAATTTAAAAATTGCTAACAAGCAATGTATTATGTACGAAAATATTAAAGTTGATAGGGTGCTTCGCAAACAAAGATGAGGTAATAAAAGGACCAAACATTCATTTATTTGTTGTTTTTAAGAGAAGTACAATAAAATTTTGGTATATCGTAAGTGAATCCATTATTAGTAAAGTTTGTTATTTAGCTTCGATTTTTGCAAAAAACCACTGAACAACACGGTATTTCGATATTTTCACAACGACGGTTTGACTACTAAACTATATATGTATAATGGTTATTTCATTGTGATGTAATCATTTTGAACATTTCGAAGAGACACGCACAGGCCCCCTTACCGTTTCTCTATTTTATATTTTTGTTATAATTTCTCAAATTCGTCGGTCAAACGTAACAAGAATACAAGACGTTCTGTGAGACGACCAACCAAAATTCCTTCTGATTCATCTATGATTATCTTTGTTTCTCGTACCGCGTACACGAAACCGCTAACTGAAAAGGGATACCAATACGTTTGACACATGTAGACTAGAGTAACAAAATGTCATAAGTTTATAGTCTCTTTGGACTATGTTAATTAGTATCACTAGTTTGTGTAACTTTACGAGTTTGTTTACTTTATTTTTGATTACAACATTAAATTAAATATTTATTTGTAACCTATGCCTTACTTTTCTTATCTTATTTTTTGTTTCCCTAAATTTATCCGAATATTTTTCATATACCTTGGTTTTCGTCCTTTATTGTCTTTGGCTGAGCGTGGCTACACCAACGCCATAATAAGACAAAAAAAAAATATATTTTTGATTACAAAATTAGGATATTAAATAATATCATGGCATCAAAATGTTCATTTGAAAATCAATTTAGTGATTACAGTGCCGATAGTTCTTCCAACATTTTGAATGAATCTAAAGATGGGGTACGCATATACATAAATAAAATTTGAATTATCTTATTCTACAAAATGGAGGAAGTTAGCAATAACCACTTTCAAAGGAGCTGTAAAAACTCATGCAAACCCCCAAAATTACAGCCTGTTTTACGTCAGAATGCCATAAATTTATATTTCCTTTGTTTTTAACATAAACCATCCTGTATTAGTATTTTCTCTCCTACCAGTTTAAGTGCCATATATTTTTAGGTATCGGATTTATTCTATAAAAAGTTACAAAGTTTTAAACATAATAAATTGGAGCTTTTAACTACAAAAATGGAAAAGGATATTTTCTATGATGGAACTGTTTATACAGGATCTGCAGGCTGGGCAATGTTTCATTTATTAAATGCATTAGGAAAAAAGGAAGGATGGCAAGAAATGTTACAGGTAGGTTTAATTTGTTTAATAACAAATATTTAATATTAAACCAACAAATTTATGCATATAGAAATATTGTCCTTAAAATATAAAAAATATGTAATAACAAATTCTTTGACGGTAGTCATTATTATTATTGATTTGCCAAATACTTCATTTATTTACTATGTGCATATATGTTTTAGACTGCACTTCGATATATAAATTTAGATAATTTAAAAGGACGTAAAATAAGCTTTTTATGTGGAGATGCTGGCCCACTTGCTATTGCAACAGTTATATCATATAAACTTGCATCTAGATCTGGAAATATTTTACCTGATTACAGGACATTATCAGCCAGGTAATATTTTAAATAGTACCTATATAGTTGGTATAGGCCTATGCCCAGCAGTTGGCGTGTTTACACTAATATATTTCAACCAAACTACATAAATAAAAAGATCATAGTCATATTCTTAATTATTTTTAGAGGATCATTTTACATTTGGTATGTGATTAAAATTACAATGTTTGTAATTTCATTGACCTCAGGCTGATTGCTCTTATTTCAATACTGGAGGATTCACCCGATGAACTGTTGTATGGGAAATCTGGCTACCTGTATGCACTGCTCTTTGTAAATAAATATATCAATGGAAAAGATGTTATTTCTACAAATCACATCGAAAAGGTATATGTTGATATTTTTGAATAAATGCAATTTTAGGTGTAAGGATAAATATGTTCCATGCTGTAATATATAAATTTATAATATGTGTAAATCTAGGTGGTTTCTTCTATAATTAGATCAGGGAAACAATTCTCAAGAGAAATGAAGTCTGAGAGTCCACTTCTATGGCAATGGCATGGAAAAATATACCTGGGTGCTGCTCACGGCATGGCTGGAATCTTGTACATACTATTACAGGTATCATTATCCTAAGTTAATTAAGAAGGATATATATTATACAGACAAGCTCAAGCAAGTGACAAGCAGTGAATCACAGTAGCAAATATGAACCTAAACTTAATCTTGAAAATACCACAAAAATAATTTTTCTCCACACTCACATTGTCTTACTTTATGCACTATCCTTTGTTGCTCCACAGAAACCAACATCAGGCAGAAAAGATTATTGTCTAATTTTTTTATAGTAATTAATGCAGATTGAGTGTTAGACACTATTAGCTACCAAGTAATTTGATACCCATCAAGTCATTTAAAAACAGATCCTTGATGTTCTAGTTCCTTCCACAGCACAGAATCCTGCACACATATATTGGATTGAATTGCCTTCATTCTATTCAGTTATTGTTATATTTTCAATGTTTTTTTTAGGGTCGTATATATATCAATAGCAATGAGATACGAAGTTTTATAAAGCCTACTTTGGATTGGCTATTGAATCAAAGATTTCCCAGCGGTAATTTCCTTTCCTCCTTGAATAGCAGCTCCGGTGATAGATTAGTGCAGTGGTGTCATGGGGCTCCTGGTTTTGTGTCCCTATGTATTTTGGCTTATCAGGTATGTGGTGTTCACTTAGATTTATTTATAGCATTCATTATTTAAAGATATTAACAATATTTTAACAAACCGTGCTGACTATTGATATAATTGTTTTCATGCACCATTAATATACAAATATAAATTTCAATTTTAGAACTGTTGTGGTACAATGATTTTATAGATTCAATGGTTTGAGTAACCTGGTAAGGTTAGTTACGAGGAGTTTGAAACTTTACTTAGTATGTAACAAATGAATATTAGTTTGTCTTTTCAGACCTTAAGTCTACCATCTATGACAGTAAAATTGGGTTGAACTTTAGCATTTCTTTATCACTACTTTTAATAATCAAAATATTACAATACCTTAACTGTGATAAATATTCAACAAATCCATTAAGAATGCTGTCATTGTCAAGGCACCTATTCGAAAAATTACAATATGCAGACAAAGACGGTACTTACATAAATGTCATTGTTAAAATACATAAATGAATGTAAACTTGAATATGCCCAATATTCGTATAGTTAAACAAAACTTTTAACTAGCCTTCTTATTTAGGTATTTGAAGAGGACAAGTATTTAAAAGTAGCCTTATCATGTGGGGAAGTGATTTGGCAACGAGGACTATGTACCAAGGGCTACAGCATTTGTCATGGTGTGAGCGGTAACGCCTATCCGTTTCTAGAACTATACCAAATCACTAAGGTAATTGTAGCAAATTGGTAATTAATACAAATTGTATTAATTTAAACTTAATGTAAACTTTTTTTTGTTGATTTGTTGTAGTAATTAATCAAAATTCCACTGTCGGATTTTCACTCAATGGACATAAAGTGAAACGTCAAGTATTTTTTTCTTATTTAAAAACTTAAAATTTTTGGGAAAAACAATTAGGTACACAATATTCTCATGGAATATTGCCTAGAAACGAAAATAGAAAGTCATTAAATTTCTATAGAAAGTATTCCTGGATACATTAATTTGAATTACGATACTTATACCGGTTCTTTTTAAAATACAGGTAAAGTATTTTGAAATAAAAATGCTATTAGGACAACAATAAATGATATTGAGCATTGTTATACATTTACTACTTGTTATTTCGTGCACTATTAGTTATATATATGCGGATGTATAAGTACTAATGACAGATATACTTTCATAAGATACATCTTTGTTTGCCATATACCTACCTGCGTGTAGATATGTATCATATGAAGTTATCTGCTTAAAACATAACGAATTTTCTGGAAACCGATAAGAGATGGCATAGTTCAATTTGGTCCGAAAAAAGTCTTGATATTTCACTCTGTAAGTTTTTTTTTTCGTTATAGAAACCGGTTCATCTGTACCGCGCGTGCTGCTTTATGGAGTGGTGCGCGCTAGAGCGCCGAGGAACGGAGCTACATCGCCCCGACCGACCGGCTTCCTTGTTTGAAGGCACGTTAGGTCGAATATACTTGGCAGAGCAAATCGTACGACCCCTCGAAGCTAGATTTCCCACCTATTCTTTATAATTCTAAGTTAATTCAAATATATTTTCTCCATGAACTAAGAATATAGACAGTAGATTTTCGAACACATGACACGAAAAATGTTATTCTAAAAAACTATTATTGTGAAACATTGAAAAATTTATTTATAATTTAAAATTTGAAACTGTGGGCGTTATTTAGTTTACCTTGTGATTACAACAGAATTACATTGTCGTTACAACAAAATTGTAAACTTTATTTTTGAGTTAACTAGGAAAGCTAAAGCATTATATTACACTTCTTAAGGAATATCAAACATATTCATAACAACTTTCGTGTGAAAGTGAAAATACATTAATTTGTTTAAAGTAATCTCGGTTTATCATTCAATTTCATCCTTACAAAAGGCTCCATGTGCCTTGAAATTTCTAATATAAGATCGGACAGTACTATTATTTATGTGTTAAATATCGAAAACATGTATACTAACTGGAGGATACTTACTGGATTTTGATATTTAACGACACATTTCGATCGTTCAGATTTCTATTTTTCGTTTAAATGGAACATTGATAATTGAAATAATTGAACATTGATAGTACATTGTGTCACAAGGGACCAAAATATTGTATTGAGGACGAGAACATTGTTAGATTGCAGAGTAGAATCTCGAGCGTAACGAGGGTTCTAGAGTAGATACGTCGCTCGATGTTAAATAATTTTGGTACCGTGTGGCACACTGGTTTTCATCCCCCTCTACGAGAAAATAAATAAGAGATGCTTTAAATAATGACAAATATTTACATAACTAAATTACGAATTTATATTAATATTATAAATAAAATTGTCTGTAATACTTTTATAAAAAATTATAAGAAAACGAATAAGAAGAACGCGTATTTTTTTTATTTGGCTAACTAGTATCGCGTCGGCAAGTGCGCTTTTTTTATTATCGGGCAGGGCTTTATAGAAGCGAATTATATCGACGGTTAGTGCGGGGAGAGCGGGGAATACAGACCAATTTTTTTGGCAGGATAAATCTGTTTTATGTGAGGTAATACTTACAACTAAATAATCACGTTCAAACTAGGCAAATACAGCTTGACACTACCAGCATAATGTTGAATGACAACACCACTCAAATGCCTGCTCAACTGTCTTTTGAACACGATTTTAAATTTTCTACACCATCATTAATTAATTTTTTATGTTTGTCAAATTTTTTAATTGGTGTGTACAGTAGAAATTTTTAATAAAATTAATGAAAAGTGGTTAAAAAGAGCAGCTATTGTTAAACAATATAAAAAAAACTAAAGTCAATTCTTACAACAAAGAATAATTTTATTTCAGTTACCAATTTTGTATAAAGTGTTTTTATACCAAAAATCAGGGAATTTGTGGGAATGAATTAAAAAGAAGCATGAAATTTCGGGGAACTGCACTGACGTGACGCGGGGAATCGAGGAATTTTTATTGACAGTACTGCTATAGAACTAATTTAAGTTCCAAATTCAAATTATTTCGTCAGTATTATTAAGTGCGCTGGCAATAGCCCATTTTGCTCGCGCTTATCGAGGAACCCTTCGCCTCTTTCGAATAGATGGCATGAAAAATATTTAATTATACAATTAAATTACTTTCGATGTAATATTTGAATAGAAAAAATAATACAAATTTATTTCTCCATCATTTATATATTGGTAAACAATATAAACAAGGTACAAAAATATCAAGTGAAAAAGAGAGTTAAGATAATTTGGCCAAATTAAATTTCATCTCTCACATTACTTTGTAAATTGGTCAGTGGTGTACTAAGTCAACGAAATATAATTTTGATAATGATGATAATTTAGATAAACTATTATGATTAAGTAATGAAAATGTTTAGAGTCAATCATTACATTTCAATAACAATTAAGTTACTCGTACTTTATACAATTCCACTATTTTACTGAATATTCGATGGTGCCTTGTTTCAAAAGATTATATATTTTACGAATTACGAGAAATGTTGCTATGTTGACGAACAAGCAGTCTCGACATATAATTTTATAAACATCCAGAAATTCATAAAGTAAACAAATAAAGGTATTTGAAATTAGAAAACCATAAACAATCTTATGCTGTAAAGGTATATCAAGTACATATTGTATTTTTAAAAATACATTGCTTTCTTAACTTTTTTCAATTTAATGATTCGGTTTCCTTCAGAAGACGGTCACGAAACGAATGATCCAGAGTGATATGCTTAAGCATACGCATACTATTGAAGCACATGAAAGATGCATTATATAAATTGCTTCCTGTCTTGGAGAGGTTCCTTAGAAGACTTCTGACAAGATCGATTTGTGATTAAAATCTAAAATTATACTTACTCATTCTAAATGGTACTTTTTTCATCAAAAGAAGTATTCGATTGAATGGCTGTTCAAATGAGAATTAATTTTTGATCAAATCGAAAGTTTAATGGAATGTTTTCAGTTTTATCAATGACATAAACAGATCGTTTTCGCTTCGATTTGTAACAGTAATAAATGTTTAGGGGTTGCATTGGATTCCTCAGACATGTGCTAACCCCAATTAAATCGAACTTTGGCTAAGTAACTCACACATTTTTCACCTATAATATATTGATGGAACAGTCGCACAGTTACAATATGTTAGTATCTACCAAATTTTAGATTTAAATTATAAGATTATATATTATAGTTTCTGATTAAGTCTTCTCTTTACATCTTATGGTCTACACCTAAAGCATCTAAATACTAAAAACCTTAAAATCTAAATATATGTTATACATTTATTCCTAATAAGGAGATAACATACTAAATTTCAATAGCTTTCCTTACAATATTTATATCGTAACCAGTTATATCTAAACATAATTTAACATATTTAAAAAATAAAAATAATATAATAGACGGTAAATGCAATTATTTAATATGCTCTTAAATTCGTAACACGAGATTGGCGAAACAAAAAATAAACATACAATGTGTAATTACATACTTTGTTTTTTATGCAAATTTCCACAGCCTATTTCTTATAACTAAGTTTAAAGATATAGGCTAATAGTTAGAATATGCGCTTATTTAAACATTACAAAAGATCAGTGACAGAAGTTCTTCACACCCTTTTTTTTTAATTGAAAATAAGGCACGTCCCATAGCTTTTGGAAAACAATTAATAAATTAAGAATGTTGATCACTTTTAACAGTCAACGAAAACATTTTGACAATATAATATAACCTGTAATTCTCCACAATTTTCCCTGCCAATCAAGACAAGTTCGACCCTGCCCAATAGTGGGCATACAGATGTCATTACATATCGATTATGATTAACTACATTGTTACGAATTTTAAAGTATGAAAAAAGTATATAAAAAACGTGACACATATTACGAAATACTAACTTCTAATAATTAATATTTTTATTTTATTTTCCAGATTGCACATACAATTTATAATATTACCATTGCAGTTGAACCAAAATAATTTGTTATTGGTTTTTAAAATAACTTTACATCTTAACCAAGCTCGACACTAACTAAGAAGTATATTTGATAGCAGCTCCGACGAAACTATAGTCTCCGAATATAAGACTCCCCACTATACTTACAAAATGGCGATGCAGTCCAAATACGATTAGTAGGTTGTTACATTTGTTTACTTAATATTTATTTGTACGTATAACCAAAAGCAACTGATTTTATTTACGACATACTGTATGTATATTAATCGATACTACTATACTTATTACTAAGAGAATTAAAATATCGATGGTATCAAATCCAAATTAATCTGACGCCGATGAGAGACTACATGAAGATTACCTAACAGTTGGCGGAACTGTGGTCAAAAATTGTCTTTCAACCCATACCCCCTTCCCTTACTGCAAGGTATGGGACTTTTCATTTAATTTAAGAAGTCTAGAGCATACACGATCTCGTTGCTCCGGCGCAGCTTGGAAAAATCCGTGGCCAACCCTAATATTACAAGTTTTTATGTTACACGGGTCTACAGCGGCTACCTAACGATAATAAACCGGATCGACGTCGCACTGCCAACGCGCACCCGTCAGAGCGAGACGAGCCAAGCGGCATCGTTTTCACCCTTAATATCGTTTAAATAAAACTTTTTCCAATCGCCTTCCATTTGGCTTGTTTTAACGATAATTCCATAACATATGTACTGTAACTATCACTTATTACCACAATTTTTTACCACTGATAAAAAACTCATTATTGTATATTTATTAGTAAGTAATACTACGATATAGACAATAGGGAGTCACTCAAGGTACGGGTCCTTAGTAATTAATAGACGGATATCTATGCGGCGAGGGTCTAGAGATACCGCGTATATTCGTTTTTCAACTCAATATTGAGAGCTGTGTTAAATACACATAAATCACTGAAAAGTAAATTTTTCTTCCCTTGCTCGCTCACTTCTTGCTGTGTTGAAGAACGGACGAGGCTATGGAGGAAGGATGACGTAGCTAGAAGAATCACACGTACTATGGCATATCGTTTGGACATAATTTTTCAACATTACATTATCGAATTCTTGTACAATATTTGGATAAAGTCTGAAATTGTCTTTTTATTTCATTTTGTAGCGATCCACTCCGGCTTCGTGCGGGTGCAATGTATGGTACCTACTAATGACGAAAATGAGAATTGCGCTTAGCATAGTCACATTTTTTTATATCAAAATTTTCATACGTAAATACCATTCAGATTTTCGACTCTAAGGGTGGAGTTTTCAAAAATTTTATTTCATATAAACCTTGTCCTGACAATTACAAACGCAACAAAAAACCATCGGCTATAACGTTCGAGCCGTTTTCAAGTGATGATCTTTCACAAATGCAGCAATAAATTTTTATTTATGTAGATTATTAGAAAAAAAATCGAATGTTTCGTTTCTAAAATCGATTTTATGCAAAAATGCGGTATCTACAGTTATAAATACGTACCAAACAAAGGCCGGTCGATCAACGGCGGCGCCGCGGCGCGGGGTAGAGACGGCGCAGCGCGACGTGCACGCGGAGCGCGAACCGGTCGCACTGTCAGAGCAGCGCGGCGCCCGCCTCCGCGCGCGAGTGCGGCAGCGGCGGCCCGGCGCGCCAATGTCCGTCGCGTGGCTCGTAGATCTCGGTGGAGGCGAGTG
>PDGT01000001.1:9921934-9975472 GCA_003671415.1 Megathymus violae
GTGTGGTGCGCGCGCGGTAGAAACCGCGCTCCAGTCCGCTCTCGCTGTCGCCGCCCGCCACCACCAGCGCGCCTTCCGCCGCCCCCGCCGCACACCCCGCGCGTGCTTCTTTCAAACTCTCCACCTCTTCCCACGTGTCCTATCGTGTAACATTGTTATGTCAAAATAGTCTTGATACATAAAAGAATTATAAGTTTCCTTGTTTATGCGAATATTCCTGAATTTACTAAGTCCGTTTACTGCCTTAAAACGCCCCCGAGAAACATAGCTCTAATCCTGTGTTTTCTTTTTCAAATATCTTTTATAATAGGCAAATTTGTACCATTTATATTTATATGCAGTGCGTATATTTCCATTGATACCTTTCAGTAAATTCCAGACAGACACATGATTGATTGACATGATTGATGAGTAATTAGTGAAGGAGACGCTATATACAAACAGGGACTTTACTTACATCATCAAAGTTATATCTCTCGACGGACGAGAGCACAGTGCGCCTAGGCGCGTTTCCGCCCACCACGTACAGGTGGTTGTCGAGCACAACGGCTGCGGCCTGACTGCGCGCGTGTCGCATGGGCGTCAGCGACTGCCAGGCGCGCGACGCAGGGTGGTAGCAGAGCAGGTCGCGGGTGTGCCTCCACGTGTGCGTGCACCCGCCCACCACGTATATCAATCCTGCGGATAGAATACGGCATTTATACATATATTACGCGTAATCGGGCACAGATTACAAGGAACCCAGTGCATAGAAAACTGGAATATCAAAGTTTGATATACAGCCTTAACTTGTAGTATGTGCTGTCTGTAATTGTTAGTAGTAAAAAACCCCTTAGCAGTTTTATGCTGCTTCTTCCGGAACCACTCACAGTGGGGACATACATATATGTTAAAGCGGTAGCGTTGTTTGATTTTCGAAAAGTGATTATAAAAACATACTTAGAATAAATTTAATTTCATTTCAAAGTTCTTAGGCGGTCAGTAACAGTAGGATTTATACAGAAATTAAACAGTTACTAACGACTCGATAACTTTGGTTAATACAAGTAAAATGTAGCATCTTTTCACGCCTTCGATCTCTATAAAATATAATTTACTAAAGATCGGTAAACCGTGAACGACTCGCTTAGTATGAAAAGAACACTAATAAAATTCTTATCTCAGCTCGATCTTCATAACGACAAATATATAAAAATTTAATTACTTAATTACAGATACTATTAACATAAAACTTAAATCGCAAACAGGAAACATTTTAAAGGTATCGGGTACTCATGATTATTGCAGGCTATACCTACACCTATAGTAAGACATGTAATAATACTTATAATTATCCTATTTATGAAACGAATGCATGTGTGTGTATGTATGTATGCTTGTATGTATGATGTTGTAGCATACCCTCAAAAGTGACGACGCCCATGC
Source organism: Megathymus violae (assembly GCA_003671415.1). Taxonomy (NCBI): domain Eukaryota; kingdom Metazoa; phylum Arthropoda; class Insecta; order Lepidoptera; family Hesperiidae; genus Megathymus; species Megathymus violae. The sequence continues at coordinate 9,923,360 of PDGT01000001.1, forward strand.
CAAAGCGCGGCTCCGGCATCTGTCCAGTGACCATCCATTCGTCGGTTGTCGGGTCGTACACCTCGACGGAGGAGCCCATGTCGGAGCCCACCCAACCGCCGAACGCGTAAAGATTGCCATTCAGCCCTGTCAGGCCAAACTCGCACCGCGCCTCTTTCATCGGAGCAATGTTTGACCATTTATCTATCTAAAATTCAAGTCAAGTGGTCAAACATATGATTTAGCCTCAGAGACATTGTCAGTTACCATCAGGTAAGATTGTAGACAAGCACTGACTTACATTAAGTAAGATAAAAATGTGCATAAATAATAAAATAAAATAATTAACTTTATTGTCCGTATCTCTGTACCTAATCAATATTAAGTATTTTCGCTATAATTTTGAATATTGGTATGGTATAAGGTTTCTATTGTATTTACTGCACATTTTTGACAACATCAGGGTTGACCGATAAAGAATGCTTCTAGGAATCAAGCGCACCCAATGCAAATAACTATATGTAAATAAGGGTAATGGACAATAATTAAACTTCGAAGCAACTAATATTTTGTTACTGCGATATTGTGTTTAGTTGATACTATACTAAAAAGTAGAAGTTGATATTTTATACTAAATATAATTATGGGCAACTTTCAAGAAAAGTAATTATGGTTAATAGTATCAAGTGATACATTGCGAGAATCTATTTCAATGCAAAAGTTTAATTCTAATTAACCAATTATTACAAAAAAACATCCAACAATTTACAGGTATGTTTTTTTTACCGTGTGCAACAAGTTCGGTTAAATGTAAAAACAAATATATTCGAAAATTTACCGATGGATCGTAAACTTCCCCATTGGCGAGGATCTGACTGCCCTGCTCGCCGCCCACTGCGAACACGCGCCCGCTCAAAGTAGCCACGCCCGGCTGGATTCGCGCTATTCGCATTGGCGACATTTCCTCCCATTCTCTGGTAATTTATTAAATATTTACTACATTTAGTCCAATTAATTCTGCTGCAAATCGAACCGACACCTTAGGGATTCATTTTGTACGCAAACACATATCTATATGTACAAAAGATCAAAGTGACCGATTTATGTATCAGCCCATGGCGTAACTGTGGAAATGAGACTTTTTTGAGCAGAGATTTCTAGAGTACCATCACTTAGGGATTAGAAATAACGTGAAAACATATGTAAGAATCATTCAAACAATAATAAGATTATTGATTGATAATATACAGTAAGGTACAGGTGTAAGAACAACTCGAAAAAAAGTGTACTAAGTGACTAACGTCCGTTCACTATGTGTAATGTTTACCAAATGTAAACCAAAGAGTTTTAATGATTATTAAAGTTTGCATCTAAATTGTTAGCTTTAGAAACTTAAAATGTTTCATGTTTTCGTGTATGTACCTATATAATAATTTCAAACTTGATATACTTAGGCGATAAAAGGAATAAATAGATTATACTAAAAAAATCCCAGTGCAATTCCAAACAAACAATCTACGAGTTTTTAAAGATATGAGGGTTAATTTATATACTTAGTTAAAGTTATTTACTTTTAGCTCCTACAAATCAATGTAGTGATTCAACAGTAACATAATATAAATGTAATAATAGAAACATGCTCTTTACTTGCTGGACAACATGCACACAAATCATTAAGGCCATATGTCCATTACGCATAGAATAATGCGTAGACGTACATAGATTTGCATAGATGTCAATATGTTTATAAGAAATCTATTTTCCAAAATCGAAATGAAGACAATACAAAAAATTTACCGAAAGGAAAGATGACAAGGCTTATCTTCCATCTTCATGAATTTTCCTCATAAAATGTTAGATAACTTTTACTTTAAGTCGATCTCTGCCTTTCCATGCTTCATAAAACGTTAAGAAATATTCAATTTTCTTTTCTCTAAATATACGTCCTTGACTTTATTGGGTTATTAATTCAAGCTTTTTAATAATTGCAACAATAATATAATAAAATTACTTCACGATCTCATCTTGCAAATGGTTTTTAGTAAGTCAATGACCGATTTATATATAAAAATTATAATAAAATGCATACCCTGTGCCACACTCAAACTCATCTAACTTCCCTAGTTTAAATATAGTGTACAAAGGCCTGGCCAGTACTCCATATTTTTCATCAGACTTTCTTGATAAATATCTACAATTAGGGAAAATTATTTAAAGAGTGATACCGTTTATGTAGGTCGAATTTGAGCACTGAGGCGAGAGTGTGGTCGCTAGAGAGCGGTGGATGGAGTGCAGAGTCGTGGCACGAGCCGCCCGCAACCAGCAGCACTCGGCGAGCCCGAGCCCGCGGTTCCGCCAGCAGCGACACAAGGGCGCCGCGACCACTCTTCTGCAAACGATGTTTTCAAGTAATCTATATTAATAATAAAATTGTATCAGGACTGAATCTGTACATTAAAAAAAATCCAGTAATTTTTATATAGGTGCACTCTGTTATAATATATATATGTAATACAGATGTCAATATATCACAGTAAACCCAATAAACAGACTTAGATGATACTTGGCATATTAGTAACTTGTATTATGGGTCATAAATCTATGATATATTTCACAGCGGTAAATGGTTCTCCTTACGTGGAATAAGAAATAAAAGTTAAATTTGATATAATAGTTTGGAAATAAAATAAAAAGTGTTGGATATATAAGTTGAATGGAGGGCAGTTAAGAAAACGGCGACTCTTTAGCTACAGCTATTATAATAAGTTATTATTAAATTTCTACAACAAATAAACAAACGCATTTATATTTAGATGAACTAAAAATTTTATGAGTAAACATTCAAAAGAAGAAAAGAAGGAGAAATTTACAGAAAAATAAGCAATAAATCTTACCATATCAATAGTAACAGTTTTCAAAGCAACTTGTATGGATGGATCCTGCACAGTTTTTATCGCATCATCCAATACTTCTGGTGAGATAAGGGGTAGACGCACGTGGCTCAAAACTTCAAAACAATGGCGTCTTCGGCAAGCTGGATCGTGTTCTAGCCATTTTATGGCTGGATATAAAACCTGTGCGAAAAGTTTTTAACTGAAGTTCTAATTTTGTTTATTACTTATTGGTAGTACACACAAAATTAAAAATATATGCCCTTAGACCGATCTACTCCGATGTTGTGAGCACTATTAATGCTATACTGCATGTGTAATTCTGTATCCGTTAGCACTCATTGATGACATAAATAATTGAGACTGGTTTTTAATCAGTAAGTCTACTTGAAGTATCTCCTAGTAATGTATCAATACAATCTAATACTGTTTAAAAATATGTCAATACATTTTTACCTATAAGGGGTACTTACTATCTTCATGTGTTAAAAATTGTGAGCACACATTACATAGCATTTTTCAGTGAAATATATATTTACAGTGTGCAACTAACTTAATACTTTATTTATGGATATATAATTATACCTGCGCCTCATTGTCAACTTTTAGCTGTTCTGAAGATAGCAGTGTTACAAGTTGCTGTAGTGGTAATTCAACTAATTCTTCTCCATTGGCGACGACATTCCAATTTGCTTGTGCATGTGACAATGCTTCCTCTGCTAGTTCAGTACAATTGTGTGTTTCTGCAAACCTGTTAGCATTTATGATACATTTACCATAACTGGTATATTTTGTTCACTTCATTAGTATAACTCACAATAACATACAAATCATTAAAATTAAAAAACCCTGTTGTGGGTTTCCCAATATTTTTAAAGTCTACTTCAATAATTATGTGTATGTGTAAACATTAATTTTAATTATTCTTTATTGAACAATGATTAATGTTATTGTTAACTTTTTTATTATTTAAGATGAATTCTACATATTCTATACAAATTCTAGACATTCCTAAGACTTCACCTATAAATGCCAAGGGCGTTTGAAGGATGCAACTCTCTCTTCAGATATTCACCACAAACTGTAACCAGTTCCTGTAATTGTAGCATGTCAGCTGCTATCAATAAATGCTGAACAGTGGCCTTATCAATTATAATTTCACCTGAAAGGATGGGTTAATTTATTACAACAATCCCAAAGACACTCAATCAATCAATTACGTCAATATATTAATCCTATAATTTCAAGAAAGCAGTGTGTATAAGACTGTACTTGTCTTTGGCCATTTTATTTAGGGCATAATGTATTGGATCCACTAGTTTGTGTAAGCTACATACTTGAGGTCAATTTTAAGAATTTAGTTATGTGAAGATGAAGTAAATTGCACATTCAAATGTTCAATAATAAAATAAACTAATATACAATAATGCAATTGCTGTCTGGTGGAATCTGAATCTTCACACTCCCCTCCTGAACAAGACTTTCACGGTGTCCGGCGAGTATAGACAGTCTAAATCGTCACACTCCCCTCCTGAACAAAACTTTCACGGTGCCCGGCGAGTATAGCACTACAGGTCAGCAGACTGGGATTAGATACGGCATTTCTTCTTATACTTGGCGACAGGTGTTCTTTTAGTCTGAAGATCCGGCGAGCTGCGCGGATGCTATAACCGATGTGGTATGTCAAGCGATGGATTAATTCATCATTTTTCTGACGTCCCCGTCGGTGGCAAAGCTCGCCTTTGGTTTAGCGCTGAATGTGCTCAGACTGTGAGGCACAATCATTCGGCGTAATTATCTTGGGTATTTATATATTGGGAAGAAGCACCATGCAAGACAACTATTTATAGGTGGTTTGAGAATTCAAACGCTTTCGTGTCAATTCCCATGATGAAATTCGTGAAGGTTGCCCGTGCACCGCTGTGAACCACAAAAACATTGATGCTGTGCGTCGTATGATCGAAACAGACAGGCACCATGAGATCCGGACATCTTTGGACATAGGAATGAGTCAAATACAGTCAATCCTACACAAACATTTGGGTTTGAGAAAGCTGCATTCTCGATGGATCTCACACAATTTGAGTGATGCTCAAAAAACGGACCGCACCACTTGGTGCTATGCTGTTTGCCAGATACAACGAAGGGGCTTCAAATTTGTTGTCGGACATAGTAACAGGTGACGAAACATGGATTTATAGCTACGATCCCAAAACAATGCAGCAATCGAGCGTATGGGTCTTTCTAAATGAGCCGAAACCAACCAAAGTGGCACGCCTGGAATAATTAAAACTTTTTTTAATAAAACTGGACACGTGGCGACTGTAGCTTTAGAAAATCGTCGTACCATGAATAGTGACTGGTACACGACCATTTGTTTACCGAAAATTATTTACAAACTCCGTGAAAATAACAATAAACGCCGTATCATCTTGCACCACGATAATGCAAGTTCCCACACGGTCAGAGGGACAAATGACTTTTTGAAGGCGAAATGCGTACAACTTATAAGTCATCCAACATACAGTCCTGACCTGGCACCGTGTGACTGTTCCCAAAAATCAAGAACCAATTACGCGATCGACGGTTTTTATCACCAGAAGAGGCTGTCGAAGAGTATAAAAAACATATATGTGACGTCACCACGGAGGAGTGGCACAAATGTTTTCAAAATTAGTTCAATCGTATGAAAAAGTGCATTGAAGCAAACGGAGAATATTTTGAGAAACAATAAATTCATTTTTGCCCATTAGTAGTATTTTTTTATTATTGATTCTGGAAACTTTTAGTGCGCCCCACTTATAGGATACATTTTGGAAAGTGTATGCAGGAATTGTTGGAAACAATTCCCCCATCGACATTCCTCCATCGGACAACTCGGCTTACGGCGGGTACCATCCTTACGTAACGAATGTACTGCCTGTACGGACAGCGTAGTTTGCGTTGTCATTCATGGTGCGCACTGCAAAAGACTAAAATAACTTGCCCGCGACGTGTTCCCGCCTTCTTACAATGTGCCAGTCTTCAAGAGGGGAGTGAATAGGATTTTATAAGTTAGTGCGTTCAACATCTTTGACTTCATCACCACTTACCAAGGTGAGTTACTAATTTCGAATATGCAACAAAGTGGCGCTGATCGAAACATAATCATATATAGCTGAGGTGTTTTTTCATAGCTGTGTAAATTGTGAATGACTTAAATGATTAAGTTAATATTCAGGTTAATGTCAATTTTTGTTAAGATGATTCATTATTGTAATATTAACTGATACGCACTGCTATATTTAACTAGTTGATAAATTATATATTTATATATAGAAAATATTGATATTAATAGGTTATTGCAAAACATGATCTGCTATGCTAGCTGGTTAATTGTATAAAAAGTCATCTATTTACAATTGTTATGAAGGCATATGGTCTTTGAATTAGAATTTTATTTGAAATAGTGAGATTGTTTTACATGTCTCTATTACCTGTGTAAATAAAATCAATTATCATAGGTAGTATGCCAGGTGGAACACTTGGTAAGGCGACATGACTCTTCTGACTCTCCTCCAATCCAACACTAAACATTGCATCAAAATATTCACAACTAGCAGCCAATACCACCCGATGTGCCTGCAAACAGAAATATTTAAATTAATTACATAAATTTAACTCATAAATTGATAAAATCATTACCTGTTTTAAATGGATATGTTAAACATGTTTAATTAACTGGTAAGTCTGTTTAGATGTTATTAACTCATTTTAGACAGACCTTATATTTTGATATATGTTATTCAGGCCAAAAGTTCAGTATTCACCAGCTTAACAACAGTTTTTATGTCAACTTAGTTACTTATAGTGATAGCAGAAGTATTCAAAACACATTTAAAAAGAATCCTCATAACCCTGGGACTTCAATAAGCAACACCTCCTTCACATACTCTTAATAACATTCCTATATTGTAGAACATAAGGTTTTTATGGATTTGATAACATAATGTTGGATTTTATAACATTGCCAAAAATTAATCACCATAACAATACCACAATAATTTCTGGTTGTTAAATATACTTATATTCTACCTTATGTTACCATCAACCATTGATACAAAGTACCTTTTCTTTATGTATTCAAAATAAATTGCCCTTTACGTAATTCTAATGGAAATATTTTAAACTCATCAATTTTATTACAAAACTAAAAAAATACTTGTATTATGGAGTGCAAAAAAGGCAAATTTATTTTTTTAACTTTAAAGCAGGATGTCATTAAATTATTTTATGAAGTATTAAATTTCCATAAATATAAATATCAATTATGGTAGTTTAGTCTTAAAAAAACACTGCAACCTATGACATTCTGAGTCTCACTGAGATGAGAATGACTGAGATTTCCTTAGAAAGCTTTATGTAAGTAATGCTGCTAAGTGACCATTCTCAACAAATTACAAAATGGAATAAAGAATAAAATAAAATATATAATAAATAATATAATAAAATATATAATATAATAAAAAAAATAAACGCTAAAACACTATTCTCACCCGAACTTTAGTTTTTCCAGATATTAAATCTATGTCACAAAACCTGCCATCTCTTCTAAAATGGCTTAGATTCAAAGAAACCTTTGTGGCGAGTTCATTACATTTATAGGGCCTCGAGCCTTCTTTGCTTATAAACTTGTCGTAGATAGTCGAAGACATATTGTCTTCAGTACACTTCGATTATATCATGTTATTATTATTACTCTCAAATACACACAAAAAACATCTTAGAAATCCAATTACTTATGGCACATACTGTTTCTTTACTTATAAATAATTTTTAAATAATTTGAGTGTCGTACACACAAAAATCACACGAAACGCAATAATTATCTAGATAATTAGCATGAATTAAAAGGAAGAATCAATGTAATTTTACGGTATTTTATCTCAGGTAAATAATAGAATACATTAAGAAATAAAATAAATGGATGAAACAAGACCAAATCTGTCAAATCGATGTCTCAGTTTCTCTACCTTAACATGACACTTGATTATATTAATTGCCAAAATTGACAAATGGCAGCGTCACACAGCTTGACGGTATGCTCATTTTATCACGTACCAGTTCGTACTAAGCATGAATATACCTGTAAATTTTGATACTCTTGAAGGTATTCCCAAATACCGGATACATAGTAATAGTTCAAAATACTTCCCAATATGGGTTTTGTTTTGCTAGGTATTTTTAATGTAAAAATCCTAGACTATAGTATTTAAATTTTATCGGGTCACTAAAACAACTCTTATATGATTTCAAAAGTTTTAACCATACGACCCACTTTGGGTCTCGCACTGATAATCTTTGAATATAGCAATGTGGTGTAATAGCGTGGCGCCCTAGTGCGAAGTGAATGCGGCGCACCAAGTTTTACCCCGGTCACTCACATGCGCGCAAAGGTTTGAAATTTCTAGGAATGTTTGCACGAATGTGAGGGACTGATAAGCAAATGGGTTCGCATATGAGTATGCAAATCTATTTGCGCACCCCCCTACACTTCATCCATTTCCAATATAAAGAGTAGCTGGAACTACTACTATAGTACGTATTAGTAGTTAAGTTTATAGTAATTATAGTAGACGCTGCAAACTACGAAAAATGAAGGCATCTATCACCTATGCAATCGTGTGCGCAATTGGTCGCACGAATGTGTGGGAGATTACACGAATGTTCGAAGTTCGCGCGCTTTGATGTGCGACAAAAACCGACACAGCTTGGAAAACCACGAATGCATCAAAAACTTCGCATAATCATTTGCGAAGGTCGTCCTACACTTGTAGGTTCGCGTATTCGCGCGAATGTGAGTGACCGGTTTTAGCAACACGGTATAAAAATAACCAAGCCATTTGCCCAGTATTTTAGTTTATACACGGTATGTGTACGAGAAATTTATACCAGGTTTTAAAACCGATTCCAGTAAACATACCTCATCTTTACTCTGTACACGTATGATTTTAAAGCCTACCAAGACCCGTAGAATTCGCCCTATTGGCGGTTTAAGGAGTTTTAAGTGGTTAAGGGGTTAAGCCAATCCCACAACATAGGAGTATTCTTGAAGATTTTAATAATAATAAAAAAAATCTTTTGAATCACAGGTTAGGAAACAAAACTATTACATCGATATTTAACCTAGGAAATGTCAGTGTATACTATCTACGATTCTGCAGTTATCTATGATTACATTTATTTTGCTTTGCATTATAAAAATATTTTAATTTTCTTGATAAATTGATGTCAATAAATTAACAATATTATTAACATTAACATACTTTAAGTAGAAATGGTGTTAGTTGTGGCAAGTAACAATGCTCGCAGCTTTTAGAAGTATGTTTAAACGAAGTACTTTAAAATCTCCTGAAAAGAAAAAAAATCCTCAAAGTTCCTTGTTACTTACTACGCTTGGCAGTTTACTGGAAGATATTTTATTTTGGAAAAAATTATGGCTGTCTTTGTTGTTTATTTGTGTTTTTCACATTTTATTTACGTATGTATATTATTTGTACTTCAAATCATGTGTATTAAATTTATTTTAAATAACTGTATTTCAGCAATAATTTCTTTCTTTGAAAATAATATTGTTTCAATACATTACAGTATGTTTTTGAAATTTTTCAGCCTTTGTGTCTATCGACAAGTTAACTTGTTGCAATCTCTTTTCGTTACTTCTGCAATAATTATGAGTGTTGATGCATTCGAAGCTTGGTTGAAATATAAACATAGGACAAATTGTTTAAAGCGTATATCTCGGGAAGAAATTTGTAGACTATCATCAGTATTAAATGAGTTAATTATTTGGTTTAATAAAAAAATGAGTAACCTGATTTACTTGAGGGATATCAACCACACTAAGGTACTTTGACTTTTTATTATAATAACTTTAGTCATAAAATCATTTTGTCCTATTCTCATTGTTTGTTTGTGTGACATTTTTTTTTTATTTCAGGCCTTTCTGTTAATTCAAATGTTTCTGGGCATAATGTTTTTCACAGGGAAGTACACCAGTGGATACACAATTACTTACGTGCTAGTTATGTTCATTTGTTTTCTGCCAAAAATTATACCTCTTATTGTAAAGCTACTCAGGAAAATTCAACTAAATGCAGGTAATTTAATTCTGTGTCATGTTGGTTAATAATTATTAGAAATGAAATTAACAAGAAAGTTTGCTACAGAATCAGATGCTGAATTTGAAGGACTCATTCCTGAAATATCAGATGCAAATATGGACCTATTATCAATAGAACCAGAATTTAAACCAGTTTTTGATGAGAAACAAAGTTTAGGTGATTATAAATTTATATTTATAAAAAGTTCTATTCAATGTTTTTTTTTATTTAAATAATAAAAAACTGTTTCTTCCAGATTACTGGAAACCTGTAGATGAACCCCTGGAAGAAGCCAGTGATAGTTCAGATAATAGTAGTTCTTTAGTAACTAATTTATCTGCAAATAAAATGCATTCACTAGATAAAGATGTAGATACCTCGGATTCTAGTGAAGATGAATATATACTACAAGGTATTGTTATAAACCAAATTTTGATTATAAAACTGCATTTGTACAATGATAATCAAGCTTACACATTTTTATTTAGCAGAACAACAAAATGAACAGTTCCAGTCATCATTGGAAGTTCAGCCAGTTAACACATGGTCTGACGCTGCTTATAATGTTTTATCCAATTTAAGTGGGGCAGTTGTAAATATGGTTTATACACGGGAAGACAAAAAAAGGCAGCGTGTATCAAGTATTGATTCTTCTGATGGTTTTGAAATGATTGATAAGAATGACATAATGTAGAAATTATAATAAACAAGTTAGTGAATTTGTATTGTTTATTAATGTTTTCTTACTACCGAATCAATACATTATAATATACTTTTTTTATTATTTTACACACTGCAGGACATATTTTCTAGCTTATTCATTAATTCTTGATGTTGTTTCTTTAAAGCTTTAAGTCTGAAGGAATGTAAGTTGTTACGTGCAACAAGTGCTTCTAACATCGGCCTGGAAATCTGTAATAAACATTGAATATTAGTTTTGGAATGTCAGTGTAATCACACATTTCATAAGGATTAACTAGAGTAAGGTTAAATTTAAGTTATTGCATAATTATTTAAGTTGTGTTGTCTTACTAAACAAAAAATAAGATAGGTTGCACCTTATCTACAATATGGCCTATGGCAATGGTTCGGACCGCTGTGTTGTGTTGATGACTGAGAATATCATCTGAATCACCTTGGCCTGTTTCAATCCTAAACGCTTCATCTTCTTCTTCTTTTAAAATTTCTGGTAGTTTGGCCAAAATCTGTATTTTAATAATTTCAGTAACATTAATTCTTATTGATTATTTCATATAACATTTAGGAATTTCTTATTTTTAACAAAATATAAATATATCCTTGCCTGAAAATTATGTTGTATAAGTGAATCATTGTTGTTAGTTATTTCTAAATCAATCTCTCTTCTACTTTGATTAGAACCCTCATTAATTGATTGGAAGCATGTGACTTGGATCTGGAAACATCAATAACATATAAATAAATTTATTGACCTAATTTTTGCATTTTTTTTTGCTTTTATCAAACACATACAAATAAGCGCTTACTTGTGGAGCTTTCGTAGTTTGGTCCTTTAAAAATACAGCAAATATTAATCCTACAAAGCTCGAGTCCATTCTTTGATACATTGATTGTGTTGCTAGATCTGTAATGAATATATATATCTCTAATATATAAAATTCTCGTGGCACAGTTTTAGTTATCATACTCCTCCGAAACGGCTTGACCGATTTTGATGAAATTTTATATGCATATTCAGTTGGTCTGAGAATAGATTATCTATTTTTTAAGCGATAAGGGTGGTCCACCCCAATTTTTTATTTTCTTTTTCGGACAAAACTTTTATTTTCATTTTTTTATGATTTGGCATTAAAAAATACATACAACCCTAAATTTTCACCCTTCTACCATCAACCCCTATTTATTAATAGCAATATTAGTAATTCAATAATTTTCAACCCAGGTCGATAACTGTTTAATTATGATTTGATAAGTTATCTCTGTAAGGCATCTACCGGTGTAACTTCTGACCCAGTAAACAGCACAGAGTAGGGATGAGATCTCTTTTCTCACTACCTACAGTTTTCAGCCATTATTATTATTGTTTGTGCATTAATCGTAATAGTGATGTTTAATATTATCATTTTAGGATTTCAGTGTTATTTTCAAATAAATTTATTAGTAATTCATATCACACCATGTTTTTCACACGGACAATTATATGTGATATGCTCCCGAGTGGGCAAACTAAAGATGGGATAAAAAAAAATATTGTACACTTTATTGCGTTAAGGGATTGATATTGTTTTTTAGTAACATTATTAATAATTTATATGGCAAAACAATGTTTGCCGGGTCAGCTAGTATGTATATATATTTTGATGTATATAACAGCAGAGACCATAGGCAATGCCTAAATATACTCATACAATTGACCAATGGAGTCAACCACATAGATTCATTATAAAAATTATAACACTATTTAATAGTTACATTATATTTAAACGGTAACAGCTTCTCTTACCACATCAAGGGTAATAGACTACTCAAAATTCTTACACTGTGCTATAGATTATTGAATATGATACTTACCAACATGTGAAGGCCAAACAGTGATATGTGGGTGTGAGTGATACCAACCCACAACCCTTAAAGGTCTACCCACTTCTGCAGCTAGTTCTTCTGCTCTCATAGTAGCTTGGACTAACTGTTCCTCTGAAATTTCTACTCTATCAGGTTTCTTATCCAGTCGCCGTAATATAACAGACGACACTATGGATACAAGTGAATTGTCATTGTGTACCTGATAAATCAAAAAATCAATTAGCATAAAATGTGTTGCTAAATTATTAGCTTGTTTTTAATGAAGTTCAAAGATTTCTAGCATAAGTATTACAATTAGATTGGGATTGTAGGGGCACTGCCCATCTTTAGTCTTATAATAAAACAGTTGATTCTATTTAATTTTTCGTAGGGCAATCATGTATTTGTATATATACTCGCCTTTTGTAAGGATAATGGACGACCTATGCCAGACTATTACTGGCTAAACCACAATGGATGTTTCTTCACACCACAACTAGCTTAAAACACAGGCACACTTTGTGCACTCTTCTGAGAGTTTAAGTCAGGCTTCAAGCTGACCTCACCTAACCATGGTACAGTCTACTACAAAACTCACAAACCAGAAATGTCAGATCATTTTCATTGGTGAACACAAAATTTATAACCTTATCACTCTGTAACTAAAATGAATAACGAGAAATGTTTTAAACGTGTTTCAACTGCAAAGCTTAAAGTCAGTTTGTACATTGGGGTCAACTTACTAGCACTGGCACTTGCCAATTTACTCGCACCACATCGGTATCGCCTCAAACTTTTCGGGTGTCCTTGTGCAGCCATAACAAAACATACTAACAATGGGCTTGTACATATTTTTGTGAAGTAAAATCTAGTTACTTAAAATTATGTTATTATTCACTTTCAAAACCACAAAACGCCTAAAAAGACTAGGAGAAAAGTATTTTACTGTGCACCGTGCAGTCTACCGTAAATTAAGCCAAAGATAAATTAGAAGTGTGTCATAATTATTTACGTACTTCACCAATTAGTAAGCCCATGATTTCTTCTTTTTCTGTAGATAATGCATGTTGACAACATACTAGTGTAACATCTGTTGATAATAAAACTTTGTGCAACATGTCTCAGTTAATTATGATCGATTAACTATTGAGATACCGTATTAACTTCCACTAGCCCTTCAGCAAAACAAAACAATAGTTACAGATAGCGAATACCTTTTAAAAATTGGAATCGATTATAATTATTAAACAAAAACGCAATGCTAATCCTCAAATTCATATAGTTACTTTGGCAATTTTTTTTCTACAGTTAAATCAAAATACCTATTGATCTATTGCCTACTTCTAACACAGCTAATCATAAATACAAGTAGCATTTTATAAGCATCATCAAGCGTATCAGCATTATGTGTGTCTTAAGTCTGCTGTGGTTCGTGGTGCAGTACAGTGAACATTATATACAAATGTACTCTGTGGACTTATATAATTGACAGTAGTGGTGTCCTGGTGGGCAATTTTGACATAAAGTAATGGATTCGATTAGGAAGATGTCTCGAAATATTTCGATTACAATCTCTTTTTTTACATAAAATAAATTAATGCTTGACAACAATCCCACCTGATGATTAATGGCGATGAAGTCTAAGATATTGAACTAATCATTAGTAATTACTAATTTGTAGAATTACTAATTCGTTGTTCGCATCTATCTAAGCTGCAACAAAACTATATTATTTTAGTTGTCGATAAGTTTACGGATTTTAAAAAATATACTTTATTCATAATGGTTCATTAAACTTTGCGTATGGTAGGACCCTAGAGTTAATAATATTAACTTTATGGGTAGGACATATTTAACGTACCTTTTATAAAGACATTTAAGATAAAAATATATTTTCGAATATAAACCGCAAAAAGATATTTAAAGAAACAATAAACGACGACCTCTTAGCCCAGTTGGTAGTGACCCTGCCTGCCGAGCGTGGGGTCCCGGGTTCGATTCCCAGCCGGGGCAGATATTTATGTGACAGATAAATGTTTGTTCTCGGGTCATGGGTGTTTGTGATGTGATAATTGTGTATGTCCATGCCACCCGCAACACAGGAAATCCTAGTGCGGGGGTGTGAGTGTGTAAACGTTTATTTTATTATTAATTAATTAATTTATTATTTAATAATTTATGTGAGACCCTCACTATAATTTTCGAATTACAATATAAAAATCTATTGCGATTAAGAAGCATTTTGAACAAATACAGACAAAAATTATTACAACTGACAACTCATGGTCATATTTACAGAAACGCAAAAAAAGATTAATAATATAAAAAAAATCTTATTTCATACTGGCCATATATACTATTATTATTTAATGTCCAAGTTTGTGATTTTTTGCAATATTAAACGATGCCGGCAGATTGGAGAGTATAAGAAGTAAAGGACAAGATCGTAAAAGAGTAACAACAGATAGGGGAGATAGGGCCAATAGATTCATTGTAAGCAGTATCCTCACAAATCGCACGTCGACTTGTTGCGAGGTACGAAACAAGCTACAGGAAGTTGACTTAAGGAAGCTGATGCAGGAGGTACTTGGCCGCCAGAGACCTTTTGCTCACCTCAGGTCATCGTGTAATTCAGTCTAGATTTGATCATTCGCACTGAAATTGGGAAAAGTACTCTTTACTGATGAGTCCCGATTCTGTTTTAAGTCAGATGATGGAAGTGTAAAAACATGGAGACGACCCGGAGAAAGATACACTTGGTGTAACATTGTTGGAAGAGTGGTGGTGGGTCAGTTAAAGTATGGGGTCGTATTTGATTATCATGTACGGAGCTACTATGGTCGCATTACTTCTAGTCCGATCTGAACACCAGGCGTATAACTGCACAGATAGTCAAAATGAATATAAGCGGGAGCACCCTTCGCGGTACAATGCCATTGTCGAATCGCAGCGTAAAACTTATTTCTTTTGTGTGCATTCGTTGACTGTTTGCTGTAGACACATTTACTAGCGCCACCCACAGAATACAGTAATACTCCATTTTATGAATAATAACCTATTTTTTACAATTATGTGTAAGATAAAAAGATATTGTGTACGTGAAAATGATACCGTTTGGTACAGGGCTTGCACAAAACCTATCGACATGTGGATAATTTTTAAACAGGTATAATTACATATTTTTTGTTTTACCTAGATTTGTTCATATTTTGCAGTTTTAGTTTCCGTTACAGCTTTTGAACACATTGGACAGAAAATAGATTAGACAGTTATAAAAGTGCATCTTTGGCTTTTGAATATAATAAGCTCCTTAGATTGATAAAATATGCAGCAAATGTGATATCATATTTATTGACTAATTTTACTACTTCAAGGTTTCCTGTAAATGCAGTTCCAAAAGGAAAATGGATTCGAATGTTGAACCAGATAGGTAAGGTTTCTTACAACGTTTACTGTACACATTTTAAGGGCAACTATTTCGTTCTACGAAATCAGACATCTTGTTAATGACGAATTTATACTTACAAAATTCGTTGGTTTGTTCATTTCCGAGGGCAATAAGTTATATAAATTTACATCAAATTAATTAAAACCAATAATAATAATTATTATTGTTTTCTTTAGTGCCTTCTAATCACGTTTTGTTTTATTTCAGTTACAAAAAAAAAGATATGTGATATATACAAATATAAAGAATCCCATTAATAAGGTTAAGTTTAGAGTAGACGAAGCGAAGTAAAGAGAAGAAAAATCTCGATTCCCCGTGTCACGTCAGTGAATTCCCCGATATTCCCCGGTTATTTTTGATTCATGCCCCGAAATGATATTTTTAAAATAAAAACACTGTTTTATACAAAATTAGTTTAGTATACTTCTAAAAATATTATGAAATACTATACCTTATAAAAAAATTAACTCACATCTACAGACTACATGTATACTATTCAGAACAAGTAAGTTATCAAATTTGGCGGGAGTAGCTATAGAATCCCTTTATGAACACGTATTTTAGGTAGGTAGATTTTTTTATTGAATGAAATTAAAAATAATTTTAATCGTTATATTTTAATGCTAAACATGCATCTGAACTGTTTTTTTAACAGTAACTGCACTTTTTAATCACTTTTTAATAATTATATTGAAAATTTTCACAGTACGCGCCAATTTAAGAAATCGACAACCGTAATCAATGAAATAATGATGATGTAGAAATGGATCCGTTCAGAAATATAAAATCGTATTTAAATGACAGTTGAGCAGGCATTTGAGTGGTGTTGGCATTCATAATTATGTTAATAGTGCCTAGTTGTATCTGCCCAGTCGGAACGAGATGTTTTAGTTGTATTACTTAATATAAAATAGTTCAACGAAAATATAGATCTGGATTCCCCGAAATTCCCCGATTTTTGTCAGTCCCCGCACTAACCCACAATTCCCCGCAAATTGAGGATTTTCCCCGCGATTGACAGCACTACATAACAAAGAACATTTTGACAGCATTAGTTGTTAGAATTTGACAACTTACAGCTGTGAATTGATTTTCAGTATATAATAATGTACTCTGTGGAATTGATCGAGCAAGCACCCTTTCGTTCTATGCACTTATTATGAAAAATTATGTATGCTGCGCAATGTACTTATATATATTTTTATATATATTACATAAGCAGTTAAAAATCTCTTATTTTAAATATTGTTTTACCTTAAATAAATGTGTTTTGAAAATATTTTATTAATTAAAACTTAATATGTCTACAGAGCCATCTAACGCAAATTGATGTTACTATTTAAACAGAGCAGATACAATGTACTGACTGCCAAGACCCTGATTCTAACTATAATTATAATCTGTGGATACTGCATTCATTCATTCATTCATTCATTCATACATTAGCATTAGCTAGCTACAATTATAGTAATCTGTGATTAGCATATAATCAACGAGTAAGTTGGGACGATAAAGAGTTACTATATTTTCTTACTTTTATTTTCATAGTAGTGCAAATTATTAAAATATATATTTGTTTTCAGTTATAATACATTTTACCTATATTTGTTCGAAATGCTTCGTAATCACAATGGATTATCATATTTTATCAAGAAAATTGGATTTATAAGAGCCTCGCGTAAGTGATTATAATTTATAAAAATAATATTTACAGCTTATTTAAAAAAATATATTTTGCTTATTAAATTTTAAAAAATAAATCACCCTTTTTTTTAAGAAACAAAAGATCGAGGGTTTAGACGGAGTACTTAGATTTTTAAGGGGGTGTTACGTTAATTATATTATCTGGAGCCACTAAAATTTCAAGCCCGCACTTTATTACCAAAAACCTAAATTAATGATTTTTAAAGATTTCTGAACGCTTGCGCCTCTAGGGACATGTACTTGTAAACCATTTATTCCAGCTAACACATTTTTGAGGATTTGGTTTTGTATTTATTTGTGACAGTTACAAATGATTATTTCATGTAACATTAGAACCAATGCCTATATTTTTAGAATTGCAAGCAAGTCAGTTATCTACTGGTATAAGGGATGAACCATCTAAGCCATCAATAAAAACATCAATTCCTGGGCCTAAGACAAAGCAGTTGCTACAAGAACTTAATTCCCTGCAGGTTAGTGTTAAGTAATAGCTAGAAAACTGACTTCAGTTTCTACTTTATTAATTGGTAGTCTAGTCAAAAACCATGCCTGTGAGTGTGGTAGTATAATAGTTGGTTGTTTGTTGGATATGAAGTTTTGAAATGTGAGAACTCTTTAGAATTAACATGACAATAAAATATATGATACTGTACAAATTGAGTTACTCTAGGACAAAATTACTTTAAATTTTACCTAGTCAATCACTAGTCAGTAAAATAGTTGTATAAGCTATTATTCTATATATGGTTCTTGTATTAATGTATTGTGTAAAGTTGATACAGGCACACTTAGGTCAGACAATCATTTAATTTTACTCTAAATAGAATATAGATTCTTAATAATTATTAGAGAAGAACGAATACAATTGATACTAATACTAATAAAAAGGAAAAATTGTAAAATTGTAATGTTTGTTAATTACACTTAAATTGATCATTGACCTGTATAGTTACTGCATATGATTGTTAGGGCACAGGATATGTCATGCAGATTGTGCCTAATCATATGAACATTAGCTACATCTATTGATTTAAAATTTTAATATTTTGCTATTTCAACATGATCTGATGCTAGAATTGATGTTTTCATAAAATGATCAGATTTTGTGAAATTACTTATTGTCATTGGAGTACACTGTTAACATTTAAAATGGTTAAATGATTTTGTCAACCACATTTTGTCAAATCACAAAGTACACCTCTATTCCTATGGTTTATGTGACTAAATTATTGTAGGTAAATGCTGGATAATTTTATGAAATTGTAATTCAACTTTCTGTCCATAACATGTACAATCCATAACTTTACCTTTACTACACAGTATAATATATGTTATGGTGCACACCAAATACAACATGATAGACTTTATGTAAGATATCCATAACAGTGATCTTTGCCAGGCAGCTTACAAATGTAAAAGTTGAGTAAATGTAAAAGTTGATGTGCAGCAAATAATTAAAATATTACATTGAATATGTTTTAGTCAATAGGGACAAATATACTCATGAAATATAACACATAAATCCTGAACTTAAATTATCCATCACACTGGTTCCCTAAACTCTTTTAAAACAAAAGTTAGAGAATATTACTCACAACTTTGATTTTGTCTTCTCACTACCTCCCTAATCCTATTTCATTAATTGCTAATTGTTTTAAGAAAATCATGGATTACCATAAAATTAATTTTAGCAAAGTTTCACATGAATAAAAGTTTTCTGACTGTTACACGGGTTGCAGACCAAGAGCTAAGCTAAGTTTGTTTAGCTTAGCTTGCATAGCTGACACAGTTTTCCATACTTGTGTGCAGACAGCAAACTATGCGAACTAAGGTATGTGAGCTAACTAAAATATGCGAAGCTAAGTTAGTTGTGTATGCCGATGTGCAGCTACACAAGCTAAGCTAAGCACCTCCCGGCTTCCCCGCACGCCCATCGCACATTGTTCGCCAGTGCTGTCTAGTGTCCTTTGTTGTACGCACGTTCGTTTTGTAGCGAATATGGAGCAATTTATTGAAATTGTTAAACAATTTCCTGTACTATGGAACACACAGTCAAAGGATTATCACAACTTAATTAAAAAGGATGTTTTTTGGAAAAGAATTTGCCTTCCGGTAGTTAGTATCTTGTATAGTAATATCTCCGATAATCAATGATAACAGATCATAAAACTGAACTCTTGTAACACGATAATATGTATAACTGAAAATGTTCATCATCTAACTCGTAAAATAAAGTTCTAAACTCTTCACTTGTGTGCCGAGTGTATATTGACATATCCAAGATCTTTTCTTAAATAATAATAATCTTCTTTTTCTATGTGTAACGTATTCATCATCGGAACTTTCTTCATCGATTATATTCATGGCGAGCGTCGTCCGTCTAATTGCACTTCGCAACACTGACTGAGCTTTGGCTTGGTTCTTGGTGTGCAAGCCATGAACTAAGCTAAATTTCCAGCTTAGCTTAGCCTAGCTTACTTAGTTTAGCTTTAGCATAGCTTAGTTTTCGGTCTGCAACCGGCATTAGTTACATATATATGCTATTAATAATAAACAAGAAAAATTCATATTCAACAATATAAAATAAACATGTTTAAATTCCAAACCAGCTACAGGACCAAATGTGGCCACTACGAAGTCAGCAAGATTGTAACAGTACATAAGTTCCTCCACAGCACCTAAGGGTTTTGGGGTGTAAGGAGCTCCATCGATCACTGAGCTCACACCAGTTTGCCCTGCTTGTTGTGCATTCTGTTGAACAATTAACGAGGCTATGGCAAAGGGTTCCTCCTGTTTGCGGTTCCTGGGCTCTCTACGAACTAGTTTATCCAGGCGGCATTCCTTCATGGTGGTCGAGTTCTTTACATGCCTGGCTAGCTCCCTCCTAGAATCAAATTTAAATGTTTTTAAGTGTTTCCAGTGTGGTGACAGTTATTATATACACTCAGATGGTTCATCTGCTCGTTTGTAATAGAAAATCCATTGGCTTTATCACTTCTTGCATGCAAATATGCTAATTTATATGAATTATTACAATTCTTATTTTAATTATTACATGGGCGCGATGGGCGATTAAATACTGAGCGATTAATATGTTCATGAGGGTCCGTGACTTTTTATTCCCCTGTATTATATTATGTGCAACAATCTGTTTCTTATCTTCCCTTATGTACTTCGATGTAGATTTATAGTCAATTTATAAAGTTTACTATTAACATTACGTTTTTTAGCAAGCCGGTTCGGTTCAACTATTTGCGGATTATGACAAAAGTATTGGCAATTATTTTGTTGATGCTGATGGCAACGTATTTTTGGACGCTTTCACTCAAATATCCTCGGTTCCTATTGGATATAATCACCCAGAGTTGTTAAACGCGTTTCAAGACGAACATAATCTCGTGAGTAGCAATACGTCTAAGAAATATTTCATATAAAAATTATGATTGTTATAAGTATCACTTCATGTTTTAGAAAGCACTGATAAATCGACCGGCTATCGGCGTATTTCCTTCAGCGGATTGGCCTAACAAATTGAAGAATATCTTGATGTCGGTTGCTCCTGCGGGTGTAACTAATATAGCCACAATGATGTGTGGTTCTTGTTCGAATGAAAATGCTTACAAGTCGGTTTTTATGTGGTATCGTACGAAAGAACGCGGTGGGAAAATTGTTTTCACCCCAGAAGAAACGAATTCTTGCATGATCAACCAACCGCCCGGCTCACCGAACCTTTCGATTTTATCCTTTGAGGTACGTGTTAAATTTCTTTTTTACCTAATTTTCGGATATGACATGCAATTTTCAAATTATAACTGTTAATGTTGGTAATAATTTATGAAAATGACTATCTATAATATTGCTTTATTTATTAATTCAATGTACATAGATATTAATATAATAAATATCCTGTTTATCTTTCTAATGTTACAATTAAATTTGTATATTGCGTCGATATGACCAGCGTATTTTGGTCATAATATAGATTATTTCACTACGCAAGTTACGATTTTAACTTATTGGCGGTTCACTGAAGTCAACGTAACCTCTACTCCCCCAGTAGCGTACTCCATTACGCTGCTCCAATGCGAATTAGTGGAGGGAACCCTAATATCAAAAGCTTTATTGCCGTCCGAAGATCTCAAGACAAATATAAACATTTAAGTATGACGATTCCTATATTAATAAAAAAAACGGAACAGCTTTAGGGTAATTTTTATGCCTGTGGTATTGAAATTTTACCACTAAAGGTTACCTATCCCCAATCCGACCGCTCCTGAAGTCACTCAATTTAGTATGATGCACAAGCCGTCGATCTACGAGTGCTTCGTCTTTAAAAATATAGTTTTTAGATTTTTAATCTAATCAAAATAGAAATAATTGCAATTACAGGGTAGTTTCCATGGTCGTACCTTCGGAGCTCTGTCTACCACTAGATCGAAACCGATTCACAAATTGGATTGTCCGTCATTCGATTGGCCGGTTGCGCCATTCCCCAGATACAAGTATCCATTAGATGAACATCAAAGAGAGAATCAAAAGGAAGACGAGAAGTAATATTTAGATTTATTTGAATCCTATAATTTTTTGCTTATTTTTTTCTCTCATCATTCTTATTTTATTGAATTATTTATCCTTCATTAAACAGAAGTCCGCGGATTGGCAATATTTACTAAGCAGTCAGACAAGAAGGCGACAAGTGGACAGAAGCAAAACTGTTTATTTTTGATCACAAGGCCTTTTCCACAGCAGTTACAAATTAATCTTCTTTCTTACGTATGCATATGACATCTTTTATTTTTCTATTCATTGAGCGACTGAATGATGTGTATGGCTAATATTGAATCAATATATGAATCCCAAGGTTTCTACTTAGAGGTTAATTTTTTTAATTTGTAATATTTTGTGTATAAGATGATTCGCTTCTTCGCTTTCACATGGTGTAGTATTGACCAACTACCACAAATGTCTTGTAAATAAAGATGGTATATTATAAAAATTGCATGTTAAAAGGAAATCACTCCATGGTCACTATGATTAACAACATACTACTTAATTGTCGCGTCCTACATGAATGAATCATGTATTTTAAATCATCAATAGTTATATACTTTTATGTAGTTGCTGTTTTCGGTTGGGTTTGTCATTTCTAAATTTGCATGTAAATTTTTTGCTACTATATAGATACAGTAACTATTACAGAATTATTACAGCTTCATTGTCATTTTATGTTATTCCCGATTATAAATGTTTGGAGAGTAACAAAAGTTAAGGTTCGAATTTCAGAAACAATTTAGAATAATTATATTTAGGTCACGTTCTATAGACCTTCTGATAGTCAGAGCTTTTCGGTATTGAAAAGGCGATAGTATATTCTTAACTGAACTTGTTGCCATATGAAACAGTTGAATCTATAAATTAGTTCGACCAATGGGGCATCATTGGTGTAAGTCTTTCTAAAGCACTTTTTCTTTTCGTCGCATTATGTCAGGAACCGATGCAATATTTTGTTTATACTCAAAAACATTTGAAACCTGTCTTCAAGAATAGTAGATACATAATGGTCCATTTTTACTAATCCTTGTGCGATAATTGCCTTTTAACCTTGTATGAAGTGGTTTGCAACGTTTGGGGTCTAAAACTAACCGTGAAAACATGTCACATTTCCCGGAAACGTAAATGTGGCGTAGATGTAACAAGACTTGATTATTTTTTCCGCTACGACATTCCTTAAACCTGTCATTCTTCGGTTGACTTGACCCCGTTTGATAAAAAAAAAATATCTTTTAAGATGTCTTGAGCAAGTCGCCGAAACCATAGAAGCATACAATAAGAAAGGAAAGCCCGTGGCTGGAGTTATAGTAGAGCCGATTCAATCCGAAGGTGGCGACCATGAAGCTTCGCCGGAGTTTTTCCAAGGTCTTCAGAAACTCTGCAAAAAGGTATTTCCAGTTTTTTTTTTCATTTTAGCCACCGCCACAGTCAATAAAGAATAGAAAGAGCATGATCTACAGCAGAACTAAACTTTTCTTATTATGGATAACACATGGTCGATACGTAACGCCGTTTTTATCAGGTTAAGCTTAGATCTGTAGAATGAGAACTGTTAAAACAGAACTCCATTATAGCTAAACTGGATTGGGAGACTATGAACGCTTTAGAACAATAATATGGAGAATTATTCGTTTTCACCTTTTTACGGGCCTTCACGCAAGAAACTAAAATCTTCAGATATGCACAGGCATACTAAATTCACATTAAATATTACAAACTCTGCGTAGCAATTATAATTCTTAAATTTTATTTGCTATGAAAATGTGATAGTCAATCTTTCAAATATAAAATATATATATATGTTCTCTCTAATCCTATCGACAAAGTCGGTCAACGGTACAGTCGGTTGCCTTCACAGGAAACTACAGATTGATGTACTCTAAACGATAGTCCGAATGAACCGGGGCCCCTTCAGCCAATTGACGCATCTATTTAAGCGATAACGTTTTATTCGTTAATCCCTCTGAACAAATTGGTCCCGATAATATTAATTTATTAAACGAAGTTACGTATGGAATGGTAACACCGATATAGCAGTAAATCGAAATTGACAATGTTAAAACCTAAACACTTAAAAGTTTACCCACGAGTTGTTGCCCGTAAATAAAATAATTTCCATTTTGGGAGGAGGACAGGGCGAGAAAGGCAATTCGGAATGTGTAAGGGCTCTATGGGGTGGTAGATTTTATAATATAAACAGTATTTAATTATGTTTTCGACCGGGATATGGCTAAGTATTGTCCATAATCATAAATAAGCAAGCTTTGATTGCTCAAATGCCAAATTATGTTAACATTATTGGTTTTTTTGTCTTAACTAATGTACAATATAAATATGACTGCCACATAGAATGGAATCGCCCTTATAATCGATGAAGTTCAAACTGGATGCGGGCCAACGGGCAAGATGTGGTGTCACGAATACTTCAACCTGCCGTCACCACCTGATGTGGTGACCTTCAGCAAGAAGATGCTAACCGGCGGATTTTACTCCAAACCAGAGTTCAGGTACTTAGGAACTTATTTAATTAATTATAAGTAACAAATTGAATCAAGAAAACTTAATTTGAAAATTGTGAATATGATAATATTGTGTCGTTTTCTTAGTGTATATACAATATAATCAATTTCAAGGTGGTATTAAAATACAAAACAATACTTCATTGAAAAGGGGTTGCATTATAAGCTATCGTTAAGAACAGTATTTGTAGAGTCAGGAAAGCTGTGTTAATTAATTATCATACTCATAAGCTTCTTGGGCTAATAGAACATGGAAATCTAGTTAAATGAATTTTGAGGAGAGGCACAGGCTTTTAGAAGTTAATGCGTTGAACATCTTACACTTTATCACCACTTTATCATCAGATGGGATTGTTGTCGAGCGTTAATTTATGTTATTTAATTATTATTAATTTTTATCCGCAAGCACAATGTATGATGATGGCCGCTACGAGCCGACTAACACTCGTAGAGTCTACTCACCCTGAGGATGCTCCTTTTCGGAGCGAAACTCGTGTTGGTGACGGTATGTATGTTGGTATATACTTTTATATATCATAATTGCATGTTTTCCTTTGTGGGAGGGAGGAAGGTTCTATGCATATATAGAAGTATATCCGTCATACATTGTGCTTGCGGATTGTTGCAAAGTAAATGATTACTAATTTAATAACAATGAATTTCCGCAAAGTAACGCCTCATACTATCAACTTTAACTTATGTTATTTGCAAATCGCTAAAGTGTTCTCGAATAATTAGTTCATTGTAAAAGTATTTATGGTACATAATTTAAATGTGAAAATATTTCCTACTCTATGTAACAATTATATTTTCAGACCTCCACATGCCTACAGAGTCTTCAATACCTGGATGGGTGATCCCGGTAAACTGATCCTCTTGGAGAAAGTACTGAGTGTTATTAAGAATGACAGTTTACTATGTGTAGTTAATCAATCGGGAAAAATACTCAAGAATGGCCTTCACCAATTAGAGAAGGAATTCCCCAACATTATCAACAGCGTCAGGGGACGCGGGACTTTCTTGGCTTTCAATGCGACCTCAACACAACTCCGAGACAAAATAAACAACGATCTCAAACCAAACGGTAAGTGTTTTAGTAGAAATAAGAACAAACTTACACAGAAACAAACGAGCAGATAGATTACCTTATGGTAGATGGTCACCGCAACGCATGACACTTTGAATTTGCTTCGTAACAGAATGTCGTATTCTGCGTTACGCAAACGATTAAACATCTCACCGTAAGTATAAAGACTGTGTGCAATGAGCTTGACTTTTATCTATCGGCCTTTTAAAGTCTGCTGCTGGTCATAGCACTGCCCTGATTGACGCCGTTCTGATCGTTCCGGGGCTTACTTCAACAGTAATGGGTAAACCAAATTAAATAAGAAACAATAAGCATGGTTTGTTATAATTGTGTGTTACTGTGACATGGGCCATTTCTTAGTATTCACAATAAGATTCTAAATTAAATGCAGGTATCCTGGGTGGAGTTTGCGGTGAAAATGCCATACGTCTCCGTCCAGCTCTAATCTTCCAACCTCAACATGCTGAAATATACTTGGACGCATTGAGAAAAACTCTGAAAGAACTTTAAGTCGATAAGATTTTGTATTACAGTTCTTAGTGCAATGCTTGGTTTAGTAATCAGTATTAGAAGTATGTGAAGGTACACATATAATTTTTTATTCAATCATATTAATAGGGCAGTGTAATTATAATGTTTTTTTTAAAGTAAGTCATGTCATGTGCCTCGTCAATGTCTTCCAAATATTAAATAAATACAAATATTTACTTTCTTAGATGGTAATATATAAAAACTGTTTTATTTAAATTATGAAATCTATTATATATTTCATTAAAATTAATATAAAATGTAACTGCATGCCTCAATTTTGTCTTCCAATATAGTCATTATTTCAATCAATACATTTTACTTTTATTTATTTCCTTCAGTATAATGTTTTATGGGAGCAGTTAACATAGTTTCTCCGAGCTCTATGCAAAAATTCACGCGTGAATTTAATAGAACTAAGGGAAACTAAGGTTTGAAATTTCAATATCAAGAATATCAAAACAATTAACCGTACGATTTCATTGTATATACTTCAATTAGATATGCCCTACATATCACTCAAAAGTAATAATGGATACATATCAGGTCAATAACATAATCTAATTAAATTACATTGTTTGGAATTGTGTATAATTTATTTTTGTTATATCTAATTATCTATTCTATTTATGATATCAAGAGTAGAAGGATCCTAATGAGCGTATTTAAGTAATAGTGTGACAGCGGTCAGTTTCCAGCAAGTGTCAATTGAAATTTGGCAACTACTAGCAAGACGTAGCAATGCACGCTGCATTGCATTGAGGTGCCTACTTATAGCTACGAAGAATTTTACAACCATATATCAATCCCTAAACTTTAATTTCAAAGATAAAAAATGTGTTTCTGTCTTTCACGCCACTACAGGAGCGGCAAGTCGATTGTTCTCTAAAGATAACCCTAAAAATCTGTATAATATATATATATATAACATTCCTACTTCTTGGTAGTTTGGCATATTTCGGTTGTGCTGTGCGGATCAAATCTAGAAGAAAATAATAAAACAAAAGAATCATGAAAGAATGAAAAGATTGTTCGTGTTCTTAATAGGCAACCACAAAATAAACAGTGTAAAGATTACTGAGTATTACGTTTCACTCAGTAATTTGGCTTCTAAAATAAGAACATCGCACGAGAAGACACTCGGTAATACGTAATAGGTATATTTCTCTAAATATAAACGTTCTTAATATAACTTTCACGATTCATAAATAACGGGCTGAATATATTCGCCGTGCAATGCTTGCTACAAGTATGTTTACGTTCTACATTGTGTTACATACATTGCTTACATTTCACATCACAATATTATTGCTTTTTACCAATTTGCACAAACTAGTTACTTAATTAATAATATCATTTTATATCACACTATTATAATTATGTGAGTTGCAAAAGGAGGATGCGAAATAAAATTACCAAACTTAAGTGTCATCTACTATATTTAATAATCAAATTATTGAAATATACGTACGTATTACAGGTACAGTAACTAACTACGAATAAGTAATAATCAAACACATAGGACGCCTTCCGTTCCGCTGAACCGACGACCTTAACAAGGTAGGTGATAGTGGCTGAATGAGAGCAGCAGTGGATTGATAAAAGCTTATATGGTAACGAAGAACCAAAAGCAAAAATCCCTGTGAGAAACGGTAAAATCAAAACAAACGTACAGTACCGTAATGCTACCGCTGTCCCCGACATGCACGATCCGAGGTACCGTACATTTATAGTGGTTGTAAAACTTAATTTTAAAATATTGGTATCGATTAAATGTGTGACCTAAAAGTAAACGTTATTTTGTAGTTACGTGTCACGTCACGTCACGTCACTATTTAATTTTAATTACTACGCACAATGCTGATTCATGATTTTTGAAACATGTTATTTTTCAAAATAGATCACTGAGTATATTTTTACTCTTCAAAAAAATATAGAACTGACAATTAGTAGAAGTGACAACATAATTAAATATTCAAGAATTTAATATATATCTACTACATCGACCTATCTACTTTGTTGCAGTTCCTGTTGACCCGGATTATAAAATAGGTCATTGTCCGGAGTGACCGGTGAACATAACTATTATTTTCAGGTTCAAATGCATCCACACCCTTTTACTGATCTCTTTGTATTGTTGACCTCGTTAACCATCGAATTGTTTGTCCGCTTACAAAGTCTTGTGAATATCATCCTGTTAAACGTGTTGCGAGAAGATGACTACCATTAAATTGTGGAACGCTACTAAAAGCACGTGATATGTAATATATGTAGAGATGTAAATATCACGTAGTACGTGATGTGCACTATATAAAAATGCGTGAATATTTGTGAATTTTATCGTACTGTTTAATAATTTTCTACTGATATGATTCTATGTTAATAAGAGATACTGATATTCCAGATACAACCCAATAACATTCATACTGCAGTTAAAACTGCAACGAGCAGACGCTCATGCTATCCAGTCGAAACAAGACGTTCTAATTAACAATTTTCTCGATTGGCGAACTGCTTTAACTTATAGGCCTGTGCGCAATGATTGGTTACTGCCAGATTGCCTTAAGCTTATAAATTTTTATACTGCCAACTTGTTTAACCCACAGAAGATGTCAGGTTGTATTTTGCAGACATTAAATACATTGCAGACATTAAATATGACTCGACTGGCTAGAAATAAAATGTTCTGCTTTGGAATTTTGTATAGCTGAATAAATACGATGGCTTATTTAAAACATTAAAACAAATATAATGGCATTGGACGTTATAATAAACAATACTTATAATCTCCTGATCTAACATAAAAAAAAAATTAATTTTCTTTACCCGTTTCTATTCATTGATAATGCCTGGCTCAGTGGCGTATCTAGTTAAATAAAAAGTAAGAATAAATAATTAAAACTAAAAAGCGAACTTAAAAAACAAAGAAACAAGATGCTTCTTAAATATCACATTTTTTGTCTTAAGAAGTTTCATTTTAAAGATTCTAAAGATGATGTACTGAATTGAGGCTTATGTCGACAACAAACAAATGTCGTAAAGGTCCAAGATTCAACTCAAGACTCATCTATTCTGAAAATCAAAAGTATTTTTGCATAGGAGAATAGATAGTACTATAAACGTTTCAGCACTTGAAATTTGACTCATTCAATCCACGGCAACCTTTCCTTTAACTATCACCCAGGATTCACTGGTGGAGAATGCCATCAGGAATAAAATCCCATTTTAATCTAGTTCTTTGATTTACAATAAATACTAAACAAAAACAAAGTATATGTTAGATAATTAGTACTAGCCAAGTCAGTTACTTACACAGACTACTTATGGTGGGCTATGCTCGCATCACTATATATTATTACTCTATGAGGGTGCAAATCAAGTCAAGTGGTATATTATTCTCTTTGGTTGTTAATGTTGTCTGTTGCTACTTGCTACCACACCACTGTCTAGGTGCAAATATAGAATCGATAGTTCAGTTTAGTATCAGTAGGTACGGTACTCGAATTGATTGCGTGTATAGGTTTGTTTTGTGCGTTTGCTTTGTGGGTGGGATCGTAGTTCGTGGTAGGGTTAAACAATTTAATCCAAATATCGACCTTCTATTCTATTCAACATAGTCCGTGATTTGGTGGAATAGAATTGATGTAAGGCGCGACTGATGAGTGTGCATTGATGTAGGTAGTAGATTACAATAAAAAAAATTCATACTTTGCAATTTGACAGTCACAGAATTCTAAGAAATTAAATTAGTAGCTATATATAATAAAAATCTCGATGTATGTAGTACAGTTTTCAATATAACCGATCTCTATTGTAACTGATTCTGATATTGATTTTATTCACCAGAATTTTCCATTTGTGTTTTTTTCTAACAAAGGAGTGATTAGATTACGCAGTGTTGTTATTCTGTAAAGTTCGATCACAACTGTCATTGAATTGAACAAGACTATCATTCGTTCGTTACGTGCATGTGTGAAATACACGATATATTCGAACACCATTCCGTGATTATATGTGTATAAATTGTAACTGGCCTATTGAAATTGCAAACAAAAAGTGTTAAGTGTTTTTAAAGCTGTATTTTGTCATTAGTGAAGTTCCATAAGAAAAAGTCGATTGGCGAGCCGTGAATAACACCTATCATATAAATTTACCGGAAGGACAAATGTTTTAATAAGGTTGGTATAATTTTTAGGTAAACTAATGAAATAATGTTATAATCCGTCATTTCATTTTCGTACTTATT
Organism: Megathymus violae; assembly: GCA_003671415.1. Classification (NCBI taxonomy): domain Eukaryota; kingdom Metazoa; phylum Arthropoda; class Insecta; order Lepidoptera; family Hesperiidae; genus Megathymus; species Megathymus violae. The sequence goes on from PDGT01000001.1 coordinate 9,953,996, forward strand.
ACGAAACGGCAGGCTTTTGGAAGCAATGTCGTTCGAAGTCGTGTGATCGTGTCATTTTCTCTGTATCATACTTTGTGTAGGTGTGAGATATTACTTCACATTTTTATGGACCTTTCGCAGTGTTCCATGACTAATTAACTGTCTATAAGTGCTTTGCACATGTGTTTATGTTCATAAACTTATAGATTTATATTGCACTAGTGTGACACAGTGGGATATTAAGAAAATCCAAATTGATTGTATTGTATTTTAATTGAAGAGTTTAAGGAAAATAGTGTATTTATTACTTATAAAATGACAGGACATCCATTATTGTTGGTGTTACTACCTTGGTGATTTATTGATGCAAATATCTCAAATCAGGTGATTATAAAGGTATATCTACTTTTCTTGTTCTTTGAACCAAGTGCATGGAACATACACTTTTTATTGTATTTATTTCAATTAATTTGATTGAAAAAAGATGCTACTAAATAACATTATCCTTATAAAAATAGTATTTTGGAATTAAATAGATGGTTAAGCTGTAAATTAGCTTATTTTATCTCTTCTTCTTTTTTATTTCTTAAGTTTTCTCTAAAACCTTATAAAAACTATCTAGACTTATTAGGAATGTAAGTGGTTTGCATCCAAGTGAACTTCCCTGCTTTTAATGCATCTTGCTCAATAATGGAAGATACTATAGTGACCAGCCTCCCCAGTTAAGGGTTGCTGATCTCTGTGCCACCCATCTTATCCAGTATACATGCATTTTTGTGGTTGAGCTTTTTAACTGCTTGGCTAACTGTCTCTTATTGTGTTTGAGAGCCAGTTATTACTTTTTGGAGTGCCACCTGATTTTATTTTGCAGGCAATGCATCATTTTTATCATCATCATAGGTTTTTGGGGCACCAGTGATGGTTGGCAGTAACCGTTTATTATTAGGTGGCCCATTACTTTGTCTGTATTATTGTATCATGCTAGTATTGATATAAAAAAAGATTATTTCTAGGACATTATCACAGATTACATTCCAATTTTAAAGATACATACTAATAATTAGAACAGTAGTAATCATTTCTTGCCATAATTGTTATTATTGGACATAGTGTAAATTTCCTCAAGTTGTTGACACTAACAGTTTGTAATTGTTTGTAATGAGTTTGTAATGATATTGTTAAAATTTTTATTACTGACTATTGCAAAAATTAATATGTCTTACTTGAATATCATATTGAATGCCATATTACGTAATCTAGATCCAGTGTTTCAAAGTTTTGTAAGTCAGGTATATTAGTATAATAAAACAATCTTTTCTTGTTAAGATTGGTAATATATTTAAATTTAAAATCATTTAATGTACCATTTCAAAAAGGTTACAATATTGAGGAAAAACGACAGTAAATGAAACTCCTCTACATCTTTAAAATTACCATAAATATAAGAATTACAAAGTTTCAGCTTATTTCCAGGCATCCTTGTCATTTATATTTGTATCTTTACCATAATATGCTTTACCTACAAGCTGTACTTTAGCACATTGCTTGTAAATTCTAAATCACAAATTAAATTAGAAACATTATTAGAAAATGTGTATTAAATATTATTTAATGTGATATATACAATAACTAGGTTATAAATCAAAGCAGTTTTAATTAATATGTTTTTAGGTAACAACAATGAAAAAGGCTTGTATGTAAGTTTTAAATTTTGTTTGACATTTATTTTGCCAAGGCCCTGCATGTTGAAACAATTTGCAAAATTTGAATGTTTACATTATCATTTTTAATACATCCTTTATTCTTAGTTGAATTCTGTACTGTTCATACTACTTTTCATACTTCAAATTCACCTATCATCAATGCTATGTCAAATGTTTTTAACCCAATAGGGATCCACTCCACAGAGATCTCTTTTTGTAAATAGGATGGTGAAAAGGTTACTCTAACATACTGGTCCAGTGCAGGTTGTTGAAAGGAATCATGGCCCATTGTACAACAAGTCTTAACATTGAGTAATGTTCTGTCTGTTTAAAACTGTATTTTTAGTCATATTGAATTCAAAGTTAGCTAAACATGACTTTATATTGTGTTTAAGTTTTAATTTGATATTTGAAAAACATATTAAATAGAAGATATAAATAAAAATTTTAATCAAAAATTACAAAAATTGTAATAAAGAACACTACAGGTTTTTAAAAATTATACAGATAATATGTATCTAAATAAATATATGATTCTGAAAATGCTTATAATGTACAATGTTATCAGGAATTAAATATTATTACATTAATATAATGTATTAAAACAATTGTGAAATAACTATTTATTTTGTTATCTCATAATGGGGATCACATATAGTTGTCTACAGTGATTACTAATAATTCAAACTTTGGGAATTTAGTAAGATATTTGGTTAGATTTGTATCTTATTAATTCTACAGGATCCCCAAGAAAAATAATTTACACAATCAACAAACTACAGACATGTAATTTAAGTATATTAAGAGCCTACAGAAAAAATGTGTTACTTGTGCAATAAATAAACAATGATGTTTATTAATCACCTAAGTAAAGTTTATGATTTTATGAAGACATATCTAACTTCTAATTATTGTAATTAAAATTAATATAACAATGATAGATAATCTAAAAATTACAACAGGTAAATAAATGCACAATAGGGTTTTTGACATGATATTTCTGTTGAACACTAATTTTGCATTTCTAGTAGTAAGTTGTAATGACTAATAAAAGAGCATATCATCTTAATTTGTAAGGAACACCAATGCATCCCTGATAGACTTTAAACAAAACTTCAATATTGCTTATTGTGTAGATACTTAAGGACTGCAATGGTCATTTATGTACGAGATGAACTCTAATGCTGTCCAATAGTTTCATATCAATAACTGAATTTCTAAAGTTATCTTTGGAAATGATTAGATTAAAATATGTCTGTGAATCTGAGACCTAAAAATTAAATTATGTAAACACTTATCTATGTCTTCGTTTCAATCTGATTCATTTAAGTAAAGATGTAAAATGTGACAATGGGCCTTAAAAGGATATACTTAATTGGGCATGCATTAGCTCGGGCTCTGTTTGGTGCCCTAAATTTTTATTACAAAGTTGTTATTTGATTATAATGACATCACTCCACTTTGCCACATAAACGGTTTTTTTTTTAATCTTAAGAATTCATCAATTTGTTCATCCTATACAATTAAGTCCTTTGATTTCTGTTAAAAGTGTACTTGTTTAGTTTAGACCTGTGAAAAAGAATTCTAGAAGAATATCCAACTTCTTTGAAACCACTTACAGCATGGTTCTATATACATATATACTCTATACATTACATTTATAAAAAAAATAATCTATTGTTATATAAACAACAGTACAGTGTAGTGAATGAATGAACTCTCCTAACCATTTCGGTTACAGTATCTAGGCTTTATTTACTGATTTCGGTTAGATGTGTCTGGGAGTTAGGTATATATATTTTACATTAAATAAAATGTATTTTGCGCTATTCAAAGAAAGAGAAAGAAATTATGAATATTCTTCAAATGAATAAAAAGGGTTAACACGTTAAATATATAGGACGCATAATAAATCGGATGAGTATATTTTGTTATACTATGAGTATTGATTTATTTTTTAAGTTGAACAAAATTATGTAAAACGAATTTATATTTTCTATATTTAGGCTAGTTACAATGTATTAACATATGGCGTGTTAATGGAGCAATAAGTACAGATGAACAATCCACAAAAAAGAGTATCGACATCCGTGCTACAGACCCATCGATTGTTGAGTTACATACATACCGTTAGATTAATAAGATAAATGGCTAAGCGGAAATCGCGCCCAATTGCTGGACCGGCATCGGCAGGCATTTGTATTTAAAAAAATATCCTTGTGACTTGATGAACCAATGTATTTTAGTAAAAGTTTTTGACGATAGTGAAAGCTGTACCAAATTTTCTTAACGACAACAAACACACATGAAAGAGAAAACATTGTCAGTCTCGAAAACAAGAACCTAAATCCGATAAATTGAGTTACTGATTTTACTTTACGTTTCTTATAATTACTCCTGAATTAATACTATTATAAATCTTTACACTTTTATTGAAATTGTTTTAAACGGTATTAAAACTGATTTAAGTTTGTAATTAGGTATACTGTAACTACAAATATTTCGAAATGTTCGTCACTTAGATTTATGTAATACGTATTCATTGTATCGCTGTATAAGGTATTTGCTGATAAAATTAAGATATTTAAGTATTACATGTTGGTTTCAATCTTGCAGGTTTCATTGTGCCCCTCGAGGGAGCTAGCGATGGTGGACTACTACAGGATTCTTGGTGTTACGCGAACTGCTACTGAAACTGAAATAAAGAAGGCGTAAGTTATACCCACATGTCCACTTATCTAGTACAGATTATCTATTGAAGGCACTCATTATCTAAATTGAAACTTGTGAATAAAAACTTAGAAAGTTGTTATTGAGTAATACGTATGAATTATAACATAACACATGAGTATTGTGGCTGCATCTGATCTCATGTTTAGATATATAATATATTTTATGATTAAACAACAGTTTTAAATCTAGGAATATTTTTTTGCTTCATTATCAGTTTTACTGTCAAGTTTTTCTAGAAATGTGCGTAAAGTCACCTACATATTTATGATTTGTTAATCCTACCAGGTACCTATTAGTCCGACATTATTTATGTTGTCATAATTGTTAATATTCATTAATAGTATACATAATATTACACTATATATAAAAGAAGATCATACTAAGTATGTTATAATAGTTATTTATGCAACTGTTGTATAATAAGGGGTATTAAAACACCAATGTGTTGTGTGATAATAGTATTACATGAGTGTTTTAATACCTAATTATCAACAGTTGCATATAAGACTTTATCTACTCCCATGCTTTAAATCCTCTATAAAAGATTCTGAAACAGTTAGCTTATTGCTAACATTAAAACAGCCAGTCTTAGTAACCTAATATCATCCATTACTGAGTATATTACAAATAAACTAAGTATTAATGATAGAATTATTTATTGTAGTAGTAATTAACATTAAACTAAGTATTAATGATAGAATTATTTATTGTAGTAGTAATGAACATTTTGTCTACTAACACAATTTTGTAACACTTGCTCATTTTTTGTAAACAAAACAATAAAAATATCGAACAAAAATGGCGGGGATTCTAATAACCTATTTTTTTTTTACGGCGCACGGCGTTCTGGTAGTGAAACGCACGTGAATGACAATGATAAAATAATTTATCTACTCCCATGCTTTAAATCCTCTATAAAAGATTATGAAACAGTTAGCTTACTGCCAACATTAAAACACCCAATGTCCTAATAACCATACTATCATCCAAACTGATGATATAATGTTGTACTGAATTTCATAATAACACTCCTTTGTTTTTTTTTTGATCCCTTCTGTGCAAATGGTTTACTCAACAGACAGCCACATTCTTACTGCTCGATGTGTGGTATCTGTATGAATTTCAAAAAAAGAACATTGTCATTCACGAATTGTGATTCCGCCTTCGATAGAAAATAAAAATAGTGAAGTGATTAATATAAATATTCCGCATAGTACATTGGGATCGCCACCTTCCAACATTAAAGAACATATTCAAGTAAATTTTAATCATTTCACTATACAAAATGTTAATTACTATTACAACAAATAATTCTTTCATTAATACTTAGTTTATTTGTATATAATCAGTAATGGATGATATTATGTTACTAAGACTGGCTGTTTTAATGTTAGCAGTAAGCTAACTTTTTAGAATCTTTTATAGAGGATTCATATTATGGGTCGAGATAAAGTCTTGTATGCAACTGTTGAATATTAGGTATTAAAACACTCATGTGATACTATTATCACAGTCGGCTTCGCCTTGTGTGATAAACACACTTTCGTGTTTTAATACCTCTTATTATACAACAGTTGCATAAATAAGTATAACGTCACTATTAATAACAATGTCTTAACAACAATGTATGATTATATGTTACGTTTTACAATAAATAAAATATTATTGGGTTCCAGATACCGAAAGTTAGCGTTAAAATGGCACCCCGACAAGAACCCCGGCAACGCCGACGAGGCGACTAGAAGATTCAAAGAAATATCTGAAGCTTATGAAGTTTTGTCAGATGGTATGTTTCTAATTTTATATTGAAAAGGAAATACAAATACAGGTATGACAGTTTTAACGACAGTAGATTTATTAGATAGAACACAAAATAATGTATGTTTAATGGTATTATCTTATTATGGATGTATTTAACGTCATCATTGACATATTAAACAGCAGAAGAAAAAAAATCAATTGAAAACTTAATGCGAGAATGCCTAAAGAAAATAAAAAATATTAATGTATCTAGGTATCACTTCTTGTATTACAGTATGGAAATAAAGTACTAGGTTTTGTGTTAAGTAAATCTTCTATTATTTAATATGTCTGGTGATTAATACTTTACTTAAAAATTACACATTATTTAAGCAAAGATTTATTTATTTTCCTTGTTTACTGTGGTGTTCTATCTTAGAATATGCATATACCTCCCGGTTTAGTTATAAGATGTTAAATATAGCTAAAGTTAAGCTTAAATATTTTCTAACAATTTCAAACATGTTATAAAATTGTACAATTTCAATAATTAAGCCATTCAGTCATCTCATTTTATGAAATAAGTTGTTTTCAATGGCACGTAAATGTATTTAAATTAGTTTAGTCTACTTTCCGCTACTGAGTTCACGTAAAAGGTGACGTTCTGTGGAGATAACTGGAAGCCTTGATTTTATAATTTATTGATGCAATAAGTATACGTAATTCTATTCTATTAGTACTCTTACGAAATTCGCTCTTGTAACTTTAGTTTATTGTGTTTGCCACCTCGCTCGGCGTTAGTCTTTACGGCGCATTAGAGTGGTTGGAGCCATATCACTGTCGGGTGTTAATTTTGGAATAATTACTCAGAAATAATAGTAGAACAAGTAATTACGGTTGACATTTAATTTTTTATATAAATCATTTTATAACATTCTTAGTGTTATTAATAAACACTGCTTTAATCAATGTTTTTTTTTACGATTTTATTAAGATTTGTGACACATTATTGCATTTAAAAATTAGGTCAAAGTATGAAATTTAATGTCATAAGAAAGCAGTTTTGTTATTTTTAATTTCAATTTATCTCTAGTAAACATGTTTATTTTGTTTTACAAAAAATAATAGAATACCGAAACCAATTATTTGTTGAATTTCAATTATAAAAACACAATTACCCAAGTTACCCAATCATGTGGGTTTGTTTACATTTGCTGTTTGAACTCTCAGATGGTAAAATCATCATATATTTTGTTCCATTTTTTCTTTTTTATTTAGTCTCGACCAGCGATATCCAAATTATTTTGGGCAAGAGACACCTTTTCCAAAATGAAGTGATACCTCAGATCGCCATAGCGAAATTTTAAAAACTTTAAAAATCCATCATCATCCACTAAAAAAAAGAGAAAAGACGTAACATTACTAGGGATCGATTTTTAGACCTCGTGGACCCTCAATATCAATTTTCGTTTATGTCGACCCCTAGGAAACTGATGTCAACCCCAAGGTATCTTATTTCATTTATTGGACATTTTCACTTTCAATTAATTTTCAATAATTATGTTTATTCAATATTTATCTTATATTTCTGTACTTTGCTTTATTTTTTATTTTGTCTTGTAATTTTACTCTTTTTAAAATTATGAATACCATTTTTCCCACTAGTGGCCATAGATATGATATTTATTGAATCAATCGTTACTTTAATTGTGAATTGGTGTTTTATGAGGAGAACATTAATTCTATTATTTTACGATGAGGTATTTTAACAATTTTAATTATTCGATTTAATTAAGCCTAATACATACATAGGTTCGAAGTAAAAACCAAGGTACTGTCTTCTCGGATAATCTTTCCGTTATCGATTTTGAGGTTGAATAGGTCATTGATACATGTAGAATTGCATTTGTTCAGTTTACTAACTAGTGGGACAAAGGTTATTTGAAGGTTATTACTACGATACTTCCGTACGAATCCTTTAAATTCAATCCTATCAGAATGAAATAAATTTAGATCTAATTACATTATATAAATATTATCTATGCTAATATTATAAAGAGGAACGCTTTGTATTTTGTGTATGTTTGTAACGAATAAACTCAAAAACGACTGAACCGATTTTAAAAATTCTTTTACCATTACAATGCTATATTATCCCTGAGTAACATAGGCTATATTTATTACTAGAAAAAATAAGGGATCCTTGCGAAAACTTCAGTAACGTGAACCGAGGTGTAAAAAAATTTGCTTAAAAATTTATTTCATCGCACACGCTGCGGAAACTATTGAAGATAGAACATAAAAAAGTTCTACAATGTTAGAGAACATATCAATATCTACAAATAACTTCGCGATACTACATGTCCAACTATCGTAGTTATGTCACTATAAACCATTTTTTACATTTTAAAAGCTGACCAAAATCAGACCATGATAACCATACCGACGTATTAATCCTTATCCAAATAAATCATTTCATATTCAAAACTGTTTCAATACCTTTAAATAACTTTTTAATTACTGAAATCGGACATTCCATTCAGAAGATTTTACGAATCTAGGAAAATAAACACCGCCGCCGTCGCCACGCAAAGCAGCCATAGTGTACGCAGCCTGATCAGGCGACGACGGAGCGGGTACGAAGTGAGGGGCGGGCACATCTGTGAATCAGTTAGTCGCGCGGTCGGCTCCTTACGCACCGGATATATGCAATATTCAATATTTTGACTATTTTCACAGCATATGTATATGTTATAAAGAAAAAAAATACATACCTATGTCCTTTATAAAGATAAAATTATAAGTATATCTCAAAATGTTTAAAAATAAAAGTATATTCGTGCGAAGCCGGGGCGGGCCGCAAGTATTATATAAATCTAATTCTTAAAAATCTTTCTAAATCTGTCTCTAGACAGCACCAAATTATCTTTAAATAACATTCTGAGAGGTCTCAAATGACCTCATTATTTTTACAATTTGATTTCATTTCGTAGAGTAAATCAAACGTCTTCTTAGATGAATGCATACTTTACTAAATGTATCGCGATTCTGATAAAAATTGTATAAATAGATTAACAGATTTCCTTTTTGTTTTAACTCTTTAAGGAACTCAATATCTAGTGATTAGATTCTAGTCTATAGTAATATTGTTGACATTTGTAGTAGTTCTGAAACGACACGCTATGGTTCAACCCGGCTGTGTGCGTTTGCGTAAATGCCCGAAGATGACGATTGATATTGACGTAGGCTCTTTAAAATGAGTCAATTTGTTGATGAAGTAAAAGCATCGGCGTCATTCTAGAACTCGGTGAAGATATCCTTATGAATAAAAATAGTTCAGTTTAAAGAATTAGTGCTGACTATGTCTAGTCAATAACAGGGCGCTAAAAATATAGTGGCGTTAGGTTTTTAAAATCCTAGTGTCGATAAAAATATATATGCGTAGTTTGGTCGAGCCAGCTTCTGCTATATACACTGGTATATCTAATCTATTCTTGTAGCCATTACCAAGGTCACTATGGAATTATTAACAATTTTGAATGGTTGTATTTATTTTCACACAAGCAAAATTTATAATTTTACTACAGATAGCGAATTCAATACGTCGAGCATGGGTTGATTGAATGCGGTCAACGTCGAGTAGATTTAGTATTTTCACTTATAATATATTCCACAATTCGTTTTAGTTGTATTTTATTACAATTTCATAATAATAATATTATTTATAGTAAAAGGATGTAGTTCGTTCTATTAATTTTTATAATCCAAATTCGATGCCATTCGTGAAAATTTTCTACACATTACAACTGTTGCAATGTTATATTCTTGCTGTATCAGTACTACATGGTAATTAATTTTACTTTGTGCTTTTCACTAACTTTATTTTTACTCTACTCAATTTTGTAATAGAGTATAATTATGTAGTTTTTGTACAACGTTGTGTACTTTATTTCCGTAGAAGTAATCGTAACTTTTATAGTTCAAATGTTTTTGTTGTGTCAAAAAATATAATAAAAATACAGGAATAACATTAACCCGATTTTAATACCTACATTGATTATCATTTTATATGAATAAATTTATATAAAAATTAAAATAAACTACCCCGTCCTTATATTATAAAATACAATCAAATTATATCGTTAGTAATCAATTATACTTTGGCCGTTGAAATGTTAACTCTCAATTGTAGTAAAGTATTCCATGTCACTTACATACCGTTGAATAAGAATTGTTCAAGATTTCCATTCGCACATAGTGTGCACACTCAATATTATTAATACTTTATCATTGAAAATGTACAATGTAATTTTATTGTTTGGGTAGAAAACAAGCGGAAAGTATATGATGCACGGGGTTCCAGCCACAGTCACCACGGTCACAGATACCAAAGCAAGAACGGAGTTAACGGGCATCGTCACTTTAGCTTCAAGGGTTTTTTCGGAGACACGCCATTCCACCGGTTTTTTGGTAGTTGTTCATTTACTGTAGGGACGCGTGGATACTATCGCTTTAAGCTTTATCGATTGATTTTAATTTTCGAAAGTGTACAATTTTAAAAAGTGCGTTGGAAGTATGAACAAGTAAGTACAAATATTGCCAAAGAGATAGTATTCAAATTTTAACAAAAGCTTGTAACAGTTATTCCAATGTAGTATTTATTAATTATGAACTAACTAACCGTACTGAGTTTTGTGTGAGAGCCCAATAATGCCGTTGTTCACTACCTCTTTCATTATATAGACGATAGTACAGTATTACAAAAACATCGTTTACTAAGCGAGGGGGGTTTTTTAACACGTAATTACAATGAGCTTAAATTGCATGTAATGTATATCAACATGGTATATTAAACATTTTAACAGTTTGTTCTGATGATTCTTGTAAACCTCGCGGGAATATGGTAAATGTATTTATCGCTTAATCAATTTTATCGTTACTAGTTAAACGTTTATATATATCGGTACAAGACAAATATTAGCTGCGAATTTAAAGGCAATCGTTGTTCCGTTATTAACATAATGTCAAATGTCATAAAGTTAAAATATGGATGTATGACTATGATAAGGCCCATCATGTTATTGTTAAGTTAATACCTTTTATAAACTTGAAATCTTTCAAAGTATTCATCGGTATTAAGACAATATAATTTTAAACTATGAAGTAATCAGACTTTCAAGTATTCTTAGTTAAGAAATATTCTGTTTAGAAAAACTTTTGCAATCGATAGTACGAGACGCAGCATAATTGAAGGTTAAGTAATTTGTATTGTAACTTAAATAATTCGCTCATAATTGTAATATAAATAATTCGCTCATAATATCCGTTATACGACTGCCTTCTAAATAATACGTTTGGTTTAAGCTTAATTTTTACAGCATGACTGTAATCTTACGGACGTGTGGCATCGTTTGACCTGCACTTTTATGACTTATTGTAAGGAAGTAACAACGAATTTTGTCTGACACTAAAAGTACCTCGAACTGAACCTGAGTGCCATCTCTCTTTTAACAATCCTATTGTTTTCCAGAGAGGAAGCGTCGCGTGTACGATCAATACGGTAAGGAGGGGTTGAACAGCACCAGGGGCCGTCGTTCCGCCGCGGACGACGATTACGAGTTCGGCTACCACGGCTTCCCCTTCACATTCCGCGATCCCGAGGAGGTTTTCAGAGAATTCTTTGGCGGCTCGCCATTCGGCGACTTATTTGCTGGTGAGTGAAAATCAAATTGAATGTAATGTGTACACTGAAAATTTATAATGTATACATAATTTTTAACGTGTTATCTAAGTAGATTTTGTTTTTGAGTGCCGATGACGATACAGGTTGTTGTTTAAGTGGACCATTATGGGAAATAAATAAATTATAGAAGGTGCATAGCAACTTTAGTTCAATTTTTACCAACCAAATTTAGATTACATATTGGAAAAGAGGATTTATAAAAAAAACACTTAATATTTCTCAGGCAGTTTACCTGTATCTTTTATAGTTTCTGATTTCTCCATACCTGTCCAGTTAAAAAAGGATTCTGTATATTGCCATACTCAAGCTGCAATGGCGTTATCCAACATTTGGTATTATTGCTTTATTAACACCTGTCTATTCAGAAAACACATTGCCTAGTGGTTTGAACATAAGTCTCCTGCACGAGAGACGCGAGTTTGAATCCTGCACGCACTTTTAATTTTTCAAATTATGTGCGTATTACAAAAAAATATTGTCGCTCACTGTGGTGAAGGAAAACATCGTGAGGGAACCTACATCCCTGAGAGATCTAAATAATGTTCGCAAAGGTATGTGTAGTCTGCAAACCCGCACTCTGTCAGTGTGACAGGCTATGGCTTTAACACCTCTCATTGTAAGAGGAGACCCGAGCCCAGCAGTGGGACAATAATATGGTTTGTAATGATTCAGAAAAATAAAATGTCTGTCGATGTCGCTGAGCAACATTTTTTTAGTAAATATACAAGATAGAAAGTTTTCTATTTCGTAAATTATAACACGAAAAAATGTTGTTCACACATCTATGTGTGTGTATGTGTGTCATTTGGAGGTATAAAAATAGTGGAACAACAAACTGTTATCTAGTTACGCTAACAGTATAGAGAATGATATCGCGCGATGAAGAGATAAATGATAAACTCTGATGTTGTAAAATCTATTTTTAAAATTGCTCCAATTTTTTGACTTGTTCTATAGGGTTTCGAACAGTAAAACAAGTATTAAGTAGTAAACTAAAGTAAATTTGTGTAATAGTTGTTTTTGTTGCGTGGTACCCTAAGTGTTTTTATCTTTAATGTTCGAACACAGTGCAATTATAATTTTATAATAATACCAATTCTGAACATAATTAATATCAAGAACATCTCAGGAACCAACCGATTCTTTTAATTTTTTTCCTTGGTGTTCCATTTATTCCATTGTGTGAATTCACGTTATATAAGGAAATCTTGAGTAAAATCGATATTAGTATTAAGAATCGTATTAAGTAGATCATCATACATGACTTTTTACTTACGTCTTTAGCTGAATTTATAATGAGCGGTTTTTTTTTATTTCAGAGATTAACGGGCACGGGCACGGGCACCACCGACACGGCCGCCGCGGCCACCACCCGAGCACTTCGCTCACTTCGTCGCTGTTCAATCCGTTCGGGTTCGGCATGCAGGGCTTGGACGACATATTCGCGCACTCGGTATCCAACGGCAACACGTTCACATCGTTTTCCACGTTCAACAGCTCGCTGGCCGGCCCCGGCAGTGCGAACATGAGGAGCACCACGACAACGACCCGCATTGTCAATGGCAAGAAAATTACCACCAAAAAGTATGTGAACGCTTTTCATTTATTCTCATTTTAAATATAATGGCATACAATTCCGAAATGGCTTATTGAATCTCTGATTTGATTTAATAAGGGATCGGTCGTTTTCTTGGATTATGATATCTTTTTTATATAACAATTTTTTTTTGCACACAAAGTCATAATTACTGCACGTTTGCAGCGAGTCCATAATCTTTAATGTCGAAAGACATGCCAACGCCATCTAGACACCGTGAAAACAATATATAAAATAATTTTGCAACGCACTCTACAACGTCGTGCACAATTAAGGAGACCATCTCGCCTTGGAATCTCGTTTGATCGATTGAGCTGACTAATTTTCTTCTTTGGCCGTCGATATGAAAGAAGTTATTAGGCTGGACTAATACAATTCGCTGTGCTATCGCATCTAATTTATAAGACTGCAATTGTTTCGTATCATGTCAAAACACACCCGAGAGTACTGTTGCTCGTGCAGCTGGTACCGATCCCTTATTATTATAATTAGAGTTGTCCATTTTAGAGCCCTGTTCACATTTCATAAGTTACTGTTTTATGTTGGTACGAAACCTGGCATTGTTCATTTTTATGCCGATATAGTATAATAATTGTGCATCTCTTTCAGGGTATCTGAAAACGGTCGAGAAACGGTGATGTCATATGAAAACGGTATCCTAAAATCAAAGACTGTCAACGGTGTACCTCAGTCGCTAACATACAGTTAAATTAAAACATTAATGTATAACCAAACTTGATCCAAATGACAACTGTACTCAATATATTATTATTATAAAAATAACATGTTCCAATTTTGATTTAGTATGCTTATTTTGTAATGTAGTTGCCGACACTGTAAATCGATAGTACGTTATAAAGTTACATACGTCATACTTAACTGCTTTTGGTTATAACTTTTAATTTTATAACTTAATAGGTTGGTAGTTGTGAACAGATTCGTAATTTAAATTTTGCTCAGGACGGGACTGTTTGTTAAACGATATTTGATCTCAGTCTCTCGATCGAATCCTGCATGCTAGTTTAATATCATAGTAATATTTAATATTAAAACCAATATTAATGTCTACTGTTTAAATGCTGGTCAGTCTGTATGTATTATTTTAAGGCTTAGAATAAATAGTAAACTAGTGTCTAATGGCATGTGTTGCCGGTAGTAGAGGGTAGTAGACAACTGTAATAATACTGCCACTAGACATATGAATAAATAGTTACAGGAAAGGAATGGAATCATCTTTTGTTGATATAAGGTTCTTTCTTCATATTACACTGAATACTAAAATGACATATCAGATTTATACCACTAATAAAAAGAAGTAAAAGGAAAAAATTCGAAAAATAATTGTTTGGAATTTACAAATTAAATGATTATAGAACTATCTACCGCTGGCGTCGGGAAAAGTTTAAAGTAATTTTAAATGTACCGGCAACGGGTTGCCAATTCACATTAGGTTAAACTAAACATAATTATGCTGCATTAGAAAGTGCAAAATTAAATAAAATAATTATGCTTCAGTTCGGAACAAACTGAAAGCATAAATGTTTTATTATTAATGTAATGCTTATTTTTGGAATATATACTAAGTATTAAACTTTAGTTGCATTGCGAACGTCTTTTCCTGCACTGGTTGGTACTCGATGAGCAAAACTTTGCAAAAAATAACGAAGGATTACTTAATATGCTCATTCAACTGGAGAAAATGAAGTGTCTATTCAGTTGTAAATTTTTTGTCAGAAGCAAGATTTATTTTTATTTTTAGTCATTTTTATAATTATTATTTTTAATTCTTTACATGGTTTGCCTACATTTCGATTACTTCATCGTATTAAGTGTATTGTTTTATGTACTCGTATTACATTTATGCTATATTTCACTGTGTTTGACCAGAAAATGGCTAAATTTAGAGTAGATTGAGGAAAATTTCGAAATATTGTGATGCTTTAAAATCCAGTGGATCATTAAACTAATGAAAATATTAATTACTTTTTGTTAGTTTTGCCGTGTTTATTTGATCTTAGAGTCGTCTTAATACTTAAACTATAAATTTAAATAGTTTCATAAATCAAACTCCCGTATAAGTAAGTAAAATACAGTTAAGACTAGCTCCGATAGAAATCTCGAAAAATTTTGCTTTGAAAATGGTTTCATAAACATTATTCTCTTCAGATAAGTTTGTGAAATTACATTTAAGTATTTTATAAAATCACACTGATATGCCATGCTAATTCAGTACTTAATAAGTTATATTTAAAATACTTACGGTGTTATTTTAATTCAGTGATTTGTGTCAACACATTTTTTAAAACTTGTAGTAAACAAACTATGCAATGTAGGCACTGCGATTGTAAAACTTGCAGTGTGGTATTGTTATTCGGTCTTCGTTCGAAAATACATTTAGATATTTAACAATGTCAAACTGCTTTTACTAGTTGTGTGCCATTGCAAGAACTACTGATATAACACTGTCGTTTAAAATGTATATAAGCATTTGTTTGATTTTGTGTTTTAGATACTAAATTGTCTGCAAGTAATGAGCATTGAAAAATAAATAAATAAAACGTAAAATATATACTTTAGTTTCATTTATTACATTTTACTTAAATATATTATTATGGTATTAGATATAATTTTAATACTTTTCAAAGTTCAATAAACAGTAAAAAACAAAACAAAATTTTACTTCGTGGTGTTATTTTGTTTTCCAAATTGCTGACGATGGTGAATGTCGGGCACTATCTTCAACTTGACGGTCGCCTACCTGAATATCGAATATTGTAATATTGCCTTGTAATCATATTCACTGCTAGTCACCCGCCCCCACTTCACTTCGAGAAACTTTATTTTTAGGTTTCCAAACTAATCAAATCCTCGTTGTTGGTTTGTTTTTGCGATTATCGCATTCAGACAGAGATTTTTTACTATAAAGGTGGATTTTCGAAGTGGATGTGGATGGCCCAATACGAAAATTTGAGGAATAGTGAATAGTCTTCAAAGAAGTCTCGGGCCCGATTTTAATGTAAACTAAAACTGCATCATTGCATTTGAAAAATTGAAAAAAGAAAACTATTGTATTATTACATTATGCGAAAGTGTCGCTAATAAGGGTAGAAATCTGGGAAGTAATGACATACGGCAAACTTAAAGAAACAACTAAATTTTAACAAAATACTTTTTTATTTTCCTTGCGTTACCTACCTATTTAACCTTAACTGCTTAATTGTTTAAAATTATGGCCATTGTTTTCAAAACATAGCTGGATTTGATGTCTCAAGGCTTATACTGCATATTATAGGTATCTTTGTAGATTAAGTTTTTTACATACTTCCAAAAAAATAATATAAGAGAGTAAAATCCGGGGTGCGTTCCACTTAACGGTCAGAACGTCCAAAATGCACCATAAGCCGCTCCATAAGACGATCGCGGTCGCTGTGGTCGCGATGAAAACGTCATTAATGACATCATTATTTTCGCTCACGCCCACAGAATACATTTTTCGCTTGCTCACGCCGAGCTCAACGACTCATGTCGAGAGCTGGATCGAAGTGGGCGTTGAGAAATTTGGCGCAATTTATAAAGTTTAAAAATGGCGACTGAAAAAATTTGTATGATTCGGAAAATGATATTTTAGTGGAAGCTCATCGTGCGACTTCAGGTAAATACAATTAAAATGAATAAATTTTTGGTAGTTTTATTTATAACTAGCTGTGCTCGCGACTTCGTCTGCGTGGAATTTAACAAAAATTTATTTAGTACAAATAAAAGTAGCCTAAGTTACTCCTTATTACATCAGCTACCTGCCAGTGAAAGTTCGGTCAAAATCGGTCCAGCCGTTTCAGTGATTAGCCGGAACAAATAGACAGACAAAAATTGTAAAAAATGTTATTTTGATATATGTACCATATATAAATATTCATATATATGTAGTAAATGCGGTTATTTTAATATTACAAACAGACACTCCAATTTTATTTATTAATATAGATATAGATTAAAATAAATGTAAAAATTAACTTTTATTTTAGAATAACGTAATAAAACAACTGTATCAACGTTACTTGGAAAAAGACTAAAACAAAGAGATGAGCATGAGACAAATATAATGAAGAGGCACAAAGAACGAATGGAAATGGACCAAAAATTACTTCAAGTATTAGAAAAGTTAGCTAACAAATAGTACTATTAAGTTTTATTTCGGAGTATTATTACGATGCACTAACAAATATTCAACTGTCTCTATAATAGAAATTTTGATTATATTTATCGTATAAACCACTTAATTGAAGTAAAATATAAAAAAAATTAATAGTATTTTCTTTCAGGATAGAGCAAGTTAATCAATAATTCTTAAAGTTGATGGATTAATGTTTACAAATGAGCACGTTACCTCTCAAGCTTTCGATTTAATTTCTAATCCGCCATTTGTAATTTTAACGTAACGCATAAAACACCTCAGAACCCATTCCACTTAGGTTTATGATGGGAACGTTCACAAGCTAGTGGAACGGAACAAAATATGGTCGTGAGCGTGGTCATTGTGAGCGCCGCGGTACTGGACCATGCGATGCAATAAAATTTTCGCAAAACTGGTGAATCAACATTACTTTTACTAAACGACTATGATACGGTTGCTGAAAGAATAATTGGTTGATCAAGGCCAAACGGAAATTATTCAGCTCTTCAAACATTTCATTTAAAATTTCGACATATTTACTAGTGATCAACGTTTATAAATAAATACGTTTTTTTTATACATTTTGAAATAAATATATTGTCCTCCAAAATACCGCACCAACATCTAAATGAAAAACGTACTTGACGATGCCCTTCGGTTATGTCATTCATAACTTTGTGACCAATAAATTTATTTTTCGGTTATACATACTATTATTGAAAAAAGTAATTTTGTCAGAGAATAACTTTTAAGATGTAATGAAAATCAAGACGTCTTAACTTATTCCTGGATGTAACATCTAAAATTGTTTTTATTAGAACTTTTCATATCGTAGCTTGAGACACTTGTTTAAGGTTGTTAACTATTTTTGGAAACAATAGTGGGGAAAACACGTAAAAATTTGTTTCGGCACCACACCCGTTTCTTTACTTTGTGACCAATAGCAATACCAAAGTGCGAGTGGTGTTAAAATATGATTGGATATAAAATAAAATAAAATAAATTGAGAAAATATGCCTCCATTAGGTCATTGGTAAAATCCATTTTCAAACCATTGAATTCAAGTTCCAAGTAAGTAGATATAGATTTTACAAATTATTTAACAAAATACGAATAAACAAAAACGTCGAACAAAATTTAAATTATTAGTGCCAATTCAATTTACGTTCTAATTTCAAATGTTTACATTTTTGTCTTTTACTGTGTTGCCTTTAACCGCGAAGAAATAATACAAGTTTAAAAGTAGAATTTAATGTGGTGAAGAGGACTGAGCTGCGGGTGTGTTGAAAAATATTGAACATAATTTCGCACAAAGTACAGGTAATATAGGTATAAATTAAAGGCATGAATTTAAAATATGAAAATCAAAAATTTTCCTTCAGTTTATTGTATATCATTATATCCCAGAATTCGATCCCTATTAGCGACACTATCGAATGGTGTAATGAGTTTTTTTTTCAAAATCAACGCGGTCGATTCTTGGCTCGAAATATTTAATAATTAATAAATATTTAATCTAATGATGCAGTTTTACTTTTCATCAAAATCGGGTCCAAAACTCCTTTCGAGTATTTTTCGCTATTCCTATTCCTCATTATTTAAAACTTGGTCATTCATTCCTACTTGTCTCGAGTTAATGCACCTGTAGTCTTATATGTCCATCTGGAATAACATACTTTCGAATTGTAAAATAATTTTTCAAATGTGTCGTGGTTTCCAAGATTACATATAGAAACCAAATTCCAACTCCATATTACATACAGAAACAAATTCTCACTCTCTTAAATTATTATAGATAAGGTTATTGTTAAAAACCATTCTATTTAAATTTCAATTCTGCAAGTTTTTTATTTAAAACAGCAAAAAAAAAATTTACTGCCTTAAATCTCCATTATTTTATCTCAAATCAGCTTGACAACATTATAAAAGGCATTTCGTTATACTGTCATGACGTGAAATATTTTGTAGCAAGTGATATTCCGTTGCATTTAGCGCGCACGTGGTACTCTATGGTAAAAACTAACGTGCTATGGACCTTTGATGAAGTGTGCAGGTTCGATGTAAGGGAGAACATGTGTTACTGAGACAAAGACTTTATTGGGACAGAACTACAGAGATATAATAAAATTACACGACAACACGCTACACCTCCCACGTTTATTTAAATCCAATAAAATTTAATTCTAATGTTATATATTATATTTTGGTAAATGTTACACAGGCGAAGTTATATTTTACTATACTACAAATTATTAACATATTCCTATCTTCTTAGGATAATATCAAACCACAAATGCAAAAAATCTAATAATAACAAATTAAGTCACACTTGGGTAATGTAATGCCCAAAACCCTGTCAGCATTTACACATGTGAAATAATGCTTTTGTTGTCATTGTTTATCAAGATTTATTAATATAAATATTTTGTTCAAATAATTTCTATTATCATATATTTTCACATTAATGATTGAAATACGATAAAATCAAGCGAAGATTTACTTTTTATCACAAGTTTATCCCTAGGACTTGTTTAATTCTTTTTTTTAACTTACAAATTATTGAATTACAACACTGAATGCAATAACAAAACTACATTTGTATTATCGCAAGCCGAACCACTGACGATGAATCGGACATATTTTTTTACATACGGGTGCGTTTTACACGTAGCGATATTATACAGCCATGTTTGAAAGCTACTATAACACGGAATTGTTTTTCATACAATAATCAACGTTATGACTCTTAAAATAAAGTTACATGATTCTTAAAAAGGATTAAAAATAAACTTTTTAAAGTTTTATAACAATATTACAACAAAAAAAACACTTTACTTTTAAGAATAAAAATATAAAAAGATAATTCAATTATAAGTTTTAAAACTAATAAAGCGAATTGCAAAAACAATTTAAGATCATATACGTTACGTACACTATCGTTAAACCTTGATAATAAGACTGGAATTTTGGGATAACTGAATGAAGACACATAATGGTCGCACACACACACGACGTGGATTCACTCTATTGTTTGTCGACTCATATTGAGATGAAATAAGTAATATTATACTCACGATTTAATAACATATACCTCAACTACATCTAAGCCCATCAAGTGTAAAATTCAAAGCAATTTTTATTAAATTTATCCCATTTATAAATCCAGTTTTCTACATTCAGAGTACAGCCTGATACTCGCAACTAAAACGATATATTTTTACATATTTTACTGTTTCGTCTATTTCATATCGACAATCTTAATGTACTTTACATCTCATATATATACGTTATAAAAAATTATAATATATTGTTGGGTTTCTGTTCACATAATGTTCTAAACGTTTCAACAATGGGCAGATCTTCAGGGTATTCCATTCTTTTTTGCTCGTTGAGAACGTAAGCGAAGCCATCGAAATGAGTGAAATCCCGGGATATTTGGTGTTCTAGGTGATACAAACGCCTTGGACGTGTTAATTCCATCAGGTTCTCTGAAATAAGCGTGAGCCTGTATATCACTGCTGCTGGAACACCTTTATATATTTTATATTTCTATCCTCATTGAATGATTCTAAATAGCTGAATAAAGAAGGTTTAAATTCTATATTTATATTTTTGACAAAATCGAGAGCAAAGCATTTGAATCACTTGAACGCAGGTTGCTCAAGACTAATATTTACAATTTTTACGCAATGAACTATGGAATGTGGTATATCCTTGAAAGGTCTAAATAATAGGAAGTAATACGAAAAGATAAAACATGTTTATGTTATTGCAAACAATGTTTATGTTATTTTCTTTTAATAGTTTATGT
>PDGT01000001.1:9975500-9990754 GCA_003671415.1 Megathymus violae
TCTGGCCGTAATGCCTGAGTGTCAACTGTTTTTCATATACCTTCGAGACATAAGACTGACTCAGATGAAACTGCCGAGGTACCGACCAACGTGAAACAACCCTTGCTGGATTAGGAGGACGACTTGCTTGCGGCTTCTGCAGGTGCTGTTCTTATTTTCTTTCAGGTCCTGTATTTCCAGTAACGTGAACCATTGGACTGATGACCAATTTTCATGAACCTCCGCTAATTATATGGTTTCAGGATTCCAAACAAAACAGATTTGATTGTTTTAAAAATTTATATCTTTTGTATTTACGTTCCATGACTTACGGTGAATAGTTTTTATTTATAAGATTGACAGAGGTTAAAAGCTAACAAAATTACCTTTTAAATGATATAAATCCATAGTTCATTTTGTATAGAACTTGTAAAAATTAGTCTTGACCAACCCGCGATGTAGTGACACTTAACAGTGTACTTAACAGTTGAAGCCATTCGTGTAAACATTGTAAATAGAAAAAATGTTAGTAGGTTACTACCAGTCTGAACAATGAAACGACTTTAAAGGTACTTTACTTTACTTTACTTTAAAGTACTTTAATGTTAGTAAATTACAAAATGAACATTTAATAGTATCTGTGTCTGCTAATTGTATAATTTTCAAATTCGGCGGAAATTTTATAATCTGCATTTTCACCGAATATTTGGATACTGTGGCGTGAGGGTTACCTCTTCAATCATTCATTATAACCCATCATTGTCCACTGTTGCCCTCGGATCTCCTCCCCCAATGAGAGGGGTGTATAGCCACATTCTGCCTATAGTCCGTCACGCTGCCCAAGTGTGAATAGACTAGATTTCACAAGCTTTTAAAAACATTATAGAGAACTCAACGGTGTCTTCACAATTTGCTTCAACTGAGTCAACCGATAACTAATTTGCAACGCACATATTTAGAAAATTGAGAATTGGAGGTGCGTTCAGGCTTCGAATTCGAGTGTTACGTACAAGGCCGAATTTCAAACCACTATGCTTCTACTACCTACCTGCTCGACACTCGGTCAACTAATTTGATAAAATTACCAATAATTGCTGTAAAAATACAGGTTAACACGTTTTTAAATTAAATATATTTTTGTAATGTAACTTTTAAAGAAATAATAAATTTAATCACCTTGGGCCACATATCTTTCGGATTGATCAGCTGCGGTTATATAATAGAAAGGCTGATTAGGTCCAAAATATAGGTCGTCCACGGTAGAGAGTAACTGGCAGCAGGTCACGTCCCAGCCTCGTATTATACAAACGTAGTCGTATCTCTTGTGGTAACAAATCATGCCAACAGCGTATTTCACGTTCCCACTGTGCTTTTTGACTATTTTCTGTAACGATCACGCAATGTTTGTATCCTCAGTCATACTTTAAATTCGCAATAAGCCAATGGACGGACGAATCGATATTATTAATAAGCTTCGATACTAATAATAAATAAAGCTTGTCCAAACAATTTGTAAGCATGTCCATAATATAACATAATATAAATAAAACACTTTCAAAACTTATTGTTAAAAATAACATGTAATTGTCATCATTAAGTTATAATTATAATAAAATTACATTACACTTACTTTGTCTGTAGGTACTTCATCAACTTTATTCAAGTCGCCTAAAGATTTTATTAACTGGATATGCTCATCTGACAGCTAAAAAAAACATTATATTTAAGTCGATTCACCTCGCATCTAACTTGTGACATCTGAAGACAATAACTGTATACAATTCACCTGCTTCAGATTGAGCTTGTCACATTGTTGGAGAATATTATCCTGTTCCATTAAATGGGGAAAATATTTTTTGTACAGGTTATGTTTGAAACAAGCATTTTCGTTTTCATTGCCTAGAAAGTCCATCAAATAAACAGCGTTTTGCGTATTCCTGTATAAGTAGTGAAAATATTAGTTTACCCAAACAGATTAAACATCGTAACAGGTACTTAATTACACTAAATTTCTGGTGTTCCTTGGTGCGTCCTCCTACGGAGTTGGCAGTGGGTCCCGATACTGATTTGAAATTGTAACATATGCCTCATTGAAAAAGTTGTCTATACATATAACTCATTTATTACTATTTATATATCAATATTATGATTATGAATTTATTTAGTAAATAATGAATCTTAGGTCTATATTTTTAAATGCACTATAGCTATATAGTCTATAGTTATATAGCTAGACTCCTAAATCTTGCAAAGAAAATGGCATAGGAGGAAGGAAAAATATTAAAAAGTTAGAAATACTGATAAAGCTTATGAGCGAGTCTAAAACGGCAATCAAAAAATAATACCTTAGAAAAAGTAAAAATACAATTAATACTATCTGTGCGCAAGTAGTTTAACCACGATATTATGTTCGGGTTGGAGGTACTAAATATCCCAGATTTAAAAAAAAACTAAACGGGCAATAGCAAAAACCATGCATTTTATTTAGAAAAAAATGCTATAAATATTCACAAGTATCTTTGAAAAGACAATACACAGACCAAATATGCGTGGCAGTTCACTAATTAATTGAACACTTGACAAACACTTACAAAAAGTTAAATAATGAAAATTTCTGTGGCATAAAAAAATGTATATACAAATTTAGGATATGTGAAATTATCAGTGAATGTATCAGTGAATATTAACGAGGCCAAGTGGTCGGAAATAAGAAAATATTATTCCATTTTGTTAAAACCGATAACTTTAGTTAACCTTAATTCCAAGGTTTCTATATCTTATTCGGTAAGATTTATTTTAAAAGAAATCCAAGCCTTTAGGACTTTTTTTTACTAATTACGAAAAAAATAAAAAACTGCAAAACGCAAGGTTGTTTTATTTCAACATTTTGTTCAGATTTCTTGAAATTTCTGATACTTCTATAACATTCATATTTAATACCTGTTTTGTTGCGTAAGAACATCTCGTCATGGAAAACTATTTATAATTTGTAAGTTTGCATTTGCATAATGGCACAAGTATGTACGAGTAACATTTATTTTTTACGTCATTTGAATATAGTATATTTATGAATTTTATGATGACATTTATTATTTATATTTAATCTGCGATAATAAACACAATCAATCAAGTACGTTACATAAGTATCCAGTAATTATTAATTTTGTGTACAAGAAATCAAAATTAAAGTCTACTGCTCTGCTGTAAAATCGCGATTTATTGTTATGACTGTTTTGTAATAAATGACTCATATATTAGTTTTGGATAAAGATAATAGTTTTATTTATACCGTTACGGAATAATTTTCCTGAAACCAAGCAATTTGGATGTCAGTGTTTAATATTGATATATTATAGATACTCATTATGCAAAGAACAAAGCGCGCTTGTTCATTTAGTTTTTTACTAAAATAAAGGGCTATAGATAAGCTTCAGTTAAGAAATTAAATTGACTTACCACGTTCTTAAGGCTCCCATTGTGATTACAAAAGACGAATATATATACTGCAGTAAGGAATCTGGACAGTATGAGTATTTTGGTGTGGAATTACTTTGAGACAACGCATAGGGGCATTGTCGCTTGGGATAAATATCTCCCGTCCCAAGGTCAATGTTATACAGCAGATGGCCTTGCGGGTTGTCGTTATTCCATTCGAGGAACAAGTGGTTGGGGAAGGCAATAAGCTCACAGGAAGCGCCACAGCGAGCTGCCACAGCTTGATATATGGCAGCCACTACAATTACATTACCACATCTGTTATCTATCACCTGAAAAAAACAATACCATAAAAAAGACGATCTTTCTTTCTAATGTAAATTATTTATTATCTGTGTTTGATTTACTTTACAACTACTCAACGTATCTGCATGGAAATTCGATCGTTTGTCGAGAAATCGTTTTAGGTATGTTTTTCGTTTTCGTGCACTTTTTATTTTCCGGCCATGAAAAGAAATGCCTTTTTTATTTTATTAAATTTCTTATACGATAATACAACAATAGTTTAATTAAAATCCACAGACTTAATGATTTAAACTTTAAACAACTGTGTTAACAATAAATTCGGTTTTTAAAAATTGATCACATATGCAAAAATACGACTAGGTATATAAATTTAAAATGATTATTACTATTACCAAAATAAAATAAATTAATTAATTTATATAAAGAGATTCTGTGAATTGTACAAATTAACAGTGCGTTTTAATGAAAACTTTGTGCGTAATTATTTATAATTTTAAAATTAAATTTGATGTATTTAATTGAGTAATTATACAAATTTTAACATTATTAGATTGTCAAGAAGACGATAATAAGACAAAAAGAGGCTTAGTTAGACGTTGTGCAACACTTAGGATCACTTTAATAGTTTTATTTAATTTCAATAAGGAACTAGATACTCTGCAGGTACTTTTAATTGCAAATGAGCAGCATTAGCAAAGATTGATGATTCAAGATCATTGTTGTTTTATGAATCTACTGGATTTAACAGAAGCTGACTGCGGAAGTCAGTTTTGTGAAATGTATGTAGCGTGCGTTACCAACACCGTAGTGTATATTTTTAAGGACAAATTATAACAATTGACCATCCACGCAGCGAAGTCATATTTGTGTATATCCACGGCACCCGCAGCATTGTAGTTTTGTAAATAAGTTATTTATAAATTCTGAATTAATAAACCGAAGTTATTATTTTTTTAAAGAATACAATTATCATTAGTAACCTATTATTATTATGTTTAACCAAATTTCCTACAGTGAACAAGAACAGTCACAAAAATAGATAATACTGTCGAAAAGAGTAGTTCATTAAACTTCTAAAATCTAAGCGTAGCTGCACCACAGAAATCACAATGATGTCATACGGCAGACACAATGCTCTGCCGCAGTGTCGTAACTTCGTATAAGCCAGTTTATGAATACAGGAAGGGTAACACCACGATAATTTTGAGCTAAAGTAATTCACAACTAATGGGGAGCGACTACTGAACGTGAGAGCAGATTGTGTAAATACTTTGAACATATAAAAGAATTGGTGGATTGGCAAAGTGAATACTACATGAATTCAAATTTGGCATCTCATTTTAACACTGAATGATTCCTGAGTGTCTGAATACATTATTAGTGCTATACAACTCAGGTCTTAGTTTAGTAGGATTCGCTAGACATCTTAACATATTATATACATGTAATCAGTAAGTATGAGTATCACGAGAAAGATTGATAATCTGATGTCTAATTTGAATTTTGACAACTTAAAGGCAATTTAAGGATTGCTACAATTTTAGACATGATAGCACCATCAGCATCACATGAAGTACTTAAATAGGGTAAAATTGACATTCATATACAACTTAATAAATTCTACAATCATTATATTGTTACAAGAATGAAAAAAATATATGTAAAACCACACATTTAATGCAGGATACGTACATTTTTTAAAATACCTTGGTCTGTATCTGTCAGGGTTCGAGGATATATATCATGATATATAACCATATATCGGATATATATCATGATATATATCCGATATATATCAAATGTTTTTTATGATACATATCAAATTTTATATTATTGAGTAATTTTTGGCGTTTGTTACTGTGTTTCTACTTCCCAAATGTAGATGGCGTTGGAGTAGAGTTAAAACATACTGCCTAATATAAGTTCTAAACCATAAATGGCAACACTTCTGCTGGTATTAATGCCGTCTGTCGTGTCAGAATAATTTCTGTTTTTTAACACATATGCAAATAGTATACATAAATAATACAATAAAATAATTATATGGCTTTCATACAAAATGGATATATATCAAACTTTTGATATATATCGGATATATATCATAAATATCCGATATTTTGATATTTATAATAAATATTGGATATTTTCGAACCCTGGTATCTTTAAATACCATAGTTAATGTCTTTTATGTATGGAGTTTAATAAGTGCATTAATTTTAACTTACCTTACAAATATTCAGTGTGTCCATATCAGTGGCAGTAGTGAGAACCATGTGTTTCTGTTTGTATATAACTTGGCTAACAGCTTGAATAATTTGTATGCTAGTATAATTTTCATTAGTTTTTTTAGATTTCTCTAAAATCTTGTTTACTTGTTCAGCAAGTGAATCAATCTGGAAACCAAAACATTTTTTATATTAATAGGCACTAGAAACAGGAGGACTTTAGAGATACATGACTTATTTTAACTGTTTGTATATTACAGCAGCTGCAACTTGTAAAAAACAGGTCACAGTTGATTATAGAAATGAGGTAAGTAGCCAGGCAAGAAACAAATCTTAAAACCTTGCATGTGTAGCAATGGGTATAAATTGGTATTGATATAGAGCTCAGTAAGTTGTAATAGGAAAGTGCCATGTATCTTCAGTTGTTGCTTTAAATGTATATGGGGGAACATTACAACCACCAGAAGAGGTTGACTTGAATTACACCGTGAGACTCCTGTACCTAGGTAACTAGGTAACTGTTACTAGGTAACTAGTTGAAAAGAAAAATTCTATTTAAAAGACAAAATTTATAACACAATTACCTTTTTCTGAACTTCTTCATCCAAATATAAATTGGCAGGGTCAATCCATTGTAAGAAAAAGTTTATAACAAGTTCTGGCGGTAAAGCCTCTATTTTAGCCTTAGCCCATTTAACAGCCAGAAATGCATGAATGTAATGTCGAAGGACTGCTTTCGCATAGTAGATATCAGTTAGTGTATACGGTCTGCAAACATAAAATGAAAAGTTATTATTATTGGACTAAAATTATTTCACTTTAAGTAAAGCATACTTACATGATGCACTCATATTTATCTACCAGTTTATTTCCTTTTCTAATAACATCCTGTAGAATATTTATAGCATATAAAAAATTTGACTTCTTCAGTATAGTAAAAAAATGGTTAACGTTATCCAGTGACCGTTCAGATACCTTCCTGCAAGTTAAAAATGAATGTTCACTTATGTTTTGTTTACCTGAATAGAGATTTAATCAAATAATTACAAGTTTAATGTCATAAGATATGGATTAAATTTACGTCAAAGAGTCATAAATGCCTCATATAAAAATGATATTTATTTACAATATTTTATATCATACCAGTAATGTTTTTCTGACATGGTAATTAACTCTGAGTGAAGTTTTTGTTTCAACAATGAGTAATTTTTAAGCTCATGAAACCAATTGCTATTGTGATATTCTTCAATGACTCTGTACAACATAGGTGGCAACCTGAAAATTAAAACTCCATTAACCTGTATATCATTCTGTATAATATCTATTTAACAATTCAGGTTATAGGTATGTACATACAAAATTGAACATGCTTGACAATATCTGGTTTTAGTATAATATTACTGAAAATATTAGAAATGTAACCCAGGAAATGTCAATTTAGTTTCTATGATTTCAAAAATGAAGCATATATGTTATACTTTTTTAAAGAATGCATTCCCAAATTTAACCTTTTCTGTAGAATCTGTTGAAATAAGTATTTTATCACAAAGTTGAACTAAACAATTATCTAAAAGTCAAGTAACTTTTAATCACAATTTAACCATCAAAGATTGCATTATTTTTGTCATGAATAAAAGGAAATAGTAAATTCAAATCTAAATATAAAAAAATAAGTTAAAAAAGGTTTGCAGTGTTTACTATTACCTGAAGCTTTAATAAAAAAGTATAATGAAACTATTTTGGTTACATAATTTAGCAGAATCGACACAAGAATCATGCGTGTTTGAACACATATTCTTAATATATTAAGATTATAGTTCAATTTATTTAGTTAGTGTAATATTATAAACACTTACATTGCTGCACATGCATGTTTCCAAACAGACTTGTGGCTTTTAACAATTTCGTTATATTGCTTGCAAGTCGTGCCAAAATTGAGGATGTCCCGAGGACTAATGTTTTGTAATATCATAGCAACAATTTCATCCGGCAAACAGTAAATATTGCTCACACATTCCACTTCCATTTTAGGTTTATCTGAATTATACCTATAGTCCGTTTTTTACACTTTTCTTATTTGGAAAACCACCACAAACAAAACCTGTTACAAAAATCCCAACTTTTCAAACGTATTACTCGTATTGACTGAAATGAAAATAGATTTGTCATTCTGTACCGTACATACATACGGTTCGCTTTATATCAAAACTCTGTTTGCACTAGTGTTGACTAGGACATACAAAAGGCATGACATTTATCCGGGACAAGGTAAAAAATGTAAGATCAGTACAAGCTATTCGTTTGTACTACTTCAAATTCTCTTTACTTTTGTAATATAAGTTAAAAGAGAGAATGTAATGATAATGACCTACACACTTCAATAACACATCTTTTTCTGCTGAGATATATGACATTGAAAGAGACATTTCTAGTATCTGAAATGACATTTCGTCAACCATTTAATGATTTAATCATCTTTTTAATTATTAACAAAAGATAGTCATGAAACTGATGAAAATTTGCCTAAGGGCATTTTCAAATATAGTTTCAGTATAATGATATAATGGGCATTATTGTGAATTTGTTTTATTATTATTCCCCTAATATATCAATTACCAAAGGTGTTTTAGTTTTTTTTTTTTCACTGTCATTTGTATTGTAATTTGTGTAGTCCTTACATGTTGTCGAATACATTTAGACAGAAGAGAATTGTTAATGTTCTTGTAAATTTCATACGTGTTTTTGTTTCAAATGTGTCCCACCTAGGTTCAATACACCTCGCCTCAATTGAGGTGGGACAAAACAGACAAAGTGCTGGCTTAGGACAAAAACTCCGTTACTCTCTCTTAAAAACTCATTTGTACAAAAAAAACATAACGCTTGTCCTACCATATCAATGCTAATTTGCACAGTGAAAAAAGACCCACGAGAATTTGACATTTTGAAACGCTAGATTGTCTTCTCAGATTGTCTTTGAATTGCACAGATGGAAAGACTGCGTCTTAATGAAAGAAAAATATTTTTAATTTAGAAGTTATTAAAAGACAAATACTAAATAACTATTAAACGCTATTTTATAGTTTTATTAACTTTAATTATTCTGTAACATGTCTAATAGTTATGTTACATTGAAGTACATTCGTTTACATATTACTATTGGCATAATCACTGTGTTTTTAATGGGTAATTTTGTAAGTGACAGAGAGGAGTTGACAATAAATATTTTGTTGTGATAATAACTCATTATATCCTGATTTGATAATAATAATAACGAAGTAACATGAAGGAACGTTCCAACACATCGATAGCATTGGCAACACTGCGGGGCGGCAACAATTTCTAAGACACGATATGTACTGGTAAAATGTGGTCATAATCTTATCATACTAACGTGATAGACGAACACTTATCTACAACGCGTCACCAAAACCTAAATGTGCATGGGAGTAAAAATGACACTTGAGTGACTTTTAGTGATGATAGTGATCTACGTCCCTGCACTGTCGACATGAATGTCGACTATTCCATCATAGGATTTTTGCTATTATTCATTCGTTCTGTTGATTATTTATTACATGTTAAATTAAATAATACCATGCTAATTCTAGTAACTTCTCTTTACTTCGCTTCGTCTACTCTAAACTTAACCTTATTGGACAGGATTCTTTATATTAACATATGTTGTTTATTTGTAAACTGATTGAAATAAAACAAATCGTGATTAAAAGGTACTAAGAAAATAATAATAATAATACTTATTAGTTTTAATTAATTCTTTGATGTAAATCGATATAACTTATTGCCCTCGGAAATGAACTAACCAATAAATTTTGTAGGTATAGATTCATCAATAACAAGATGTCAGTGATTTCGTAAAACTAAATAGTTTCCCTTAAAATATCTACAGTAAACTTTGTGAGAAAACATACCTACCTAGATCAACATTCAAATTCATTTTTCTTTTTGAACTGCATCTGTAGGAAATCTTGAAGTAGTAAATTAGTCAATAAATATGATATCACATTCGCTGGATATTGTCATATCATTATAATAACAGATATAATATTCGCCAAATGTTATCAATTTAAGGAGCTAATACTATTCAAAAGCCAAAGATGCACCTTTATAACAGTCTAATCTACCTTCTGTCCAGTGTGTTTCCAAGCTGTAACGGAAATTAAAAAGGCAAAATATGAACAAATCTAGGTAAAACAAAAAATATTTATTTATACCTATTTAAAAATTATCCGCTTATCGACAGATTTTGTTCAAGCCCTATACGAAACGGTATCATTTCACGTACACAATATCGTTTTATCTCACACATTATTATGAAAAATAAGTTATTATGCATAAAATGGAGTATTTACTGCATGTTATTAATCTTAATTTATATAATTTTAAGATAAACTTCTATGAAAATAAGCATCATGAAAGTAGTATTGAACTATCGGTACTTACCTGTGGATTGTCTCTTTGTTTGAGTTATTGTTATAAGTAACTATGCAGTCTAACAGAGAACACGACATCATCGTCTTTACTGTTTTTTGTCCGATAAAATACAGTAAGATTGAAAAGAAATTAATAAAATAAATAGCAATTTTTTGACAGGAGACTAATGGAGAGTAAATAGTGTGAAAACAGTCCTACGGCGAATTCTCTTGCATCTCTTTCTTGCAAGTATGTTTTTCCGTAAAGCTCGAAATCTCACTCGCACACTGTGTTCCTCTATTACGGTAGTATATTAACTTTACGAACGGGGTAGGTAAGAATGGCAGGGTAAATAGGGAAAATCTGATTTTCTAAGTCGTTCTGTTAGTGTCATTATATTTAACACTTTTTTAATTTATAGCGAGCTTATATTTTTGCTACTAGCTACACCAAGCGTTAGAGCCAGCCAATCAAGTTTCACTAAAGAAAAACACGTTAAAAGTGATATTATGGACACATGAATATTGTACATTTTAACTTTAACTTTTATTTAATTACACTAAGAAAAAAGCTTGAAATAATTATTTTCATCATAATAGTGGATTTCGTTAATACCTTACCTACAAAAAAATATTCCTGTGGATTCCTCCCACTCAAACCTATTTGTCCCTTCAGGAGTAAATTGGAATATAATAGGGATTTTGGTGAACTTCTTAAAATTTGACAAGAATTTGAGAATCCAAAGCTTCTTACCATCTAAAACAGCTTACTACACATTTTTAGGTATAACTTGAAATATCTTGTGTCACGAACGAAGGTTTCAATTTCAATTAAAATTGAAGAATGGACTTACTTACCCCATTTTACAGTATATCAATCATTCGCCTTGTCGCTCTTTGATGAGGTTGGAGGTTGTCTCCCTATAGGTATATAAGTTACTCTATGAGGTTGAATTTTAACAACTATGCCTTTACTGGGTTTATGTTTGCTTTGGGGTTTGGATCGTGTTTTTTTAAATTGACAAATAAATAAAATAAATCCGCTACCTCTGATGAAATTTATTAAATCTTATTCAAATATGGTAGTTTTTTAATTAAATATTTTATTGTTTTAAGTCTTCCACTTTACCACTGCAAATTTAATCAAACTGAATTAATATTACGCACATTAATATGACACAAGTAAAGAATTATGTTGGCACAAATATTACGGTAAAAGTTTTCGCAAAGTACAAATAAATTTGTACGATATCATGGATTAACTGATATTACATGAACTACCTTAAAGTTTTAAATTCATGGAACACAATCTGAATCTTATTATGTATTATGAACATTATTCTGACGTCGTTTATAATATTTTGCTTAAATAAATTGTTGTATAATTTATTTTCGAATCTTAACAAGCTTAAGATTTAATAGCTGTGATGATCATTAGGTTGTCACATTCATTCCATCACTCATTTGTTACTTCACACATTATTAACAATAGACAACTAATTAAAATTATTAATCAGCCATATTTGTTTACTAAATATGATAAGTGTGATAAGTAAAAAACGGATTATAAATTATTTTCTGTATGGGCGGTGTAAAACTTGATATTTAATGACATTTATTATAGGGATCTGTATTGATACTTAAGTATATTGGTACAAAAAACTCGCTCCAGCGGTCTGACGAGGTGGTCAGTGTGTCGAAATGAGCGCTCGTCGATGTGAAGGGTTGCTCTTCAGAACTACCGTTACCTGTCGACAGAGATAACGAAAAACGATAGGGAAAAGAAATGTGATATCATCGCCTGATTGGAAAACACAGAAACTAGGGACAGGTAGATGTGGGAGGCGTTATGATGTGGCACAGTTCTGAATGGGTTTTACCGTCCACGTAATCTCACAGTCAGAAGATGTCAGCGTCCGCGAGAACGAAACTGAATACTCGGGATCTTGGGCCCCGACCTGACGCTTCTGCTCACGTATTCTTTCGCCGAAGTTGCTTCTACAAACTCCTACAAACAACCGCGAATATCGTCATAATACATTTGTTTGAGCTGAAACTTTGGCCTGTTTCGTCACGTACTGCCACGTACCTACTGATGACGTACTGATTGAATAGTGTAATACAAAGTGTGGACAGGTACACGAAGTTCAATGTCGGAGTCACACAGTTTTCCACTGGATGAGAAGAGAAAATCAAGTGCAAAGGCGTTATTATAATATTTACTAAAAACTATCCGGATAAGATTTTATGCATGGTATAGCATTTGGGCGTAGTCATAGAACAAACCTACGTAACTCTTATCACACGAATCATCTTCACATGATTATAAAATCGATATCGATTGCACGCAATGTATTGTTTTCATACAAATAGTTGAGAATTCATAATGTTAGTTGATACATCGAGTTTAAGTTCAGCAGTCGTCGAATAAAATAATGGCTCTAGTGTATAGTTGCTGCTTTTGGTTTTCACTGCGATTAGGCGGAATATTCATTGCAATATTCTCAATCGTATGTTGACAGAGTTTTGCGTGATTGTTACAATTGAAGTAGCTACAATTATGCATAGTTTATGGATATGACTATGATTTCAATCGCATAACTGTATACTTTATTGTTTCAAAATCATCAGTCGAATATGACAAGATTCCCTAGTTGAGTAGTGAGGAACAAAGTAACCATTTAGCGGCTTATTGATGTGCACGAGTCTGTTCCACAACTAATTAGATGTTACTGCACTGCATTTGAATTAGTATCTAGTAATGGCCAATCCGAATCTCGAATCGCCACACCTAGGGTTAATATTCAAAGGTTTAATGCTATCCAACAATAATAAATCGGGAATATTCCATAACTTACTCTCGAAAGTCTTGTCTAAAAGATTAGTTACAATTAAAAGAAACCTTAGCTGTGATAGTGTGAATTGAACCTCTCCAATTATTCAGTTACAGGCCTTGGCAGTATTGATTTCCTGTTGTGTAGCATATTCTCTGGAGCAAAACGTGAAAAAAAGCACTGCAGCACTGATTGATTCCTTAAATCTTATTTATACGAAACCATATCTGGATAATTTTTATGCAGGCAAGTACCAAACTTATATACCTACATATTCTGCTTAGGTGTAACGATATTTGTTTTTAAAAAATATTCAGTATAGTTTTACATATTGTTACAAAGGTTGAAAATATGAGTACTCATTAAAAAAATGGAGGATTCATCATAAAATCTGATTTAGTTTACTACATGATATTTTTTATGACAAACCAGCTAATGGTGGCCATTGCCGTCGTGGGTATTCGTAATATTAAAATCGTTGATGTGTATCCGGCTAATGGAGCGGGTAACTTGCTTTTTAACTGACTTGAAAGACGTGCCGAAACACTTTCAAACATAGCACTGTTGACTTTAAAACTAAGGTAGCGAGCCAGTTAAGCAAAAATCCCTTCCACTATCTGGGTAAAAAGCTAAGAAAATCCAGTAAGAAATACTTGGCGCCGATGCGTTTGCCAGTGACCTTTACACCCCAAAAATTTTGTGATGTTATAGGTTTTCCCCATTCGCTAAGATCAAAGTGTAGTATCCGTTATTGTCAGCTTAATATATTAATATATATATTACTACAATACTTACGATGAACGATGGTGATGATGATGATGAATGATGAAGCTTAATGATGATGGACAGTTATATAATTTTTAGGAATTAATGCAACAGACATAATTAAATTTGTACTATTTTAGATCCACAAAAATATTTGTCGCTCGGCGTATGCATTTCCTGCCTATACATAATAATATGCTTGTCTTATGCATATGGAGCCTACAAGGTATATAATCAAATATTTAATATTTATTGGAAACATTAATTATGTTACATAAGTGTATTTAATTATGTTACATAAATTACATTGATGCTGAAAGTATTTCATATTTTTGTTGTAATTTCAGTTTAATAACGTTCTTATGGTTGGGTATATACTGATGGAACTGTTACGACTCATCTTTTTAGCTTTCCTCATAATAACATGGTTGTTGGTAATTAAAGAAAATACCATGGACATCGGTATTCACATCGGGACAAGCGTAATTGGCAGTTTCTTTTTATGTAAATATAAATTTACAAATAATTATATTAGATAATTACTCTACCGCTACTCGTATTAGTGTTCGCCTAATTCATCAGTAAATATTTTTCATTTCAGTGGGCATGTTTTACTTATGGATATGTGCTGCAAATTTGCCGATACTGATAAACGAGATGGAACGTGACCAACAGAACGCCACAATTTACAAATTGCAAAAAATGCTTGACACTACTATGCCTGTACAAGGCTCGCGGAATGTACAAATGGCACCATTGGGAATACCACCAGTATTCGCAACATCAAATTTTCAGAGAAATGAAATTTCTTGACAACCTGATTTATTCACACTTTAATCATTAATTAGGAACGTACCATTCAATTGTGAACTATAATCGTGAATTAAGTTTTCATAACTAAGTAAATACATAACAAATCTTTTTTGCGATTTTATGATTATCATTAGGTATATGCATATCTATATTTTTCAGATATTGTTTTCTTTCTTTGTATAGATCAAAAAGATCGATGCTTAAATAACTAAATAAATTTTTCCTAGATGTTGGAAAAAGACTTGCCGAGAAAATTATTTCCAACCCCCAAAACATAGTCAACCTAGGTGTTTGTTAATAATATTTCTTCGAACTACATTAACTTCTTAGTTTTGATACCGACAGTAGTAAGGATTCGCCGGTTCTGACTCTTGAGTCAGAACCGGCAAATCCGACCGTTCGTGGCCATCGAAAACTAAAAAGAAAAAAAATCAAGTTTGGTGTCAAATCGTAGGTTTCCGACTACG
>PDGT01000001.1:9991306-10097772 GCA_003671415.1 Megathymus violae
GATGAAATGCAGCCTTTGTATAATTTAAAAAGTGTTAACTACTATCAAATATCATAGAACTTTCTTGGAAAACAATTCTAGGACGTGGAAGTATAACATCAATCGAATTCAACATGAGTTTTGTATTTTGTGTCACTCGTTGGTGTAGCGAACTCTTCCTTGGGTGCAGAAATATAGTAGATCGATGAACGATTTCCTGAAAATGTTTATAAACAGTACTATTTGTAATGATAGAAGGTTAGTTTATTTATTTGATTCAATTTTTGTTGCGAAATAATAAACGTTACAAACGATTTTTGTAGTTTAACTAACACAAGACCCTCATTACAATTACCAAATCTTCGCATTGTAAGTGATTACATTACTAAGTAAAACGAAAGACCCATCGTGCGTTCAGTAATGACCGGACGAGTGATTAGATAACGAACTGGAGCTAATATAATGCATCAGTTATCTTCGGAACTACGTCCGTTACCAAAAAACGGACAAGTGCAATCGATCGGGCGTAGTCGGAAACCTACGATTTGACACCAAACTTGATTTTTTTTCTTTTTAGTTTTCGATGGCCACGAACGGTCGGATTTGCCGGTTCTGACTCAAGAGTCAGAACCGGCGAATCCTCACTACTGTTCTCTTATTTCGCGAAAAAAATCTGGGAGGAAAGGTTTCACACAACTCAGTTGGGCTTGATTTTGGTGAACCAATGGTTGCAACATAACTTGCTGATACTAAACGTGGACAAAACTAAATTTATGTCTCGCGCAACTAGGGTTAATCTTCTTCCTTCTCCTGCAGTAACCTATACGTGTAATCCAGAAATTTTATCTTGCTCCTGCCCCACCCTCCAACAGGTAGACTATATTAAGTATCTGGAAGTCATTACTGAAGAGGCGTTAAGTTTCGAATCGCATATACAAGCACTAGTTGCAAGGTTATGCAATTTCATTTGTATTTTTGACCTTGCGTCATGTTATAAACCGTCACTTTATAAAAATGGGCTCCTTAGTTTTAAGCAAATCGCGGAAATCCTTTCATATTGAAGTAGAGTGAAAGTAACTTACTTAAAGTCGGAGCAGGTTTACTTTTCCGCTTTCCCACCACCAGCCTGTATAACTACTGGGAGATCCTAACAGACCGATAAACCTTTATCCTTCACATTATACTCAGACAGCACTTAATGATAACATATGATCCAGACTTCATAAAAATAAACGCAGGAAAGGAACTGTATGCCATCTCTACTACTCCACACAACTTTGTATTACCTGGGGATACTACTTCATAACAAATTAAATGTTAATTTTAATATATATCAGCCCCACACCCATCATTGTAAAAAAGCTGTTACTAATCATCTTTAAGCCCTTAATTACCTAGAAAAAGAACAATTTCTTTATTCGATCTGAGACCCTCCTTCCAAATTGACCGTGAAATGGTTCATCGTGTTTCGGTGGCAGTGTCGGAGAGCCAGTAATAATGGGGGTCCCTCGCTTTCTTTTCCATCGGCAACCCTTCTATGATACTTTTGGGCGACGGTGACTACTTACCATCAGGTGGCTCGTGTTTGTCGACTAGTTACATAAAAATTCCACAATTTTTTGTTCGTATAAACTATTACTATACTATATATATTATTACTATACTATATATACTATTACCATATTATATACTATACTATTACTATATTTTTTGTTTGTTGTCATGTATATAGACGCATGCACTAACATACTTTATGTATCCATAACATCCAGACTAACATATACAAATATGCGTATAAGTACCTACCTCACCGTTTACAAACTGGCTGATATTGTATGTATATCTTTCGCGGGAAGGCCCTGGTGACCTGTAATACGAGTTTTTTCTAACCCACATCAGGCACCACCAAGCTCTCAAAATAATACACCGTGAAAAAAGTTAACCAGAAATATTTATTTTAATCACATATGATCTTCGTAAGATGAAATAAAGGAATTATTATTACTGTATCAAGATCATTTCAGGTTCTGTCTCCGTATGTCTGTGCCTTAGACCGAAGTGCATTTTCATATAATTCTTGTATTTGCTTGCATTTGAGCATTTACGCTATTATATATAACTAGTGGCCCGACCCTACTTCGTGCTGATTTAATTATTAAACATATACACTTGATATATAGCCTATATCCGTCTGGTATAATATACATTTGAAATAGTAAAAGAATTTTTCGAATAGATGCAGTGGTTCCGGAGATTAATTTCAGGACTTCCACATTAACGCAAACACAAAAACCACACTATATAATATTAGTATTGATAACAATGTGCATGGTGTCACCTAATTTCTCACCATAGAAAAATACAGTTAATATACATACATGAATATATATACATGAATTTTAAAGGTGCTTATAACATTTTGGCCGTATTGGGGCGGCCTTGAATGCTCCCCAATCCCAGCCGGACAGAACAGGGTGTCGTAAGAGGCGACAGAACCCAGCCTACTTGGTGGTAGGGCTTCACGAAAGGATTATATTATCAGTATTATCATTAAGTCATTAATATATGATTATTAGTATTATTATCTTTCCGTGAAGCCTATCTGGCTAGCTACCACCCTCCTGCTCGAGTCAGCCGCCAAAAGACTCGATGTGTTCCGGCTGGAGGTTTGAGAGCCAGTACTTTCTTTCTTACCTTCTCATTTTTTGACCGACAACGCATCGGTGATACTTTTGATCTTGCTGATGTCCATCGCCGACGGTGACCACTTACCATCGGGTGGCTCAACTGCACGTTCGTCGGCTATTAAAATAAAAAAAATATCGAACTCGGGACTCCGTCCTCATGCAGAAGACCGTTTTTCAAATCAATACGCTTACATAAAACTATGTATCAATATAAAACAAACAATATATACAATACGCATATTTTCATTATGTGTGAACGTTGTAATCACCTTGAAATACAATTATTTATTTTACATCTTTATTTTTACTATTAAAAAATATAACTGCAGTTGATTATTATTTAATTAACTAAGCCACCACCTAGATATTTCCCTAATATTATGTTTTTTAATATAAATAACCCGCAAACGAGTAGACGAGCTACGTAAATATGATAGTAAGGGGTCGCGTCCATACAAATCTTTAACACCAACGAGTGAGACGCATTGATGACTGAGATAAAAACTGTGAATACACTAGTTATCTAACTTTCGAATACTGCTACCGATATGTGTTGGATTTACAAATGGGACCTTGTCAGACAGGTAAGATAGGGTACCTTACTGCGACGTACAAATACCTACCGGGGTTAAACTGGAGAGGTATAGAGCATAACTTATAATCGATAGAAAAAATCTAAGGGAAGTTTACTTTATTTCCCTTTATTTGGTTTGGTTTTTACCAAAATTATAGGAAAGACGAGATACTCTTTTCAATATTTCTGTGGTATTTACTATCTGATAGGTACTATAATAATACACGCTTATTCCCC
Source organism: Megathymus violae (assembly GCA_003671415.1). Classification (NCBI taxonomy): domain Eukaryota; kingdom Metazoa; phylum Arthropoda; class Insecta; order Lepidoptera; family Hesperiidae; genus Megathymus; species Megathymus violae. The sequence goes on from PDGT01000001.1 coordinate 9,994,784, forward strand.
TGCTGTAGGATTCCCTATCTTGCGTATGCCATGGATTTATAGAAATGAAATAATAAACACTTAAGACCGTAAAAACATTTATCTGTCACATAACTTTTTCTCCCATCAGGAAATCCAACCCACGATCCCTCGCTCTGCAGCCGGCGTCACTATCAACTTTCCTATAGTGTCGACCAACTATGTAACTATTTAGATATCTATGTGAAGTAAGAAGTAGGACCTACTGACGTATTTTTTTGTAAATTATAATACAAAGTAACTTCTCACATACTTAACAGTAATAAATATAGGTACATACATAAAGATAATTCTGATCATCATTATCGAATCATACGGAAACTATAGTATCACACTCGTATAAATATACAGTGTGACATATCATTTTGTTTCAGACAGCAATTTGTAGTTGCAGAAATAGTATTATTATTTATTACTGAAACTTTAAAATGCTGATTTCTATTTCGTATCAGTAAGATCATTTTAGATAATAAGTTTTTTGGGTTACTGTAAAGTAAAATAAATAAAATGCCTGTACCAACATATTATTTTATGTACTATAAAACTTTCTCTGAACGCATTCAAAATATATACTTATACTATTTTATCTTTCCCAAATAAAACAATAATATTAAAAAAACATATTATCTAGCAACCTAAAGAACACGCTAGAACAGATAATGATTGATGTGTGTGATCGATGTGTCTAATATCACAATGTTTTGTGCTAAATGAAACGAACTGCGTGCTTTCATCCATAGTGACTTTATACTTGCACTGACAGCTAACTTAAACATAAATTTCCAATTGATAATTGAGGCCATCTCCGCGGTTGCTTTTAAGGCGAATGTTAGCGTAAGAGGAGCCGACACCTCCCGCTGTTATACAGGGTGTTGAATCTGTGTGCTCCAAATCTCTTAAAATGATTCCCTAGAACAAAGAAACAGATGCAGTTTCGCGTTGAGATAAAATTGGGCTTAAAAGTAATATATCTACCTATTTTCATATTATGCTCAATACTATACTATACACGAAGGATCAGGTAGGAACTAGAATAGGACTCGTCAATTTGTTCATTGGTTCACTCATGTTGACCCATTTATTCGTTTGTCAGCTATCCACATAGAAAATATATACATCTACATATTCGTAAAAGCTAGATCGATCGATCATGAAAGACTAACAAGTTTTTCACGTTCACGGTATCACATTCCAATTACTTCATAGTGCGCTTTAGTCAGCATTTTTATTACGGATGGGTAGTAGCTAGGCGGGTAAGCCGAGTAACCTAAACCGTAAGACTATGACATTGATAAAAAATAAATTCGAGGATTTCTGCAACCTATATTATTATTATGAATAAATATATTTATTTATGTAACATAACCTAATATTTTTAGAATCACAGTTTCGGCATTACATCATAAGTAAAAGATAGGATCTCTTACTTTAACAATCAAAATTAACCTTGAACTCAGAAGATTAATTTTAATAAAAATTCAATTCTGAAAGAAATCCTACTTCTCTGAATAATCAACAATTTGAAATTTTTAACCTACTTAGATAATTAAATGACGTTATTCATTCTGTGTATCATTTTGTATCAAAAAGTTGCAAACAAAAACCTTAAATTAGTTTTACTTTTTTATTACAGATAAATTGCGAGGCTAACGTAGCGCCAGGAATATTGTCAATGTTAGCAGAATTCCATCTAGAGCAACGGTTGTGATTCTCGACCAGTTTGCCTTTTTGCAATCGACGAGCCGGCCAGTCGGCTTAATTGTTTAAGTGGTTGGCCCATCTCAATTTTTAGGTATTAAATAAGTAGGTTCAATCTGAAGTAGCATATGTATTTAAGACAATAGCACACTGTAAGATTCAGTGCACAAATTAAAATAAAAATGCCTCTTGCTACTGCAACGATTTTAAGCGAACTATTATTATTAAAAAAATTGGGAGTGACAATAACGTATTCAAACTTACCTTGATTAACTGATTACTTGGATTCGCGTAAAAAAACTGCTTCACTCTTTTTATAAAAGGGATAGCATTATAATCAGCTTTTTGTTGCCAAGCTAACTGTGTATTGTGAGTAATACCCACAATTAGATCCCTACACCAACAAGTACTTACAAACACGAGTAAAATAACATTTAAGAAAGACAGGATCTTCATCACGCAAGATATCTAAACGAAGTTTTACTTAAGGGAAACTCACTACTATAATTACATGATATTCCATGAATTTATGTACCGCTCTTGTGATGTGGTATCCGAAAATAAATATGAACACTCTATTCTGTACACATTTATGTAGCGATACCGATAAGAGATTTTTAAGACAAATACGGACGGACTGATTAATTTCGTAACAATTGAAATTTAACTCGATTTGCTAACAGTTGGTAAACGGTTTATAGCGTAATAATACCAGGATGGATAATCAAAATGTTGCGAAATGCCGAGCTAGCAATAAAAAGAGCCAATGTGCTAGTCTACTAGTGACCACGCGCCTTTCTGTGTAGTATTCTGGGTTCGGCCTCACAAGTTTAAAGTTCCTTTGCGATGTTTCACTCTCATTTTTCATGCAATCTGTGAACTGTCAGTTTCTGACTTGATAAGAACCGACAGTTAGATGTTGAGCCGTAAAGCTTTATACTCTATTTGAAAGATGAAAATAAATAGTATGGAACTATACACGTTCTACCATAATACATGTGACATAACCCTTTTAGATTGAAGGCCGGATTAAATAAACTCTAAAAGACTGGCTTAGTGTTAACTTTAATCTGTAGCATATTACAGCATATTAAGTTCTACTTAACATTAATGTATGGGTTTTTAAATCGTAACTTTAAAATTTAGATGGTAATACAAGACTAATAACAATCATATGAAATATATCACTACAGTTTGTATGATTATGGTACCAGCAAGTTCACCAACTCAAATGAGGCATTTTATCTCAATTTTCAGCGGTACTAAAATTTTCTTATTTGAATTTATCAACACATTTTCATAAGCTGCAGAGGCCATTAAATGTAAGTATACCAGTTTGCTACTTACAAGTAAAAGACATTTTTTGAGGATGAAAATGGAAAATAATTTTAATATAGCGATAAATATCTTTAATGTGTTTCATTTTCACTCAGTGAAAAACAACAAATAATATGGATCGGCTCTTATGCAGATACACACAGTTTTAGCGCATCATATTCAAATTCATTGTTTAGAGAACTATTTAGACAAGGTCAAATGCACTACCCAAATCTACCAAACCAATAAATATACATAGACCGCCACAACACATTAATTAGGAGCATAGCAATCACACAGAGCTAACTTGCATAGCAGCAAACCGGGTCGTGGTCTCCGGGTCCAGCGAATCGCTGGTAACTTGCGACCGGCTGTCGGATGTCTCTGTACTATTCTGCATAGACGTAAGTGAAATTTCATCTTTTCCGTTTCCGTCAAATGTAATTTCCACTACATTACTCTTTTGTTGCGCATCTACAACATCACCGGCGCCGGTTAATGAACTGCGAGTGGCTTTCGAAGACTCCTTGAGGGTAACCTTCTTATCGGTAATTGCCACGGTTCTTTCTTTACCATCTTTTGTCTTTTTACCTAGCACTGGAAACTTTGGTTTGGAACTGCGAACGGCGTTACCGCGTTGCATAGGCGTCGAATCCGCTTCCCCTTCTTCTGTGATGGATGTGAGCATGTCTGCAGAATCTGTTGGCACAACCTGTCCGGCTTGTATCGGAATGTCATCTGTAAATAAAATTTAAATCATATTAATATATTCTTTTAATAATATACTTATTATACAAAAGAGTGTTATCAGCATCATAACAATTCAAAACTGTCCCAGCTTATATTTTATTTCCTAACTGCCCTTACTTTTTATACAAACTGATCACAATTTAAACCATAGATTAAGTTGTTAATAATAATGTGGGTAATCACATGAGAGGTTGATAAATCAATTGGTATTGGCTTGGTACATTTTGAATGCAGACCTGCAGTGTTAACATAAGCAAATGCTTATGTTGAAAAACAATAGTGATTATGTATTTTTTAAAGCATACCTGGAACTATTACATACAAAAAGAACTTATAGAAGGGGAAGCATGAGTGAGTAGTATGAATTTTTTCTTAATTCATCTCATAAACAAATTATTTTTTCGATCTGCAATTAAAAATATAAATTACAATGCCGACAACGCATATAAGATTATATATTAAAAAACAGTGTAAAATATAGGCATCCATTTTGTTTTATAATAAACCACTTTGTGTGTTTGCTACTTAGTAATCAATCGTTTTAATATACTTGTATGGGTTTATAAATAGTATAATTTGAACATCATGTCGTACTTAATTAAACAATAGCTCGATAATTAGCTTTCAAGTAGGTTGAGTTATAGTAATGAAATGTTAAGCTATTATTTATAAAGTATTCCTTTTTAACAGTGCTTACGTTAATTGAAAAAAAAAACCTAATATTGTATGTTTATTTTGGACATCATATCAATATTTAGATGAAAATACAGTTCAGTAAGTAGTTGTTAAAAATGGTTTTTCAAAAACCAGCTGTTTATGAACTGTGCACTTAATAACTAAAAAAGATTCTATAAATAAAAAAAACAATGTAACATAGGTAAGGATTTACAATATTTCGTTTTACTTTAAAAGAGTCGATAATCTAAATATATTGTCAGTACTGTGTTACAAAAAGATCATTAAAAAAATTTATTTACCTGGCAATTTTTTCGTACGGAATGATGCATTTGTTATCATTGATTTAGACATTGTAACAGTGGTGGTGGCTGGAGAGAGAGCAACGCTTATTCCCATGGGGCCATCACAAGGTTGTCCTGCAAAATATTGTTAAAGGTAAAAAATTATACATCAGCATGTATAATATAAAACAGATACAATACATAAAATAATATATTTACCAGAAGGATTATTCTGTAAGGAATTAATTACAGCACTGGTTACCAACATCACATCTGGGAACAATTCATACTGGGCTCTCTGATCAATATCCTTCACAGCTTGTAAGGCTAGTGTATAGAACTCATTGAACATTGCAAAGTATGCACCTTCAATCATTTCCAATAAAAAGTTGGATGCAACTGGTATTCGAGGTGTAGATTTAATTGACTTTTGTGATCCAGAATTTTTTCTGTTAAATCCTTGTGTAACAATTCTGGAAACAATATTATTATTGAATGTTTTAATAAAGTTTTGACTTGGCATTGTTATATGAGAACATCTTGAAAATATAAGTTTTATAATATAAATCACTATAATTATGAACTCATATTGGTGAAATTGTTGTTGAAATTCATCTCCTAGTCCCTGATTCGAAAGTTTCGTGCACCTCTAAATTTTTAATGTTAAGAACATTAACATATAAAATATAATTTGGTACAGTGAAGAAAAACATTATGAGGAATGGATTTCTGAGGGTTCTTCAAATGTTCTTATTTACATTAAATCTGTATTTGACTAATATCATTACTATGGGTTTAACCCACATTGTGAGAGAGCACCCTAAGCCAAGTATTGAGATAGTTATATATTATTATGATCATATGACACACATATATTTTATTTACCTTTAGTGCCAAAGATGCCTTGTGATGTGGTAAAAGAAAGCTTACATTTTTAAAAGTATATTGGTAATACAAATTCTATGCATTAATGCAATAAAAAACATAAATTATGTACCTAGATGCTGCAATACAGAAATGCCTCAGAGATAACTTAGGCAACAAGCTAAGCTGACGGTTGTAAACAAAGTACAAGGCTGCCATAACTTTGAGCCGGTTTTGGGCATTTAGCACTTCTACCTGAGGTAGTGGACCCCAGCTAACCAGTTTCGTGTTACATTCCTCCCATCTTCTCAATGCACTTTCTGTCAAAAATTGAGGGCCCAGTGACAATGGCTGTGGAAATATTAGTGTTAAATAATTTTATTGTAAAGAAAAAAAAACACCTAAACAAAAATTATATGTTTTTGTGTTTTTAGGGATTTCTTTAAAATTAGAACTCAGATTAATTTTAATTAATTATTTTCAGTTAGCACCTTAATAATCCATTATAAAAAATAAAAATTTACACCTTACTATTGGTTGCTAATGATAGATTGTAATGTAACATTACTAGATATATTTAAAAAATCATGATATAAACAATGCATGAGATTTTCTCTTCTTTGCCTACATTTGGGTTAATAATAGGTCTTTACCTATGAAATTGCGGTTTTTCATTAAATAAATGAAGCGTATTTTATTCTATATTTTTTATTTCTATTAATCAGAGTAATCACCCATGCAATCAATGCATCTTTGCCAACGCACCGGTAGCTTATTGATACCCTTTTTGAAAAAATCAGCTGGACGGGAGGCAACAAATTCTTCAAAGGCATTTTGTACTGCCTCTCGGGTATTGAATTTTTTCCCGCCAAGAAGTTATCCAAATTCTGGAAAAAGTAGAAGTCTGTAGGCGCAAGGTCTGGTGAGTACGGCGGATGACGGAGAACTTCCAACCCCAGCTCTTGTAGCTTAGAGACCGTCTGCTGTGCAGTATGAGGTCGCGCGTTGTCGTGCAGGAGCAGTGGAGCCGAACGATTGACCAAAGCTGGTTGGAGACGTGCGAGCTTCGCCATCATTGTTTTCAGTTCTTCACAATACACATCTGCAGTAATTCTCGTCCCGTTTGGTAAGAAGCTGTGATGAATTACACGCGCGTTAGAGCACCAAACAGTGACCATCACTTTTTTAGGGGTAAGTTTTCGTTTAGGGCATTGTTTGGGTGCTGAACCAGGGTCCAATCAACTGGCTGAGCGCTTACGATTGTCGAACAGGATCCATTTCCGTCACAAGTAACAATGCGGTTCAGAATTCTTTCATTTGTATGTCTGTTGAGCAGTGCAAGGCACGTCTCGACGCGTACTTCGCGCTGGCGATCATTAAGTTCGTGGGATACCCATTTGTCAAGCTTTTTTACCTTGCCAATTTGACGCAAATGGACCAATATTGTTTTGATGCTAATGTCGAAAGCTGCTGCTAATTCAGCCGTAGATTAGAGTTTCATCAGCATCCACAATCGCCTTTAATTCGTCATTGTCGACCAAAGTTTTCGGACGACCACGGGTATTAATTTTTCAGGTCAAAATTTCCAGAACGGTAGCGGGCAAACCAATAACAGGTGGTGCGTTCGTTTGTAGTGTTCGCTCCGAAAACGTCGTTGATGTTGCGTGCCGCTTGTGCCGCTTTGCTGCCACGACGGTACTCATACTCCATAATTACTCGAATTTTTAACGTATCCATGATGACGAAAAATGTTCGAATGCGTTAAAAAACACTAACTATTAAACAAATGACGATTTAAGAAAAAAGAATTCCATGTTTTAAAAATAAAATTAATTTGAAATTAGAATTATCAGCAAAAAAAAATATTTTGATTTGAAATGGCCAGTACAGCAGAACGGCAATTTCATAGGTAAAGACCTATTACTATTAAATTCCTTCTTGAATTTTTTTTATTAACACTTAAGTTAATAACATTTATTAACCAAACTTAAAATTCACACTTGGAGTATTACTGCTAAACTAATTGTGCTGAATCACCAATTCACATATTGTCAGTGCCATAAATTACCTCATGATAGATTGAAGCTTGGGCTAAAGATGGTAAACGGAAGGAAACTACTTTTGGTTTTCCAGTTTCATCAACTACTTCAAAATTATATATTCCTGGAATAAAATATACATATTGTAATAAATGTTAGTATCTAATCATTTCTTAAAGTCATTATAATCCTGTTATTTATTTTAAGCAGCAGACACTCTATTACAAGAACACCTTTTGCATATTTCATGGCATAGACACATATATCAAGACATTACAAACACCTTAATATTAAGGAAAAACAACATTTATATGTGTAATTTTCAACAACCAATTTTCTTTTTTATTTAGTTTGATAGCATAGTTTGGTTTGATAGTATTGATAACCTTTAGTATTTTCAATAAAAAAAATAATTGCAAACAATGTTATTTGATAATTATAGGCAAATTTCAACTACTAGGAAACACTAGAAAAATAAAATGACAATAATATAAGTAACAATAAGAAAATATTAGATTATCATACCAATCAGTAAAGTTTCAATACATCGACAATATTTGCAATTGCCTTGGGCTACTGCACTTAAATATACATAGGTAAGTGTGGGCACAAATTGTAGAGTAAATCTCTGAAGTTCCACTTCTTTTGATCTGTAGAAATTGAACAACTGCACGCAAACATTTTCAAGCATCTGAAATATTGAACATAAAGTAAAGATAGTAAAGTATTAAAATATAATTAGGTTTTTATATTGGATATAATAATACTTTATTGATATTGAAATGGAAAATATTAATATAATTTAAACTTATGTTCTTTGTCATTATAACTATCCCACCAGTCTTATGGCTCCCCTCACAATGAGAGAAGTTAAAGTGCAAATTGAGACACTCTACACAATTTTGACAAATATTATGCAGAACTCTCAGGCATACAGGTTTCCTCATGATGTTTTTCTTCACTAGAGCACATAATTTTGAATAATTAAAAGTACATGCAGATTTCAAACTCATATTGCCCTACAGGAAGACTAGTGTTCAAAACACTAGGCTATCGCTGCTTTTCATTATGTTGTGTTGATTAAATTATTGAGTGGCTATTATAATTTCATTTGTTTCATAAATACAATGTCCATTCCCTTGGATTAAGGTAGAATACCTCAGTAGTAAATGTAAGCTGTCATCAACACCATCAGCATCCAAAATGAAGAATTGTACCATTACAGCATGTATTGTAATGTAGAACACAAAAGGAGATTTACTATTCTAATGTAATACACTATTTTATTAAATTACATATAGGAGATAATTATGATATAAAACGTAATACCTGGTTATCTGCTACATTATCTTGGATTTCATTACTGCTGTGTACATCATCTTCATTCTCACTGTACAGTAAATTGAATATTGCTGTTGCTATTTCATGATTATGCTCATGTTCGGCTGCAAAGCTTTTTACTTCATTTTCTTGTAAAGATGCATATTCAGTGAGCCAGTCTGCTATTAAATGTTTCCATTCGGACATTTTTGTTTTGTTTTATTCTCCCCGAAAAATTAATGAATTCAATTTTTTTAATGATTTCAAACTGTAATTGGAAGCACCTAATAAGCAAAAAAATAATGATCCGATTGTTTCATGATTAGTAACATTGTAAATAAAGCACTAATCAAATGTTTGAAAAGTTTTCTAGAGGTTTGAAAACTGACTTGACTTTTGTTAAAATTAGAAATAGTCGATAATTCAGAAAAAATAAAAATTTATTAATTCTAATAAAAAATGACATACGCATAATTATACTAATACTAATATCATAGATAAATATACTAATACATAGATTAGTAATAGAATAGAGATACCTTACACCGAAACCACAGATAATATGATGCCAACGCAACTTAACCCAACATACAATAAAATAGCATGCAAAAATCACAGGAGGATACGGCGTATCTGAAATGACGGTGTGGCGCATTTGGAAAAAGGAAGGATTCCATCCGTATCATAATCAACGGGTGCAACACCTGCGCGAAACAGACGGGAATCTAAGATGCGTCATATCAGCCTAGATTCTTAAAAAGCCGGGCAGATCCAGAGATTTGGAAGAAAATTTTGTGGATGGATGAATCACAATTTACACGACAAGGAATAACGAACTCCCGCAATTTGCACAAGTGGTGCCCAAAAGGACAAAATCCAAACCTGAAAAAATCTCCCGTCTTTATAGGGTACTATGAAACAACGGGTTTACAGTACCCCTATCAACAGTGAAGCTGATCTTCTTTCAACAGTGGAAAACTGTGCTCTAGATATAAAAAACAACCCCGAAATGATCCAGAGAGCAACGCAGCAAATAATACTTCGGGCGACGTTATGTTTACAACAAAGGGGCGACGATTTTGAATAATATTTTCTGTTAATAAAATACTTCAATTGGTATTAAAAATGGTTTTTATTATCAACAACCTTAAATCTGCCTTTGATTAAGCGCTCGTAGCAAACGTTATGTTTAAGTTATAAGCATGATTTTGTTAGTTTGTTGTTAGTTATTAAGCATGATTTTTGTTAAAAATAAAATTAAAGAGCCTAGATTATTTTAAGGAAATTAACGATTACTGAAATGTAACGTAAAAAAATTGCTTTCTTTACACAAATCTGATTTTTTTTCCTAGGAAGTTGACTTTTTGTTTTTTTTTTTTCATGAATCAGTACTGAATATTATTGGCAATCATTGTAATTTTTATTTGAACATGATAACCCTCTTAGTTCACAAGTTCTAGCGAGTTATTTACTTAAGGTGCACAATACCCAAAAAAAAAATTCAAAAGCCAATTTTTTTTTTAATTTATTAAAATTTTTTTTAATCTTTTTTGTCGACAAAATGCTTTTTAATTTCGCCTGTTTCAATATGTGCACATAATGAAGATTCACCTGTATATAAAGTTAAGCGGTATAATAAGGATATAATTTTTCAAGATTTTTACAATCAATATATCGCTGAACAGTAAATTTTTCAGTAAACCCACTACGTAAATTGGTGTTTTGTTCTAACCATATATTTAAGATGTTTTAGGAAAACACAAACTAATTGGAGATTTAGTATTTCATAGATTAACATCCCTTTAATCATTGGTTCCTTACTCTGTCATAACGAAGTACATTAAAAATACATTTTAAAATTGTTTTAATTTATATATTAAAATATTATTAAAGGACGTAATTTTTAATGATATATTATTTACTTTTGTATGTAAGTTATTTTTAAAATTATAAACTTATCTTAAATAACCTTATTTATACCATCGCTATTTTTTTCTGCCACGTAAGTACTTACAGAAACCAAACGAAATGTCAAAGTCAAATATTGATGAGTGTCACCAGGATTAAAGAAATTCAAAATATTTTTTCAATTTAAAAGTTTTCATAAAATATTAGTTACCAATGGGCTCATCACACAGTACTGAAGTGCCTGGAGGAGGTTCGGAAGGGTACCATGTTTTGCGGGTTCGTAAAACTAAAAATAATTTTGTTTTGATTTTAATGTGTTGTTCAGTAATTTACACGTCAATGGTTCCTGTTTTTCAGGTTCAAGAGGGTTCCCCGGGCCATCAGGCTAATCTTGAAGCATTTTTTGACTTTATCGTAGCTATTGAGAATACAAGGTTGGACCAAGACAATGATACATTAAAAGAGTTACTAAAACAAAATATTGATAAAACTATCAAAATGATCGTATACAGTAGCAAAAGTCAATCTGTTCGTGAGGTTATGATTACGCCGAGTACTAGTTGGGGAGGGCAAGGATTACTTGGAGTCAGTATTCGCTTTTGTTCATTTGAAGGTGCCAATGAGAATGTTTGGCATGTGCTGGTAAATATAATACTAACTCTCTAACTCTAAATGAATGTTTGATGGCTGTTAATGACAAAAACGTCAAATCCCTTTTACTAGTCAATAATTTCCAATTGCAGGAAGTTCATCCATCATCACCAGCTGAGTTGGCTGGGTTAAGACCTTTTTCAGATTATATAATTGGAGCTGATTCGATATTGCATGAGAGTGAAGATTTCTTCACATTAATTGAGGCACATGAAGGCAGAGCTCTTAAACTTTATGTGTATAATACATCAGATGATACATGTCGAGAAGTGCATATAACACCTAATCACAAGTGGGGAGGAGAAGGTAGTCTCGGATGTGGTATAGGCTATGGCTATTTACACAGGATTCCAATTAGGAACAGCCACAATATATCTAAGCCTAACTATACTCCACCTGTGCCAGGGGTAAGTAATTAATTTTTATTGTGAATGAGAATAACTAATGAGAATGAGTCAAATGTCAAGTTATGGTAGGTTGATAATATAATATGAATCAATAAATATTACTTTTATACTTGCAGGTACAGGTACAAGTATCCCAGCAAAATTTTGTTCCTAGTGAACAGAGTCTGAATGATGAAAAAACTCCACTTGTAGCTTCTACTCAGGGTATTACTGCCCAGCAAGAAACTGCATCTCAAATGCAGCCACCCTCACCACCATTTTTGTCAGGAGTTCCAATGGTAAATCCTGGAAGCTTTGCAAGTGCACCAGGGATCATACAGCAATCAACCCAACCAAATATGCAACAAGAGAGCTTATCTTCACAATCTATGTCACAATCTGTTGTATCCAATATGGCAGCATACTCTAGTAGTAAGTATAGTTTTTATTTTTTGGTAATGAAACTGTGTTAAGTAAAATTTTTTTCCATGTCATAGCAGACAATTCATTTAGGTAAGTTACAAAGACAAATGTTCAAAAATCTTAACACATCCAAAATTTAATTTTGTTACATGTCTGTGTGTAATGAAATATTTTTCATGGTCACCCATTTAGTGTATGGTGGCAACTCTACCTTCAACTATATTTCTTATCTTATTAGTAATCAAGACTTAAACAATTAATAAAAAAATCATGTCCAGAAGTGTTTAAATGTTTTCAAAAGAGACCAAAACGTATAAATAATGAGAGTTTGCTTCCCCCACCTTTTATCACATCTTCATAATACATAAAAAATCATCTGATGTATTTTTATTATTTGTGATGTTTACATTCACATGACCAACTCATGTGATTTTTTTATATTGTGTTTACTAATTGTTTGCATTTCATTGATAGGATTAACAGGAATTCCTCATTGTTATCTAGCAACATGTGTTGTCAACAACATCATGATGTTTTCAGAAGACACCAAGAGGCTTAAATTATCATTACATGTATAATTTACATTTAACAACATTAAGGCATATGAGTATATTAATTAAACTTGTAACATGCACATGTATCTACCTAATATGTATGATATTATTTACAGATTTAGCAGAAACAACATTGACCAACTTGGGAAGCATACCATCTGTATCAAATATGCAACCTCCGGCACCGCTTCCGAGTTTACCAGGCATTCCAATGAACCAACCGCAACCATATATTCCTATGATGCCTACTTACACTGCAGGAACTCAACAGGAAAGTTCTGTGCCTATTTCCTATCCACAAAATACGCCTTTAGTACCTACTTTTGATATGAGTGCCTTCAAGCAATCGCCTGTGTTAGGATCTCCTATGAGTAGCGGACTGTCTGTTGTAACACCAGTTTCATTACCAGGAATGCCATCAATAACCGTCAGTGCTACATTACCTGTCTCCACAATGCAAGAAATACATCAACAGCAAGCTTTACACAACCAAGACTTACTCTTATGAATACATACTTATTATATTCGTTTTTTTAGATACAATAGCTTGTACAATTCTATTATTAAGCATAGAATTGTCATATTATCCTTGTACAATATATTTTGATTAATTTTGGATATATATGATGTTCAAATTATGTGCAATAAGAACTGTGAAGGGAAGGTAGCTTGACAAATTACAGTTAAAGTATGTGTACTGCAGATAGTATAATTACATTTATTTTTATTGAACAGCAATCCTAAAGAATTTATTAACAAGGAGAAAGTCTTATTCTTGCGGTCTTAATATTTCTCCTATTAATTTCTTCACAACTTAGATATATATTTTGAAGATAAAAAGTATAACCACTTGTAAACGAAAAATCAGTTGAGAGTCAGTTGTTTTATACATTATATATTGGTAATTAACAGCCCGCCCCGAATTCGTTCGAGTTGAATAAATATTATGTAGCCTGTGTCCATACGGAATAATGTACCTTTTAAATGGTAAAATATTTTTTTACTCAAAATTCACACTCTCTCTTTATAATATTAGCAAAAGTGGTAGAACTGTTTTCATATTTGTTGATAATCATTATATTCTGAATATGTTCTGGTTATTATTATATTATAGTTGTGCACCTGTGGCTCTCACGTGTCTTTACCAAGTTCTCTTTTACCCAAAGGTTGACTGGAAGAGATTGCTATTAGAATTAAAACCGCCTATTGCTATTCATTTCATACCATTTCATTATTTGTTTATTTTGTACTTATTAGTGCACAGTAAAATTATGTGCAATAATGATATTTGTCTTGTCCTTCTAACTGTATAGTATTGTTTGTACCATTGATAAATTTTTGACTCTAGAAAGTATAATATGAGGTTTATTATCCCTGGAAGTAATAATAGGGAAAAATATAGAACCAGAGGGAACTTTGTTATATATTTGCGGCCCGCCTCGACTTTGTTCGGATTAAATAATATACACTGCTCAACACGGTCTAGGGATATTATATGTATAGGCTGATAAAATATTTTTTTGTTTATATCTACAAGATATTTATATATCTGAGAAATCGTTATTTAATCAGCTTACATCACAAAATAAAACAAATAATTTTATTTAGACATGTAATAATTTTATATACAAAATAATAAAGATAACCGTAAAATGTAAAACAAATAAAACTTAAAAATGTGAAATACTAATAAATTAAAAACATAAAACTAAGGGTGAAATGAATAGAAATAAAATATTAATAATCAGTAAAAGCACCCGTGACATTCATAATACATCTGCAATGGCTGTATATGCTGATGATGAGGTTTTAAATATCCTGTTGACGAATATTGTCTCAGGATCTACGGGGATGCAAAAAAAGTTTTATGCAGATGGTATTCTGTATTTAAATTTTCGGGCATATCCTTTGTAGTTTATCTCACACGTGCTCAATCGGATTTAAATCTGGTGATTGTGCTGGCCACTCTAGGGCTGCTACATTGTTCTGCTGCAACCGAGCTGTTACCACTCTTGGTGTATGTGGACGGACATTGTCATGCATAAGCCGAAAATCTTGGCCTATTTGTACTCGGATTGCCAAGATTATATATACAACCGAGCACCTGATTCGATATTTTTCAGCCGTCATAATTCCTTGTATCAAAATGAGGTAGGTTTTTCCATCGAGCCAAATCCTCCCGCCCCGCAAACCATGATTGTACCGCTTTGGTATGGATGCATTTCTTGAAGGTGGTTCCGCTAGCTGATACGTCCAGGAACTCACCAAACACGTATTCTCCGGGAATCGGGATAAAGTCCCAACCTGGACTCGTCAGTAAAGAGTACCACAGCTCATTGACGTTATTCTCAGTTCACGTGCTCCCTTGCCCACTGTAGTCAGCGTCCACGATTTTCACTTCGTGAAGGTGGAATTTGGAACGGTCTACGAGCGTGAATGTTGGCTTCTTCCAATCTTCTGCTGACAATTTGGTCACTCACATGCAATTGGTGTTCAGCCTGTAGTCTTTGGACTAACTGTCCTGCTGTAATATTTGGCTCTTGGTTTATGTTAAAAAATTTAATAATAACTCTGTCCTCTATAAAACGTTCTAGTGAACAGATTCATATTTTTCCCGCCTACATCTTCAATTTAATTCTTTTTTGTTTATTTGTTTCGAATTTGTAATTGTTTCTGAACAATTCAAAAATAGTTTTTTGTTTTAAATGGCTTGTATTTTTTTGGAATTCGACATAGTGTGAAATATCCCTAGACCGGGTTGAGCAGTTTATTATTATTATTACACATATACACACAAATTACACACACATATACATAGCCTATGTCCATTCGAAATAACGTACCTTTCAAATGGTAAAAGATTTTTTTAAATAGGCATTGTGGTTCCGGAGATTACCCTATGCATATACACAAACTCACAAAATTTGCACTTGCTTTTTATAATACTAATATACATTTATTATTTCTCAATTATAAAAAGTAATGGAGTACGAACTTAGAAGCGCAATGAGCACTGTGCCTTTTGACCTTTAGGCGTCAAAAAAAACTGATGGCACAAAAAACCAAAATTTATGAAATTATTAATTAGATAGAAAGTCAGCCGATTATTATCATCTTTTACCTATAAAGGTAGGTGATATTGAATTAATACTCGGTTCTTCAACGCATATTTTAAAGAAAATGAATGTGAGGACGGAAAATGTAAAATGTTTCAAGTTGCCTTCCTAAAATCTATGGATATAATTTAATATAGTAAGTATAACTGGATCGACATTATAAATAAAACCAGGATTCAAAATATGTTATTTTATTTTATTCCATAATAAGTCAAGTTATAAAAGTTAGTTACATCTCAAAAAATTCATAAATTTTAATAGAAATTTATATTTTACTTTAATAAATAATATTTTTTATTTTAATGTCAACATATGAAATCATTGAACACTTCTAAATAGCTAATACAATCCAAGCAAATAACTAGCACCACCACCACCACGTAGTGAGTTGTGTGCCTCGATTGATGAATTGAATTATTGCATTACGCTAAATGATAAGAATAACATGTACAATAATTAATTAATATTTAATTCCGTATTTGTTTCGTAAGCTGTATATAACTACTTGTTCTATAACATTATGTAGGCTGGGCATTTTTAAAGAAATAGTAGAATCGGATAAGTACCGTGAAACTTGTTGTATAGTATTTACGATAATTGGGAAGAAAAAAATTTGAGATTAATTATTATTATTATTTAACATGAGGCAGTCATTAATTTACAAAGGCGTAAGAAGACTCCTTTATTTGTGAAGCAAAAGAGACTTAATAGGTACACCTAATAGTAGTCAACATTCATGTTATAAAAGTATTCACTGTTAGTGATCCAAAGTGGGTTCACCCACAACAGCATGTACTATGTTATAATAAGGAGAGGCCATGGTAGTACAGTGAATCCTAGTCGTATTAATCACATTAATTGAAAACGAAATCTGAAAACTCTATTCTCATACTAGAATTCTTTGGAATTGCAGACTGTGGAAACAGAAGAAATAAGCTCCAATATAAAAAAGTATCAGATAATACAAAATAGTTATAGAAAAACAAAATATTATCTTTCATATTATATATCTAGTGATTTATTGACAAACTGATCGCTATAGTTATTTTTGTCTGTCCTGTAACCTATATACCTAAATTATGGAACTCCTTAAATCTAATGAATATTAAATTTATATCAATGTAAAATTAAAACCTTAGGAAGATTAAATTAGGCAACAATTAAAGAAACAAAGAGTATAATACATACATATATTAAGAAATTACATTTGTACTAAATAACATGATTTTATAATCACGACAAGCTGCGACATTGACATTAAATCTAGTTACACAATTTTACTACTATATTTTGGCTATTCACATCAGGGATGTTATGGAGCTCCGTAATCGTAACCGAAACTATCGGATATCCGAAATAAAAATATATCTGCAACCGTAACCAAATCCGATAGAAATGTTTCGGATAATTTCGGCTAGGCAGAGTCTAAATAATGCAGGTTATGATCGGTTTACGCTGACGAGCCGATACAATAGCCGCGTCGTTCTCATTTTAGACAGTTTTCATTATTTAATTTGTTTGTTTTTTGTGATTATAGTACCACATTAAACTTAGAAACAAAGTCAAATTTAGTAAATACAGTATGTATTCTTTCCAAGTCGTAAATCGTCTAATATCCTTAGCCAAAATTATCCGAAACAATCTGATAATCGGAAATAATTTCATATTCGTAACCGTAACCGAAACCGCCAAAATATTATTAACATATCCATATTCGGATCCGAAATTATATATCCATCATCCCTAATTCACATTAGGGATGTTATGGATATGGAATTTAGGATCTGGATATGGATGCGGGTATATGAATAATATTTTTCAATTTTCGGTTACGGTTACGGATATGAAATTATTTCCATTATCCGATTGTTTCGGATAATTTTGGCTAAGGATATTAGACGATTTACGACACGGAAATAATATATAATGTATTTATAAGGTAACAGTTTGACTTTATTTCTAGTTATTATACTAGTTAGTATCATCACAGGAAAAAAAACAATAGCCTTAAAAATTAGTAATAAAAACTGTCTAAAATGAGAGCGACGGGGCTAGTGTATGGGTTCGGCCGGCGAAAACGTCATAACGTATTTTATTTAGACTCGACCGCTACCCGAAATTATCGGAATATTTTATATCGGATTCGGTTACGGTTTCGGATATCCGATAGTTTCGGTTACGGTTACGGAGCTCCATAACATGCCTGATTCACGTGCAGTGATTCTTTTGGCGCATAATAATGTTTTTAAACATTTGTTTCAACATCATGCGGACATGTGCATATCCAAAGACTTAGGTTTAACCCATACATCTCTACGCACCTACCCTCATTGCTCAGAGAAGAGCAACCGTTATTTGAATTAAACACATTGTAATATAGTTAACTCCCGATGACCTTAACATGAGGATGTTTGGGGCGAAAACGTAGGTTCGAGATTGAAACTGGTGTGTTGGTTGCAGTCATCAGAATCAGGTGGTGGTTTCTCGGAGTCGAGGCCGAGTGCGAGGTTGTCGTGCCCGCGCGTGAGTGTAGGCGCGTCGCTGTAGAACACGCCGCCCGCGAGCTCCGAGAGGCGTCGGCGTCGTCTCGTGTCCTTATCGTTGGCCAAGCTTGGCGGTCTCACGCTTGAACTGCGCCGTCTCTCTGAACCTAACCGCGTTGGCACCCTCAACGCTTTCTACGGGAAAAACTTATAGAATTAAAAGCAATATTTACCACAAACATTACTAGAAATATTCTTGGCATGGTAAAAAAAACGTTATATAAGCCGTATTCTTTTATTAATTATAAATCTCACTAATTTTTTTTATTACATTTGGAAAATTATCTTATTCATATTTCTCACAGTCGGTCTTCACGTGAGCCTCATCATGTTGTCGCTAGTGCCAGGTGCCAGTGCCCTCTGTACAGGTCGATCTCTAAAGTAGCATCCCAAAAGGCAGTATATTTTTACGTTCAACTTTTTTATTTATTAACCTAATCCAATTTGATTTTAACGGTTAGTTTCACTTGTGATGTAATGTTAGTGAGTAGCTCTTATTGTAAGTAGCAGGTACTTCAGAGGCGGCTCATAATCGTTGACTATGGTCAAGTATGATTTGATACCGCCCATCAAATACAATGGAACGCAATTACCATTTTGCGTGTCAATTAGGAATCTTTGAGAATCGTGACCTTCATATCGACAGCAATATTAACTGAGAAGTATCTACACGTTCTAAAAGTTTCTTGGAAAACACGAGTATTGCCAAACCTGCCTCAAGCGTTTCTTAACGAGTATTTGCTCAACGAATATAATACTCTAATGTAGTTATACTATTTTTCTAATGCAATAACTCCATAAATACCAGAATAAAATTTTCCTATAATGTTTTGTTATCGTAAATTACTCTAATTGTTCGCTATATCTTTGTTGGATCCGGCTCTAATGCCAGAAAATTTTTTGGTACAATTGTGGTTACCAGAAATAGTGATGTGTTGGTGATTACCACACTTCTTCTTGGCCCCTGGGGTCCTAGGGGTGGGGGGATTAGCAGTATAAAGGCGTGTTCTGCGTAGTTGAAAAAATCGCCACGTACCAAATCGCCCCTGTAATGTACCCTCGTTATGTTGCGGAAGTACAGCTGCGTTGGAATAAGGGCTGGACAACGAGAGCAGCTGTATGTGAGAAACGGAACTTATGCACGCTTACTTGATATTCCTGGTGACGATCCTCGTAGGGCACGGCACGCGGCGGCACAAACCGTAGTTCACACGTAGATATTATGTTCACAGAAACAGTTTTCGGTTTTACAACCAATATGTTGGACGGTTTTGACACAATACAAAAAAATACAGATTTTGTAGACAAATTTACTTATATGAAAAAGCGCGGGGTCGAACGGTGTAGACACATCAATTTTCAAATTGCAACTAATTAGAACGACCTATTCGCCGTCTCTTTCGGTGCGCATAAGTGGGAATGAGATGAATATATCGGGAATGACATTACAGTTGCGATCTGGTTTATTTGAATTTACCTCGATAATAATATCCAACATCTATATGCAGTATTTTAATATTTATTTTTCACTGATAACACAGAGCTTCGGTAATGTAGACCTAGTTAGTTACAGGGAATAATCTATGACATTTATTTAAATCAAAAATATCTTTATCGGTGATATATTCCATCAGCGATATGAGATAATACAGACATAATTTTCTTGGAATAAGACAATACATAATATTTAAATATGCTTAAACAAAAGTTGTAGCTTTTTTCTTTAAGAATAGAAACCTTACCTTGAATTTTATTGGCAAAGAGTTAAGAAATGAGACGACCGGCGGCGAAATCAGATCTATGGGCACACGCGCAGGGTCCGTCACTCCCGTGACAACGGACACCATCAGACCCACCAGCAATGTAGCCACGCATCCCAGGCCGGAGTACCAAAGATATGATATTCTAAACAGCCAAAATACATTGTCGTCGCGATTATCACTGAAAAGGGAAATATACAATTTCATTTTATTTATACGTCCCTATTTTTTAACCTTCGATAGTTTATAATACCTTACAGTAAAAAAAATTAACACTAAACTCATGTAACCGTAAACGTGTAAAATATTCGTTTGTGCGGTATAAATTTGAATAGAAGCAAAGTTAAGTAGGTTTTTAATGAGCATTAATTACCTTGCGTCTATGAATATATGTGACGTCAGATTGTACGATGCGGGACAGGAATCTACGGAAGAGGGTAGACGGGGCAGGGGCACTTGTGCTAATTGGGCCCCGCCGCCCGCTGCCACAACCAAAATTAGACCGAAGACACCACCAGCTACCGCCCCCTAAATATTGATATAAACGCAAGTTTAGGTTGTGTTTATATATACAAATAAGTGTGTGAAATAAGTTTGAATTACAGTCTCATCATGTGGAGCATGCATGTGTACTTGAAATTATTTCATAACGGTTTCGAAGAAGATTTACCTAAGTCTGCAAAATTGAAGTTGGCCAACGTAGAGGTCTATGAACGGAACTTTCCTCTTTTTGATAAAACACCTGAGCCTAGTATAAGGACACTTATTAAATGTAAATTTTTGACGACGAATTGCAGAGTACATTCACCACATGATGCCGGAGTAATTTACTATCAACATTAAAAGAGTTGTTTCATAGTACTGACAATATAATATGTAGGCATAAATTTGTAAAAATTAATAACTAAAAATATTTATATTATGAAAGGTATTGATAAGTATACCTTTGCATTAGCCCAGGGAAAGAGCATTCCTAGAGTGAACAGTCCCAAGGTAACGCCACCCGCCATGCCGTTGAAAGACAGAGCCAGTTGTAGTACTGGACCCAACCTCTCCACTGCGAAGACCAAGCCGAACGACACAGCACCGCATCCCAGACACACCCATTTAGCTATCTGTTCAATCACAGATATTTATCTATTATTGGAGAAGCCATTAAACAAGGGCCCGATAAATGCGAACGCTTTTTCAACGTACCATAGCTCCTTTATTCTCTGGTAATGTTATGCCTAGAAGTCCATTGACTATGTCCTGCAAAGCGACTGCCGCCAATGAATTCAAAGCAGATGCCACTGTTCTGTTGAAAATGAAATTAGGTTTTTTTATTTTGTTTATTAATTTTAATTTTATTATTAAATTTCTTTCGCTCGTCGTCGGAGATGTCTGAGTGTATAGTATAGTCGGAATATGTATGGGTACATATTTATGTATATGTGTAAAGTTTGCAGTATCATTTACTTAAAAGAGATTTATTTTAAATAAACCAATTTATATTCTTTACAGATATCAACTACTTGGATATCAATGCAGAAAGCCCATTGTTTTAGCAGTTCATTGACTCGTCAATTGTGAATCTGGTTCCTAATTTGTAGCGCAGTTATTACTCAAATTGAAACCGGTATCTAAGCTGGACAATTCTAGTTAGGTCTAAATTCTAGAATCAAGTTGGAATCTGAGTTAGTCATGGCTATGTATTCGTGCGTTTCGTATCTTTGCTGCGGTATTTAGTTTCTGTGTAAATAGTATATAGCTATTATTGTTAGTATTTTAATATTATTTTGTCACTAATTAACTTTGTGTTAAGCTGGTAATTAAGGTTGATGTCTGCTATGGAAGTAATTGAAGCATTTACCCAAGACTAGCTGCGAAGATACCAGCTACGAAGAATCCCGGAATACCGCGAGCCCATCCCAGTTCCCGGACGACGTAAAGGGGAAGCAGTCTGTCGGAAGCATTAATCAAGCCGGCCTGGGGTAAACATTATTAAGTTACATTATTAAGATATAAAATTACTAGCGGACTCGGCAGACGTTGTCTTGCCCGAACGTTGAATTGCCTGCTAAAAGCTGGTTCTGTAAACGTTTTTTTATATTCTAATTTTCGATAAAGTGTCATTTTTTTTCTACCGGGTCCAATTGTGAAACTAAAACATCCAGGGACAGCTTTAAGTACAAACAATTTCAGCAAAAACGGTCCAACCGTTTAGGAGTTCAGTGATATAACCATGTGCAGAAGTATTTTGTATGTAACGATATTTTATTTAAAAATGACTTCATTCTTGTATTAATTAATAGAATATAACAAATTAGTACGATTCATACTTTTATTTTGTCTTTGAAAGCCTAATCAAAGGCTAAGAGCTATATGAAGTACTGGTAACAAATATTTATACGTCTTAAATTGCATCTCGAAACCACATACCTATAAGCAAGTGGCGATAGAAGTCATTGCCATACCGCTTCGAAATGTGGCATTTATTATATTTATTTATATTACATAAACCCAAAAGGTTTTAATATGTATGACAACATACTTTATCTATCAGTACCTTAATGGATCAATTTACATGTTATCAATATGATATACTACATGCATATTATGTAATATGCCCTTCATTATAATAGGTATTTCGTGGTTACTTGTTTCACAAATAATTCGTTTAATAGTAAATATGTGTTTAATATTATGATGTTTTTCTATAATAGCTATTAAGGATATATTAATTATCATCGAAGCAAACGGAGCCGCTATAGGTCAAATATGGCATGACAATTAAAATAATATCCCACTTAAACACTTAGGTTTGTTTCAGTGAGCAGTAGGTTTTTCTTAATAAGTAGTCCATAGAACACGTAGTTTTCTGTTGTTATAAACTGTAGATTGATGTCTCATCCATTCATAATTAATGAAATATTCAGTTTTTTCACACGTACCCTAGTGCTAGAACGCATGCATGATTGTGTTAACTTTGCATAATTACGAAGTAGTAGGCACATAGATTCGCGTAGCGTCGATTGATCCATTCTAATTTGGGGGTATAAAATTCAAGACACGTTTACCTGAATTGGATCGCAGCCTGCGTAATGTGTGGCAAGGACGGCGCCGGTGGTGAAATTGACCGAATAAACTGCAATGAGTCCAATAGCGGACACCCATAGCGCTATCCTTGCTTGAGATATGCGTTCCACCGAAAGGTACTTTTGTACTGAGGCCTGGTTTGCGCAAAACATGCTAACCCAGTACATAGTGCCGCCGATCACGACCGACCAGAATGAATGTCGTACAGTGGGGTCGGGGTCCATGCTGAAAATACGTTTAAGTATAAAGCTATCTTGGCTGCAACTATATCTTATAAAGAATTTTAATATTAACATATTAACACAGCCATAGCCAAGTAACTAAATATCACAAACTTCGGTGAAGGTAAGTTACGTAGGTAAACTTGTATTCCTTTCTCCATAATGTTGTCACAGTTGTGTGAAGTAACTAACACACTCTTGTGTATAGTGCGCTATGACTCTTAACGTTCTTAAAGTTAATTTTTGTTTGTCACTCAACTAGTAGTAGTAGTGTAGCTCATATAATGCTTAAATTGCTTACTGCAAGGAATTATCTTTTATAGCTTTATAAATTATATTCATAACTGCTCATCCATAAGTAAGTACTTAGCGATATATTATTATTTTATATTGTTAACTCGGAAATGACCTTACAATTTACAGAAAAAATATGTAAGGCCCCAGGATTCTTACACTATCTCATTAAATCACAAAAACACATTATTAAAGCATGTATGGAACTTCGAAAAAATAACTGTTGCTGTCGGATATCCAAATTAGAAATAATTACATTAAATGATTACAATAAAGGAAGTATGTGAACGAGACGCGGTTTATTGTTGTTTTACATTTCGTCCGTATGTCCGTCTCACTCCTGGACATATTTAGAGGAACGCCAAATAAGGAGAAAATTAATATGAAAATAGAGTTATTTGTACAATATAAGCTTATACATTTGTTGAATAGAATCGTTGAATAGAACGTCCACGCCACCCGCAACACAGGACATCCTAGTGCGGAGGTGTGAGTGTGTAAACGTTTATTTTTGAATATAATAAAATTAAACTTAACAAAAGAAAAACAAATTAGAGGTAATAAGTTCAGAGCCTTAATTGTAATGAATTTTGACCTAACATGAAAATTTAATAATGTTCTGAACGATATTTTTTTTCATAATGGGTGATACAATCAGTATTTACTATTGCCTGCTCTTGTTGTCAAAACTGCCGGCATTCGTCTGGCATACTTTTTATTAAATTATTTATTAATGAAGCTTTATGGCATTGAGTTCAATGGCTAATACAGTTTTGAGTTTATTTAAGTTAGCTGATGTTAAATTTCTTTGTTAATTTTCCCAGTTTATCCCAAACATGTTCTATCGGATGTAGGACTGGCGAGCGTTCTGGCCCATTCAAAACTTGGATTTAGACCTTACTAAGATACTCCGATACTACCACGGCAGTATGAGAACGAGCATTATTGTGCATTAAAAGAATATTATCCTCGGCGAAACCTGGGGCAAAAAGCATCATGACTGCTTCAAATGCTGCTCTCAGGAACCCGTATTCTAGGATGTATACTGTTTGTGCTTCTGAATAAATACCGCCCCATACTATTACCTGACCCTCTACTATAAGGCATTTTTCAAACAATGTTCTTCTTATATATCTTATTATCTTCTTGTGAATTTTACTCCGAGTAGTCTCCGTACTTTGACACTTCCATCATATGACATAAGAAAGAATCTAGACTCATCAGTAAAGAGTACTTGTCCAAGCGTCATCATCCCAATTTCGATTCCAACGACCTACGATCAAAGGGCCCTCTGGCGGGCTTTTTTGAATCGTTTCGGTGTTAATTGTTAATAGTCAAACTTTCTGTCCCTTGTTTCGTACCTAGGAAAATATCAAAGTGCGCTTTCTGAGGATACTGCGATTAACAAACCTTTCTGTTTTTACTATTTTGCGACCTTCTCCTTTACGTCTTGTATACTTTCTAGTCTGCCGGTATCATTTAACATTGCGAAAAATCACAGACTTCCAAACGCAATGTTCGAGGCACTTTATCGTGTTACCATTTTCAATTAAATTTACAGCTTTAGACACCTGAGCAATGTTGAGATCCAGCGTTATCACTCAAATTTATGAAATGAATTCCATTCACTGAATAATAACACTTTTTTGTCAAAAAAAAAAATTAAATTTGTTAAAAATAATAAAAAGCCGCAAATTTCATACTACGTATCAAAGAAATTAACAGATAACCAAAAAAATAAATGACAGTCGTACGGTAACTAAAATTATAAGTATTTAAAATATTCTTTTTTCAAATTACATAATACTAGTATATATGGTTAGTACGAAATAAGAAAATATTCTACCTTTTTTTGGAATTCTCTAAATATATCCATGAGTGTATTTTTTGTTTGCTTTGAAATACATTTCTTTAAAAAATATTATATTTAAAGATAAGATCATTCGTAACTGTCGCACATTTGAAAAAATTTCATATCCCTAACCGAAAATGCTTAAATACACCTATGATTGATATCGATATCTAGATACAAAATTTCATATCCTCTGTTACTGACATAATATTTCCAAGTGCTGAGTGATATCTTTCGATATATACAGGGACAACATCGATTAGTGCGGTCAAAGTACTGCGTGTAACGCAACTAACGCGTTACAGAGGTGATAGAGCAATCTGACTATCGCGGAAGACCGCTTCATTTGCGTTGCTTCACCGCTACGGGGTTCATGTTGCAATAAATTGAGAGTATTTTCGTTTTCGGCTAAAACTTACACAATCTTTGTTAGGTAACCTAATTATGCCTGTGGTAATTTCCTATAAATTAGGTCCCAGCTTAGACATGACCGTACTTTGTGCTGTTGAGCAAAAGATATTGGATTGTATTTGATTATTATACGATTACTTTTGTGTCACAAAGAACATTCGAGAGCATCACGATTGCTCCGTTTTAGAGCCAATTTAAGTTTTTTTTTAAATACTATGAAAATATAATTTTTTTTAATAAGTTGTGTCATATATTTCTCCTTAGTAAAACACATTTAAGCAATGAAACTATTAATTCCGATGCAAAATATAAATATAGTATCAATGTCAGTCAAAATTGTGTTTTTTATGCTATATTAGTTTGTAACTTATAAAAACCAAAAAAAACATAACTTTGACATTGGATCTTCAAGAAAACTACTACATTTTGTTTTTATTATATCAAAGACTTTCGTAGATATTAATTTAAAAACAGGCATGTTGCGTAAAATGAGTGAATGTTTGAGAGATCGAACAATTACTCTAAAATATACAATGCCGTTTCCTCATCTCAACATTAAATCACCTTTTCGAAAATGTAGTATAGGCAAAATATGATGTGCATAAGTGTATTTACAAACTACCTAAGTGATTAAATGATTGTGAATATGAACAGATAAATTATGAACTGTAAAATAAATAAAAAAGGTATAACCTTTTAACCGCATTGTCTTATAAAGATTGATGGAGTAGGAATCGCTTTATGATAACAAGATAGCTTTTTGCGTACGTTCTTATGCTGTCTTGTCAGCTGTCAAGTTACTTGTAACTAACATTGTAATAAATAAATAACATAAAAATTAATAGACTATTACTCGAAGAAGTGTAGTCGATTGGTACGGTGAGCGTAGTCCCAAACTAGGTTGAGCCCCCCAATTTGCGAAGAGCCCAGTGCCAGCACAGCGGCCAAAGATCCCAGGAGTACCGCAGATTGGAATGCATCTGTCATTATTACGGCCTTCATTCCACCCTAAAATAAAAATTTAAATATGTATAACTTCAAATCCAACTCTAAATCACAAAAAATGCTATTTATTTGCAGTAGGTACTGATTGCACATTTTTTTTTGACTTTATAAAGACTATTTTAATGATTTTATTTTGTAGTGAACTACAAAACATAAAAATATGATATGAGAGACACTTCTTCTAATCATTTTGACGGAATATAAGTTCCCTCCCCTCGTCGTATGAAATATATACTAAAACAAACTTTAATAAAATTAACTTTGCGAAGAAATTTTGTTGCAATTATTTCTTTCTTGTTTAGTTTATATTGCTATTCCATCTTATAATCATTACTGTAACAGTTCATATGCATAATAGTAATAAGATATGAATTATTAATAAGATCATAGTTATATTATTACCTGTGAAGCGTAGAAAATGCACACCACATAAACCAGAGAAACAGCAAGATATGTGTTTAGCCCGGTAACTGAAAACCAAACGATTATATGCTTAATTTAAATTACATTCAACTGCTGACTTTAATAAATTTAGTCTCAAAACTTCACACCATTTGTGAAGACTTATCCATAAATACTAGACGTGTACATGCATTGAAAATCTAAGTTTTCCTCTTACATATTACTTATTCTCAATAATAATTGTTTTTATCCGTAATTTTATTACTCTTATTAAAATCCTTTACTATACATTTTTAAATCTCATATAGATGTAACCATATAGTAATACCAATATTAAATAAGTAACTGATTAACAAAATCATTCATTCATGTCTTCATATCGCCTTCAAAAAGTTTAGCGTTCTTTTATGGGGCTCAGCGTTTATTTTTACAATAAGGTTCTAAAGTTGATGTCTGATTTACCTATTTTAAAACATACTTTGTTATTATTTTTATTATATATTGTTTTAAAAGATGTGCAGAGGAGTTTCGTGTGCCGTTTCTTTTCCTCAATGTTAAAAAACCTTTTCGTAAAACCTTTAGTAGTAGAAACAAAACATGACATGTTTTGAATGAGATGAAATAAAATTTGAGTAAAATATCTTTAACATTTGTAAATTATGAATTTTTAAGGGATCTGAATTTTAAATATATCTACGAAACCCTAAAAACAACACAGGCTACCTTTTTTATTGAAATCCTTGAATAAAATTTTTTTCGCTTTTTAATCATTAGGTTTCCGTAATTAAATATTACAAATTAAAAAGGCTTTCGTAAGTCAATTTGCATTTATAATCCTATGTTAATGTTGTTTACACATATTATAAAAATCATTAATATCTGTAATATTTTATTATCTACAGTAAATGTTTATTATTATCGAATATTTATTGTTTGCGTTGTAAGTGTGCTAATGTGAATAAGATTATATTAACGTTTGGTTATTCACAGAATGCGTTACGTAAAATGCAGATAGACATTGTTATGAGAGTTAATATCATGCTAGAAACGTTAAAAAGCTGTGAAACATATTTAAATAATAACAGGAAATTAAATATTCATATTTTGTTTACAATGAAAGTAAGCTAAATTACCTCACAATGATCTCTTATCCTACTTTGTATGTTAAACGTGCAATTAAAGAGATTACCTCGCACTATTTTTGTCTAGGATTTATATTATAAATGTAAGTTTCTAATTATTTCGAATTCTTCTTCATGATTAATATTGTCAATTCAGAACTCGTTACTCGTTTTTATCAGGTTTAAGTGATGTCGCCTGCCGCGGATATACATATATTTACGCCCTTAAAGTGTTGTGCCAAAATATATCGTCGTCTAGCAAAAAACAGTCGTCGGAACGTTTTTATGATACCGATGTCGAATGATAATTTATTGCATCCGTCAACCACACTGTACAATTATAATACAATTGTGAATATGTCGTTTCGCGAGTAACCGTATCGGAAACAATCATTAACTGTTCTTATGAGGCGTTATAAAATGTTCATGTTTATCCAACATATTGTATCCCTCTATCTATTGACAAAACCGCATTAAAATTCGTGTAGCATATTCATGAGCACACCCGAAGGTGACGTTTATATATTATATTTGTGACTGACATTGAAATATAATAACGAAACGTTCGTTATTATATAGGTACTGCTGTGGCTAAACTGCATTACCATTTGCTATTTCTTTACCATTTCTATATCAATACATAAAACCGGTTACATCACATCATCATATAAAGTAGGTATATGATGTTTTGCAGCCTACACGTACCTAAGTGATCATTGAAACGACTACCTTGCGGTGCCTTATACGATTTCTATCACGCATTCGATGCAGTCTTTGATACGTAGCGTAATATGCGATACGCACTTGCCATCGTTTAATATCAGCATGTTTAGGCATAGGTACCTTCATAGTAATGTTTGGTGATGGATTTAGCAACAAAAGGACCCGATGAATACATAAAAATATTATGTCATAAGCAATAAATTCGTGGGTCCATTGAAATGTATTGTGTCACATTTGAATCAATATGCGCCAGCAATAACAATTTCAAACTCAGAATCTATCGAAGGCCACTGAAGCTCTTACTGGATTGCATCTATGCAGAATTATTATTGCCTCAGTAGAATAAAATTTGCGGGTTAGGTGTTTATTTTGTAAATAAAATCAGTATGAACATTTTATATCTGTAAGTGATAATTGACATGTTTCGATGAACCAATAGGTTTTGTAATATCCACTATAATTTCGTCGGCTGCTCTTTTTGATAGAAAGCTATTTTACTAGAAATGTTAACTAACTTCGCTCATCATCAACCATGTTATTTTTTTACATGTTTCGGTTGTAAAATTGCAAAGTAAAAGAGGTTGCCTTCGTTGTTGGTTAGCAACGCATTGGTTACAACTGAGTTATGGAAAACAGAACTTAATTACGCGATGTTTGTGGTTGTTACGAGTAAGACTGGATTTAGAGGTTTGAAGGTCCTAGCACAACAAAAGGAGTGGTGACCCTCTGGCCACTAGTAATTATCCAAATAAAATGCACATTTTTTTCAGTCGAGTTTTCCATAAATCATTTATTGTGATACCGAATAAATTCTTTTAACAAACATATATAAATATAGTCAGAAACAAGAATTATACGTAATTCATTTTTAGCGTTCGTAACGAACGGAACCTACCAAGCTGTTTTAGACGAAAAATTATTGATGCTTTTGTTCGATTCGATTTGAAACAAAATATCAAAGGGGAAATTGCTTACAAGTTTTTACTCGTTGGAATTTGGAAGATTTTTTTTCGAACTCTATTGTGGGGGCTCCTCTTTTATGGAGGCCCCGAGGTCCCGGATGCCCTCCCTTACATCCGGCTCTAATTACGACCTCTTCGGACGTATTGTGATTTTTGTTATGGATTAATTTTTTTTGGCACCATTGTCATTCCATTATGCAACTGCAGTTAGATATGCGTTGATATCAAAAATATTTTATATTATGCCATACTGTACTCACTTATGTCCTCCTTTGTGTCTTGTGTAACGCACTTTCTCTGTCCGATTTTGTTGTTTCTTACTTTAACAAAAACTGTGTTTGGTACTTTATCATAATTGTCTTAATGACTTCGAAGGTATGGTTTAATTGAATTTTAGGAGGCATGTGTTTTTCAGCTAGTTGATTTTAGAAATGCATTTTTGTCTCGGGATATAAACCATTCTTTATCGCTTTAACCTCTGGGAAATAAAATAAATAGTTTCCATTTTGTGTTAACTTACTTGTAATGTTTGTCCCTGTATCTAATAATCTAATAGACCTAGCAAATTATTTTTTTTAACATTCTAAGCGACTTTTTAGGGTAAATTTTAAATGGCATTGCAATAATCGTGATTTGAATTATAATTCAATTCTTCTATAGAAGGTAATATTATTTTTTCGGTGAGTATCTATTGCGTGATTTTACGTACGCGTACGTGAGAACGTTACTGTTATTTTAAGCTACACCTTTTAAAGTACTTAAAACTTGTTGATGCAACTGATTGATGCATACAAACTTTATCATTATTGACATAATTTGCTTTCATAAAACTTCCACGTTAAAATAAAAACAAACCGTAACTACATACATATGTATCCGGAACAAGAAAAAGAAACAACCATCTATTATTTATTACGGCTTTATTACTTTTCAAAATATTCTTCACGATGATCGATGTACCTTTGTACACGTTGAAACCAATTTTCACAGCAATTTTTCCACTCTGAGAGAGGTATCTCCGAAACACGCATTTCGAACATATCAACGGCGTCTTCTTGGCTCGTAAAACGTTGATCCCGTAATTTATGCTTCACGTTTAGAAATAAATAGAAATCATTGGGTGCTAAATCGGGGTGGATGACCCGTTAGTTCGATCTTTTAACCTTCCAAAGACTGAGTTGTTTCAGCGGACCTGTGACAACTAGCATTATCATGATGGAGATTGATTCTACGTTGTCGGTTGTTTTTTCTTATTTTTTCAAAGACTTCTGGCAAATTAATGGTCGTGTACCATTCAGAGTTAATTGTTTTGCGATTCTCTAGTGGCACTATAGCCACATGTCCATTTATAGCAAATAAACAGGCGACAATTTGTTTCAAAATGCTTTTTGCATGAATAACTTTTGTCGGATTTGGCTTAACTTGGAACACCCATACCGTTGATTAAATTTCGGGGTCATTAGCATTGATTCAAAGTCATCACCTGTGTAGATTTTATAAACAGCTTTTGACGCACCAGGATTGTATTTTTTTAACATATATTTGCACCAATCTACACGAGCCTGTTTTTGATCGATACTTTAGGTGAGCAGAATGCAACGCGAACAAATTTTTTTTATGCCTTATGCCCAGAGATGCCTTTTTCTCGCGGTATGTAACATAACGGTCTTGCAATAACAGTTCTCGCACAGCATAGATATTTGTGGTACAACAACTGATGTAGGGCGGCCGTCTTTAATCTCATTCGTGCGCATAGACCACCCACGATTAAACTCACTGAACCAGTGGTACACAGTGGTTTTTAAAGTGAGTTGAATGATTAAAAATATAGCGTTTTTCGTAGTTATGTACTTTCACCTTTAGTCTCAGCATCAATAAGACGAGTATAGTAACTATCTACCTCTTTTATATTAGTATCTCGCGGCAATGTTCGTGTTTCTGTAAGTATTTACGACAACCGAAATACTAGGATCACAAAGGTACTGAGAGAGAAGAGAAGAGAGACATGACAAAAATAGAACAACTATACCTTCAAGCAATATCAATATTGTTTAGTACCTAAATTATATTGCCGCGCAATGTAGAGTCAAATTATGTACAACATTAATTTGACACAACGCATTCCCAGAGATCTATTAATATGTCTAAGTATAATTTTGTCTATTAATATGAAATTTCGTTATTTTCTTTTCATACTTATATGATCGTATCGGATTACGTAACATAGAATCTTGAATAATATAATTTCACCACGTACTTTGATCACAACAACACCTATCATTATGTTATAATAAATTTTCACGTTTCGTTAGGAAAGATATGTCTATTCTGCATGTTACACCTATAATTAACGTTTCGCTTAACGGTAATTCTTAATATTGCTTTATAACTCGCAAGGCCGATATACGAGTGATAATTACATTCACTATAGGGTATCTTTTACTGTATGTAATTTTTATTACTTGTATTAGTTTCTGTCACTTTTTTAGTTTTCATGCAATGTAGATAGTGACTTACCGTCGGATAACGCTAAAGCTGGTGCATAGACTGCTACTGCAGTGTACAGTATCATTTGCATCATGTAGAGGGCACTGGCATATATACGCATTGATTTGCAAAAACGGACTTCCTGAAAATGTGTTTAAGATATAAATACATATATTCAAATAAGAGCATAATATTTGCAATATTAATTTGTTCTATTACGGTTTTTTTTTTCAATTTTTTAAAATTAAATATCGCACATTCATGAAAAAAACATAAAATATTAAATTACTCTAAAATTATTGATATTTGGATAGATGTAATAACAGGAATTTGGTTGCAAATGACCTCCGCTACATCCTCCTAACGGATTGCCGACATATTTCTAGTCGCCCTGTATAGACTGAATATATTTTTGGAATTATTGTTTATCTGTTACTACGAGTACATAGCGTACCAATGAATAGATAAAGGTTAGTTGTACGGATATTCTATTAAGGAGTTAACAAAATAAGTATCTATAAGTTAGTGAACAATAATAATAATAATAATACTTTAAATAAGTTGAGGAACCATTGAATGAAACTTTCTGTTCTTGGATGAGTGGCTTGAATTGGAAGGGACTGTTCACTAATTTTTATCGTTTCTAAAGGCCATGGTTTTAATAACTTCCAAACAAATATCAACTATTCCATGAATCTACACCGACTATCAGGATGAAGGAGCGTGTAAACTTTGAAGCTACTCAGGATTATTGCCCGGCAAATTAAGTTCCAAAAGCACACAGTAAATTTGTTAAATGTTATTTATTTGATTCATAAATTTATTTGCTTACCAAATATTCATAGCACGAAGTAAGCCGAAGTCTCATAAACACAGGTAAGTATAATTGACTAGTTACAGGCATTACTAGTAAGAACGCCACGCATATCATCCAAAATTGTGCACCCGCCACGTACATTTCCGCTGGATTTCCTAGCAATTCTATTGCTGTAATAAAGCTAAAAATATAAAGTATAGGATAAGAATTAGGATCAGATCTAGTCCAAACAGCATTAATCGTGATATTTTAGAGGTTTGGACGGATGGATGATTTTCTTTATTTTTTTTTAATCCGGAAAATGCACAGACATACCTTTGATGGTAAGTTGTCAGCACCGTCCATAGACGTTAGTAACGCATAATAATAATCATAATCGAGAGGGCGGTGAACCCGTTCGTTAACTGGCTTAATGGCACTGCAACTAAAACACAAAATACTCTTCACGAATTGACTCACAGGCAGTAAACGAACTTTACCACCATGCATGTGTACCTTGAAATCAAACTGAGTGTTACAGAACACTATGTTCTGAAATATGATCGATGTTATTGATCTGCAAGAAGGATGGCTGGAGCTTCATACACTTCAATGTATTATTTACCTACACGCTAATTTGTAAACGTTTTAGAAAATCAGGAACAAAATAACCATAACATGTAACGCACGTTTGTTTGATTAAAGAAATTTACCTATTACATTCATACATGGCATTCACACCCCGAAAGACGTTTGTAATTTACCAGGTATTTTATAAATTTCATGTCTATCAATTACACATATATTTATTTAAGCAACATAAAAGCAGTTCCAGATTTGGTCACTACCATCGTATAAGTTACAAAACTGTTGGATGTTTTTCGAGTAGTTACTATCAATACGCACAGTCGGAGACTCAGACAGACAAAAATTCCAAAAAAATATGTGTTGGCGGTATCGATAACAAAGCCTACCTACGTTTAAATAGAAAAAAAATAATGTATAGTTTCG
Organism: Megathymus violae; assembly: GCA_003671415.1. NCBI lineage: Eukaryota > Metazoa > Arthropoda > Insecta > Lepidoptera > Hesperiidae > Megathymus > Megathymus violae. Next base: position 10,029,453 of record PDGT01000001.1, read on the forward strand.
ATCTCGTCACTAGTTAAAGCTCTCCTTAATTAAAATAACTAGCGTGTTCACCTACTAGTCGATGTTCGACCTTAAACATTAAATAGTGCTGTTTCCAATTTTTTTTAATGATAACACTATGACTACTAAAATGCAGTAGTCATAGCTACCAAACAAAAAAAAAAATCTGATGTGAAACAAAGGAGTTATAGGCAATAAACTGTTTGTCTTGTTTGTCTTTGACTTTCTTTGTTCTGCTTAATTGCGCTTTTATAAGCGCAATATTATTTAATTAATATTATTCTAACCTTGCTGCGAGGCTCAATGCCATGGGTACAGTGCCCATTGAAGAACCGCCCAGAAGAAAATCGTCTCCCGTTGTTTGTTTTTCTCCGAAATATCCGTAAAATACACCTATAGCACAAGACACCACAAGCATTGTAGCCAGCACACTGTAGTCCTGCCATTGAAATAATTCTGTAGTTGAGACTTCAAATTCTTCGCCTCCTGACAAAATTTTGCTTTGATTTACATTTTCCACTGAAATTTTCGGCGAAGCTGTCGCCGTTGTTACCAGATTTATACTCCAACTTAATAATACAAGATTACTTATTGGTGCCTGTAAATAAATGTAAAATATTAGATTTCTTCAACGTTCATTCTTTTAACAAAATTATAATTAATATATAGTTCTATAATTAGGTTTTGTATATCAATAGCCGACAAACAAGCAGACAGGTATACTGGTAGAATATCGTATGGATTAAACTGGGTAATACGGAGCCTAGAGACTTCCAACACCAGGGACTGAATGTCACCGTCTCGTCCGTTGTTCTACAGGAGGCAAACGAGTAGGGGAGGTTGACTTAAGACTCAAAGATCGCAGCAAATTTTTAGACCCAAAAACTTAACTAGTATACAATTATTCGATGTCACAGGTTATTCGATTTTTTTCTATTAAAAAAATTTGTTCGGTTATTTTTTTTAAACTTAAGAAATGTAAATCAGACCGCTTAGTTAAATTTTAACATTTGTCATTTCACTCATTTTATGTATACAACTATTCTCACAACTAAAATGATTTATAAATCGATAATTTATTTTCGTCTAAGATATCAACATACATAGGGACATCAACATATAAATGTTTTGAATTGTTTAAAATTTATGCTACATCACAGATATAGTTTTTTTTGTACATCATGATGCAACTGAATTGCATTTAACGATTTCATGAAATTGTTGAGTTTGATTAGTCAAAACGCACTGTACCAATAGCGAATGTCAAAGCGTCTGTTACCGAAAACGACTCATTCAACTGCTTCGGTTGCATTCATTTCCATAAGCAACTGAAAATATTACTGGTTTCATTTTTGTATTGAAGAAGTAGCAAGTCCGATTCAAATTTAATTTATGCAAATTTAATAGCAAAAATTGCTGTATACATCTCTTTACTCTAACTCTCTTTTTGATATTATTGAAAATCAATTAAGTAGAGAATTTCAAAGTTTTCTGTACACAGTACAGTACAAAGCCTACTTGGATATTGAGCAAGTATTTATCGTGGTCATAGCAATTCGTCAGCTGACATTGTAATTGTGTAATGAACTAATTGAGTGGGTGTTTGATCGTTCGGCCGGTGTTTTTTCAATTAATAGCTATTAAAACAGCTATTAGTGATTTAGTTACGATTCTATGTAGGTACTCAAGAATGTGGTATATACAACATCTTACTAGTTACTTTTCATAGCCTTGTTTTCATAGACTTATGTGAGACTATGTGAACGACAAAGTTCCATAATATTATCATAACAAATAACTGTCTCACTGCTGATCGCAGGTCAGCTGTTATAATGTGACTGGTGAAGGCCGTAGACTACTGTGCTGACCGAGTGCGGATCAGCACATTTCACCATTGAAAACATTCTAAAGAACGTTTCTTCGCGATGTTTTCCTTCATCGAAGCAAATGCTTATTAATTTTTTATACACATAACTTTAACTTGAAAAAAATGTCCGTGCCTGATTCAAATCCAGATCCCTCAAGGGTAGAATATCGTCGATCCCCCACAGAACCATAACTGCTATAATAGATTATAACTGCTTGTTTCTGTGAAAATAGTGAATCATAAAAATTCATAACGAAATTGCATTTCTAATTAATGTAATTCCAATTGCTTTACAAATGATTGTAATATGTGTACGAGTACAAATATGTGTTTGTGAAAGATTCAGCCATGGCCTGAAGTAGTCATGATAACAATGGTTGAGCGGTAGCAGAAAAATCCAGTTTGAGACTTGCTCGAGCTTCTTTTAAGCGGATAGTAGTAGATCCTTTATTCATGGTACGGTGAATGTAGTTAGGTAGTTATGTGACTTATATTTAGGGCTGTCAACTTTAAGATTATTATTTATATCGGCTTCTTATTTAGTCTGAACTATTTTTATACATAATACTAACACTGAAATTACATGCCAGAGAACACGACGGTAAAAATATGCATTAAGCATAACAATAAAACCAGATCGAAAACTAAGTTTATATGGGAAAAATAAAAATGAATTGAAACTAGGTTACATCTCTGTCTAGTCTGTTATAAGTGTTTTTTTTACAATTTATGAAACATATTTTCGTTGTAATTACAACTAGATACGTATGGACTTGTAAGCCAAATTTATTTTTGCATCCATGTTCTTCATCAAAAAATATTTACTTGAGTATTATACATACATATATACTCCCGATCCACTACGTGGACTCACTGTTCTTAGTTTTCTACAATAACTAAATTATTTTTAATATGTAGACAATACTTACTAACATAATATTATTTTACTTAATACACATATTATTATTTTACTTTCAGTTAAAAAGTTTATAATGTCGTCCAAGCTACATAATGAAGTGACGAGAGAGAAATAAACGTTTATAGCTGCAAACTAGAGAGTAACCCTATTTGATAATGGCGTGCGTGGCGTACGTCACATTCCAAGCAATTAAGACTACGCAACTACTTATACTCTATATTGTCATATATACTTATACTTATACTCTATATTGTCATAATTCAATAATTGATCACTTTGTTTTTTCCTACAAGTATGTTTACCTAACTAACTTTAAAAATACACTGACAAAGTTTACTTGTTTCAAAACATTCGACACCGATTAAAAACATTGCACTTCCTAATTATTCTAATAATGAAATAACAACGTAACAATTATGTTTATTAAAAATTTTGGTACTCCTAGTAGTCATTTTGCGATGTAACATTAGCAAAAATCTTGATTTTCAGTCGATGAACCATCTGTGTTGATTGTTTTGTTCCTGTGTTTATCTCTAGACTGCATCATTACAACTTTACTTTGAATTGATGAGCATACAATAAAAAAAAATGTATATCTTTCTTTTTTGTGTTAATAAATATTATTTTTACTGTATTAGACTTAAGCCCAAAATAAAGTAGATAAAAATGGTGGGAATTTTATAATTTATAATTAACACGTAAGTTTTTTGGAGTTCAATTAACGCATCATGATTCAAGCTCATAATAGGTTGCAAAGTTTCGAGAATCAGTGGGTAATTAAGCACAGACTAAAATAAGTATGAGGCTAAGTTACAACATTTGAAAACGAAACATTGTATCATTAAATTAGTACTTGTAAAATATGCGACGGAAAATAGTAACTTAACATAGAATATAGGAAAGTCTTGTTAAGGTAAATATTACGATGTTCCGTTGCGGTTTGCCTCCCTCCATAGCTAAATGATTTCTATCTAAAGATAACACCCGATACTGATAACTTCATGGGTTGTCTTATAGCATGGAAGCACTCAAATATGTTTACTAGTAGCATTCACCCTACTAACTCCCGACCGCGCTCGAAGAAACTTGTTCCATAACTAACGAATGATGATAATAACTATGAGTGCTTTATTTCAGTGCTATTGTTCGCCTTTTATTATTAACTAACAAGCATTTATAATTACTTATTAGTAATGCACGTGCACCATACAGATTGAAAACCAAATCAATCCACTTTCTTCAGTTGACCCTCGATCTAATTATAGCTAAATTATTACGCAAAGTAACTGAGTTTTAACTAAACCTACATATTCTAATTTGTTATCTTTTTTAAGTATCTTAAGAGAGGACACTAAAAAATTAGATTACAATGAATTCCAATTTAGAAATGTTAAGAATAAAGTTAAATTAATAGTTATGTCGCCTGTAATTCAAACACTTAAATATAATTTTTGTTCAAATATATTTATTTATTCATAGTATTCTTGGATGTTAAACTACGTCTACAAATTAAAATCCTAACAATAATTAACTGGAATTTTGTAATCTCCCAGATAAAATTCACTGTATATTTCGCATTGAGTTTATTATAAATCTTAGGGTTATTTTGAGGATAAGAATTAGTTTATTTATAATAAATATTATTTCACCATTATTCCTCACAATTTCCAAGATTTAATAATTATATTTGTTATATTAAGTAGCATAGGAATCATCATCATCAACATCATCATTATAAATAAATTTTTAATTACAACTATTTGTTTTTATAGTTGATCTAGCTCGTACCTAATTTTAAAGTGTACTTTCTAACCAATTCGAACGTAGACTTTGTTACATTTGTGGGTCTAGTGCTAAGAGTCCAAAAAAAATTTGATATTTTTTATTATGTATAAATTTTTTAGTTATGTTGACAGAGTATTTCGGTTTCAAGTGGTATGAAATATACAATGTTGAGAATAAATCCAAAATAAGAAATAGATAAATTTTAAACAAATTAAATAAAACTGAATGTCTCTCATCTTCTAGACTGCAAGTGACTAAGTTCATACGATACATGCATACGAGAGTAAACGAAGAGATTTAGAATCTTTAAATCGTTGAAATAAATTTCAATACGCTACTATAAACGTTTTGTTAACAAAACCCCATTTTTTTCCTTCATTAAAATAAAAATAAAATTAAAAGGTTTTGAAACAAAAGGGAAACTTAAGCGAAAACAATCAATTACTTAGGTTTATTTTTTTTTTGTTTTTCCTGATCTTTACAAAACAATTTAACATTTGTTTCTAAGGAGAAAACAATAAAAAGGTATAATTCGGCAATAATTATTACATATCATGCCATGCTATGCCACTCACTTGTCTTTATTAATGAAAACTATTAAATCAATTATGAGATTAATTATTACGTTAATAGAAACTGTCGTATTTTGAGAATCTAACATCCTGAAAGGGTTGTATTAACAACAATAAAATACACGAACGTATCGAATAATAAGAATGAAATACTGTATTACGTTAAAATAATAAAACATTGAACTCACCTTAAAATTACTTAGAGTCTTCGCGATATCTTTTCTTCCGTTTGTCATTTTTCTTTTTCTTTTCTTTAGTCTCATAAATATGAAAGTTGCAGTAGTTCCGCCTTGAGATTATTTGTTTACATTTATACGTTAAGAAGGAACTTAAGATTGTAACTGATACAGTGCTGCCGCTTCACACGAAACGCTCTCAGAGCCTGTGAGACTGTGACACTATAAGTATACGTGTTAAACATGCACACCAATCAATGGTAATTAAGATCGTGAACACAATCTATGGGATAGAACGTTGACTGAAACACCATACAAATGATCATAAAATAGCTGCATTTGAAACTCTCATCTGTATTGTAAAACGTGTGCAAGGTTCTGAGTTAGTGCACGAAATGGAATCTCGAATCTAGCTATGATTAATACTGACCGGTTTAATTTAACAAATCCAGATAAGAAATTGCATGAAAGGTGTTGTTTTTTACGTTTCAACCAAAAGTTGAATGTATGAAATTTGCAATTAGGTACTATTTTACGTGTTTATTCGTAACTTATGTGCAAGAAAATTTACGTACACACGTAATTTTAATATAATTTGAACAACATTTTAATTTTATAATTGGATTTAACACTCATTATGATCATTTTATTGATGATGATTATCATTTTATTATAAAATTAATTCGCAATATAAGTAAATATTTTTTAAATAGTAGTTAATAAAATAATTTTACGAAACAAAGAATTTATCTTTACATGCTTGTTGCGTTGGTGTCTTATAAATATTATGATTGGATTGATCACATCATAATTGCGTCACAATACTATTTATTTTAAGCATTTATCACAAACACTTTCATACACCATGTTTGTTGGGACCTTTATATATGGATAGAATAATAAATTAATTTACAGTTTTGACAGTTGATGTACCTACACATACATATATTGAGGGTAGATTGATAACACTGCGGAAATCAAACTAAGACAGATGCTCCAAGGTTTTGCTATTTTCAAATGTTCGTCTGTGCTCGTCCTATACATCAGAAGGTAGTATAGCAACAAAGTTTATTTATAATTCATCTTTATATGTTATAACCATCAAAAACAACTAATGGTGTTCTTTCTTGCAGCAACGGGTTGGGATCACGGATATATTTCCATAATCTTCTTAAATTCCTCTTTCATCGTTAGAATGGAGCAGGAATTTCTCCATCCTATTATATTTAAAAGGTCCGTGGGAACTGGCTTTACTCTATGAATTTTAGTCAAACCATTTGAAAAATTTACTATGAACTACATGCAACTATAATAATATATAGCTATAAAACCACTATTTATTAATTTCTATTTAGTAATTCAATCATAATTGAATTTAGAATATGTGATAAAGTAACAAATATCTATATATAAAAATGAATGTTTGTCTGTATGTCCTTTATAGAATCGTAAACTATGCATTTGATCATGTGATGATCTTTAGCAAAGTTGTTGTGCTTGAGCCCACGAAGGTTTCTGAGTTAGTACGACCAATTTTCGACAGATGGCGCCACTGTCATTCCAATGAATTTCATATACTGCCGTGAACTCAAAATTAATTGAATATTTGTATAATGTCTTTCCTTCAAATTTATTTTAGTTGGTGGCGTAGCAACGCGCGCAGGGTACAGCTAGTGCTTAATAAAAAAAAACTAATAAATTGCAAAATAGCAGCTGTTTCAATATTGTAATGCGCATTTTAATTGCTTATATTATTGAAACCCTCCTAAAGTTTTGTATTTTTTTTAAATATCAATTGACCCCAATTTATATTGCTCAAGTTGTATATAAATATAGGTATATACGAATATACTTGGTAACAAAATTATTTAAAGCAACTATATTACATAAAATTTAGGCATAAAATTTATACACACACACACCCACACACACACACACACATATATATATATATCAGACATACATACATACATATATATATTTCAGACATCTTGATCGACTAATTTTCTTGGGATTGAAAGGTTTGTAATAAGCTTTGCTCCGGGAACATGATTATTACGCTTATTTATATATAGTAACCACACCCACGTTTTTATCAGGCTATTTCGTATTTATCCCATAAACTAAACAATCCTTGTCAATAATTAGTATTTAACCAATTTCTAAAAAGGAGATTTGTATTTTTTTATTATTGTTACCACGAAACTCTGTCATTTATCAACTGATTAGGAAAATTCCTTTTTCATTTGTTCCCATTTGGTCCCACTTAAATTTGAATAAAAATAGCACGTTTATTGTGAATAATAAGGAGATTAAACCAAGAAATTAACGTTCTACAAATCGAAGTAAATTTTTTTTAATTAAAATATTTACTTATTATTAGTATGAACTTGAAAACAAAACATGGAAATCCAGGAGTTTATGAGATTATCGTATTCAGGTAGGCGATGGAGATTGAATTGTATTATATAATGGTGACACATTTAAGTAATTGCGCATGTAATTTTTTAATGCACGTAATAGTATGTTAAATAATTTGTAATAAGAAGTTAGCTACAAGTAATTTGCGGGCGCCCTTGTGGTCAGATTAAACATATTTCCTACGAGCTCGAGAGGCCTGGTCACCTGAGGCATCAAACATACTACGTTGATGCAAGATGGATCAGTGGCTCACTCGAATGCTGGAGGATTTAATTCGCACGAAAGCTAACTGTAAGAAATTACAGGACATCTGAAAAATTAATATAATGGTGACAACTTAATCCTATTGCTTAACGTGTTCCCCGAAGAAGAGAAGTGACTTCCCTTTAAGAATAAATATAATTAATATTTGTCACACAAAAATCTAAAAACGCAGTGTGTACCGATCTACAGTCTAAATAGTCTCAGCGTCGTGGCGACCCACCATCCACTACAGGGCGGGCAGCGCGTGTACCAAAGCGTTGCGCAAGGCATGAGAACCATTGAAAGTGCCCCCTCCCCGGATGTGAAGTATACATTCTTATAAACACACGTGGCGCCTGGACGCTGGACACTACACAGTGTACACCTCACTATAACCGTGTCGTCCAACATGCTTAGCAAAACGGTACGTTCCGTGACACGTCTTTTTTCGTGAACTTGTGATCTAATAATATTTGACCTAGTAACCTAGTGCTATCAACCTAAAAAAACTGAAAATACCAATCAATCATTAAATTGTAGTGTCAAAGTTTCTTCAGGAATTCATCGTGCTTATTTATTATCTTGACAAATATTATCTTTTTATATACAGGTAATGAGATCAGCCGCTTTGGCAGCGCTAGTCGCATGTGCAGTAGCGCGACCAGAACCACCAACATCATATGGGGCGCCGTCCACCTCGTACGGAGCTCCAGCACCGCAGTATGGCCCGCCTCAGCAACCTGTCGTGCACAAACATGTATATGTGCACGTGCCGCCTCCGGAAAATGACCTTCCCGCTCCCAGAAAACCCATATATGTGCCTCCTCCACAGAAACATTATAAGATTGTTTTCATTAAGGCGCCTACTCCACCGACTCCAACAGCACCAATCATCCCTGTGCAGCCACAAAATGAAGAGAAGACTCTCGTATACGTCCTGGTCAAGAAGCCCGAGGAGCAGCCTGATATTGTGATCCCTACTCCGGCGCCCACGCAACCGTCTAAACCGGAAGTCTATTTCATCAGATATAAGACACAGGTATGTAACAGTAACATTTTTACTAATAACTGATTGCACGGTACTAGGGACAAATCCAAAAAAAAAATTTGACAATAAAACTAAAACTTGTTTCGTAATTAATAAAATTGAAAGTGCAAAATATTTATTCTTATAAAGACAAATGTAACAAAAATACTATCCACGTATTCAAATGCCTATAAATAAGTTTTAGATAACTTCAAACAGAACAATCTTTCATATTGAAGCATATAAATAATATAATATTATAATAACACATAACCTTTCATATAAATAATATAACATTAATAACGCATTTGCTTCAAAATAATATTGAATGGAGTCGGAGCCGGAGATTTGGAAAATACTTATTCTAGATCAGCAAACTGCCCTCGCTTCGCTTCGGAAAAACTACGCCTTACGCTAAGAAATAGTACCTACATTATTTTAAATTAATTTATAACTTTTTTATTTATGGATTGGGATGAAACGAACTTTAAATACTAAGCGATACTTAACAATTAACTAACAACTGCTAACTAACTGCAATACATTAGTGAGAACCAGAACGTAATCAGTTAAGCCGCTTCTGAGCTTAGCGCGAACAAACACACAGAAAAACAGACAGAAGTTCTAACAACTATTGTTTTGTGTTTTATTATATATGGTTCTTGTACAGAAAGCGACCAGTAACAATTTTATTATATGTATAGATAAGGAAATTAACATAAAAATACATAATTAGTTGCCTATCTGCACATTAAAAATCATGAAATAGAAAAACGTTCGTGCCTTTCCTTCGAATATATATATTCTAGTGGTTAAATTTCAACCTGCTACTTCGGAAAACTTGCATTTGATTCCGATACAAAGGTAGCATTTTGAAATTAATTATCACTTATTTCGGTGAAGGTGGCTTTCGCCTTGTTAGGACTTTAATACTTTTGTTTGTTACTTTAATAGTTGAGAGATCTTCATCATATTCTTAACAATGTGATTACTCAACCCATATTTGTACACCCTAGTAGTCTAGATATTAAAATGCCCCTAAAGACATTTAAGTGTAGGTTGTGGTAAAAGCTATGTAAAGGTTTATAAAGGGTACACGTTATTGAGGACACACAACTCCATTGTTAGAAATAGTTAACATTTTAGCACAACCAGGAAATTCATAGCGATGCAACACAGACCATCCTTTCTCGCCATTGTAATCGTAACGTGAACCACAGCACTGGCCCGGGGTCCTCACATTATTACCTTCTATACCATAAATTAGCTAGTATTAGCGTCACTACGTAACATAAAATACAAAAAAATAATCTTTATGATATTGCCACACTTGCAGATTCTGCTTCTGATATACCTTGATTTTATTATGATAATTGGTGCTTTAAGTTTCAATGTAAGCATAGTAATTTTTTCGAAATTGTTAAATTGGGATTTATAAATCTACTGTTTACATGCAGTTTACAGTTATACACATTTATCTTTATAAATATAAGTTGTAGTATTTATAATTAGTAACGATATGAAGTGTTGCCATAACCCCTCAATTTTAAAAGAAGACTGAAGTCATTTTATGCCATGTATCACGCATGGATTGTAATGATGATGATGCAACATTAAGAATGCATTTTATTTTATTGCATAATGCTTTACCATAGCATTTGTGTTGGTTACAAATAGCTTTATAATAGCTTAGTATTTGGACCGAATATAAAATTACAGTGCGTTTGTTACATCTTGGCATTTTTAGTTTGTCGTCTTGTTCTGCTTGTGTATCGTCGTATTCCGAACCGAAAGAAAACGAAGACTTCCAGAGACATTAATATAGACGAAACTTTTACACATAACCATGCCACCGCAGGATCATTGTCTACTCTCAATACCAGAAGGTTTAAGATCATAGAACATCCCTGCGACGCTAATAACTTAACACACCTTCGAGAATATGGAGAAATTATAAGTCTAGTCTAATTCTGGTTCTAATATAAATTTACATAACTTTCTTAACATTAGAGGTCCGGTCCATACTATCTGAGTGGTTTTATTAAACTTTGAATCCAACTTTGAACCCAAGATAATCAACCTCTCCTAATTATGGTGGTGCTGTTGCACAACGGACGAGACAATGCTATTCGCTTCTCTTGATTTTCTTTTACATCATTTAGTTTAATCCTGGCGGCATTATCAAAGGTAGTATTTTTGTCTGTCCAGCTTATTACTACCATTCTAATCAACAGTGCAATGCATCTCACGTTTTTTTATTGATATCCTTTATTTCAAGAGTGGCGAAGGGCAGCGTCCCTGGTGTTGCAAATGAGCAATGGTAGCGGTTTACATTTCGTTATTACATTTGCTTCCTGTCACCATATAGAACTACTAAATAATGATTGTTCGTTTCTCACATATATACTTCTCGCTTAATATCAGTGTCAGATTATAATGGTCAATCGTTTTTATGTAACGTACGATGAAATTGGGTTAAGGATAAATTGATTGATAATATACTTCATACAAATATTTCTCTTTCATTCCAGAAGCAAGAAGGTTATCCTGCGGCGTCGCCTCCGGCTCCCGAGTATGGTCCTCCGGCCGCTGCGCCCGCATCCGAATATGGCGCACCTGCCGGTGGTAGCTCATACTAATGCACTTAAAGATGACCTGGCTCACGTGGCTCATCCTCATCTAATTACTCAAGTACCAAAAACTTCCGACAGTAATTAGTAGCCGGAGGCGGATCCTGTTATATTGTAGTAAACCTGCCTACTATAGATGCTTGGGTCTTTCAAGTTAATAGTAGGCTTTCTTCTGTGGTAAGTTTCGTATAGAAATACTCCATTTGCGATCAAGCCCGTGATTTAGTACGGTAATTCGCTAAATCTCACAGATCAACATCTCCTTGTCTCACCGTTGATTCAGTAGTGATGTTCATTTGTGAGATTCCAGAACCAGTAACCAGCTGTATAATCCATAGATATGGTGATATTTTGAAAATGTATCGCTTGATCGTAAGTCGAGAGCGCTCAGAATGTTGTGAGGATGATAACGTTGGCTTACAGTCAGACTGTAATGCTTGTTTAATTTTATCTTGCATCAAATTGATGTTTATTGTAAATAACTAAGTATTAGTTCATATATTATTCTTTATTATTAAATTTTTGATAGAAAAATGATATCTTTTAATTAAAAATCTACATTACACATCACTTTGAGTGAGCACTAAGACATTGACAAAGCACTCCACATTTAAATATTGAAGCAGTATTTTATAGCCGTGTTTAATACCAATAAGAGTTAATGGTATTCGTATCTACGGTAGATTTTGTAAATGTTTTGAATTCAAATTGATCTACAGCTCTATTACATAAAGGTATAAAAAGCATTGTTTCATGTTATATACATAGTTATTACCATAGTATTTATGGTGAGATTCCAACGATATTTAACTTGTCAAGAATTTACTTTTTATAAAAAAATTAAACATAATTTATGAACCAAATAAAAATATCAAGAACATACCTAGGAGGTATTTATTAATCATTTATTTATTTGATTGTAATAAACTAAACTCAACAATACAAAAAATAAAATTTGTATGTGAAACAATTATTATTGACAAGCATTTTAAAGGGTCGTAGCCTATCTTCCACATATTAATATTATAACGATCTATTGTCTATAAATGAACAACGATTTTTTTGGTACGTGTAGTTTAGTTTTGGTATGGTTATAAATACCGAAAAAACAATATACTTACTTACCCAAACATAACCTATTTTAAACAACCATCAATTTTTACACATAGAAGCTATTCTATTTGTATATGTAATTAATTCTATTATAATTGAAACATTTGTGTAGAGGTACATACATTTAATTCAAATCTATTAATTTTCACGTGATGCCTTAAGAGATAGATAGATCAAAGTTTCAAATGTTGCTGTAGATCTAACTGTATAAATAACAATCTCTATGTATTGGGTTTTTTTCGTACGCGTCTCCCAGTGTATATAAAATGTCTACTTAGGTGATAGTTTAAAAATGAAAAAATAACTAAGACATATGATCAAACACCTGAACTTATTTGAAATTATCCGCTTTCACCCTAATAATATTTTTTCAAATTCTTTCCATGATAAAACTATATCTAACATTTATTGAAATATCAAAAATTAAAGAACTGTGCCTGTGATCCTGGGAATAATCTGAAAAATAAGTTTTTGAATTAGGTATTTAATTTAAATTTAGCAATGTTAGTAAATTGCAATAGTAGTTGTATTATTAATAACTTTAAGATATAAATATACGCTTCGTGTTATAAAAATATCTCTTACCTGACATGAAATTAGTTACATAATATGCTAACTGGTACGCACTAGGGTTAACTTTTGGTTAGTGGTGCGCTAAAAGAGAAAACCTGCAAATCATATTTATTTAGAATAGAATTTCAGTGAAGCAACAAGTGCCACATTGCATAATTTATATTTACTTACAGAGTTCTTATACTGAGTTCGCGTTTGTAGTTTTAACTGTTAGTAGGTACCTAGCTTAATAGTTACTTAAGAGAGGATTGATAATCCTTTGTAGTTTAATATTACTGTAACATTAATAGTAGGTACAACGTCAGCTTATAACTAGATTTTGCTTAACAATTATTGTTTTTATGGGCACTTCTAACTACCTTATTTAGTTTAGTTTTTTTATATACCATATAAGTGATAACTTCATATTAAAAATAAAATTAAGTATAAGAAAAGAGGAGAATAATAATTTAAAATATAGGAGAATAAATAAAAAAAAAATAGAATAATATTAAAATTGTAAGCCATAATCTACGATTACACAGTAAGTAATAGGATATAAATATGAGCAAAACAAATTCCAGATAATACATGTCTTTTTTTTTTTATTCAAAATATACAAAATGGTTTAGATTATTTTCTTCGAATTGATATAAAGGCAAAGGTAAATCTTTAGATGGCCCTACATGACAAGTACCTAATTGTACATAAATAGTCTTCTTACACAAGACAAGTGGAGAAATACGGATATAGGCCGGGTCATTCACGTTGCAAAACAATATAATGCTAAGTAGTAATAAGCCTAGCAGTTGACCGGAACGACGTGATGTTACAGAACTGGAACTGCCTAGTAGTGTCCGCCGTGATGTAACCCGTCTAAGTTCATTCCTCAATCCACACATAATAATAAGAAGTGTCTCACGGCACCATTATTCTTTAACACAACAATCCAGCATTTTACTTTCACAGAAGCATGAGTGAATAGTGACGGCAGTACGTTTCCGGACAACTCGGGCAAGTTGTGATGACATACATCCATTATAAATTTCTTTGTGTATTCACGTGATGATTTATTTCTTATATACCTACGAATGGACATTTCTAAGCGGAATTAGAGGCAAGGAAAAAAAATAAACATACGATGTTATTTTTCTTTTTGAACATGTTCACCTATACACCTCTTACACACCTCTCAGATCTTTTAATACATTTATAAAAAAATATTGAATCATATTCCAAAAAATCCTTCAATTTTTCATTGCTCGTAATTTTTTTCCTCCAGAGTTCCTATTGCATATTTGAGTACAGACTATAAACGCTCAGAGACAGATCTGGAGTATACGCTAGGTGGTTTAAATTATCGAAGCCCGTGTTTTGCAATGCAGCCAGCGCAACATGACTCCTGAGGACTGGAGTATTGTCGTGCAAGAGCAAAAAACCCAAGCAAAATTTTTCGTTTATATTTCTTTGATGTTTTTTTAACTGTCCTAAAAATGAAGCATAGTATGGGTATATCTTCAAAAGGTTCAGCGTTGTTTTATGGGGCTTGGAGTTCGTTTTTACAATAAGGTTTCAAAGTTGATACGTGAGTTGCCCGTTGGAACTTTTAAGCGACGCATTAAAATACAGCTTATAGGCAAAGGATATTATAGATGAATATATCAATGGTAAAAAAGCCCGGAAATAATAGTGTCCAATCAAGTTCCGCACAGTTTCAACTTTTGTAATTACCATGTGTTGTTTAAAAGATGTGCTGAGGAGTCGCTTTCGCCGTTTCTTCTCCACAATGTTAAAGCACTTTTTCGAAATGGTTGTAGAAGCAAAAAATTACGCGCATAAGTGTATTTATAGAATACCCACATGATTAAATGATTTTGAATTTTGATTTTTTTTTGAATTCATAATGATGAATCCACGTGCCATCTCCAGTATAAATCCCACCCAATAAACCATCCTTATTCTTAATACAGAGGCCCAAAAACGTTTGGAAACACTCTAATAATAAAATTCCTTTCCTTTCCCATCATTCTGTGAACTTACAAACGCATCCTCGTATGTATTGGTCCTGTGATTTGATCCTTGTTTTCTTTGGTGAAAATTTTACCAATCGGCTAGGTATGTTATTAAATGCTTTTGTTTAAATTAAATTGGGAGGAAATGTAGCCATTACATAAAAAAGTACATGTACTTACTAAAAATAATTGTCTAAGGAATTCCTTATTAGTTAGTTCAAATGTTGCCGCGTGACAGTGATTCTTTGGCAAATTAGCCTCTTTTAATTAAATAAGTTTACTTAGTGTCATACTATGCTCACGTAACAGATCATAGGAATTCATTTATATTTTCAATTAGAATATCATCTTAACAGTCATAAACACCTACGTATAAATTATCGATTTCAGCATTTGTTCTGGGTTTCATAGTAAAATATGTGTGATGAACCTTAGATAGGCTTTATAATAAATTCACACAGTACATTGTTTTGTACATATCAGAAGTAATTTTGAAACAAAAAAAAAAACTAAACAAAATGAATTTATTATATTTAAACTAGCGTTATTGTTATAAAAGTTACGTACATTATGATATATCATCTATTTTGAGATGACTAATCTACACTAATAATAAAATTGTAACTGATCGATATCTGTACATGAATGATATATGAGAAAAAACATTATTACGGGCCTTTATTAACGCAATAGAACACAAAACAATAGTTATTAGAAACGGCTTAACCGATTTCGTTCTGGTTTTCACTAATGTATTGCAGTTAGCGTCACTTAATACTTTAAGTTTGTTTCATTGTAATCCGTCCATAAATAAAAAAGTTATGAATTAATATATGTATTTCTAATTCACAGAACGAGAAAAACCCAGAAAAATGCACATGCTATCTTTAAGCGTAAAGTAGTTATTCCGAAGCGAAGCGAGGGCATTTGCTAGTAATATATATATTCAGCAATAGCACACTGGATACTTCTAGACCGTTAGTTGGCATGCCGTTTATTTTAAGATCGGACGGTGTCTTTTTGGCCGCATGTATTTTCTCGTGATATTTATCTGGAACGAAAGCTCGACAAATTTTTAAACTATATCATGTCTTTAAAGATCGAAGCAGAAACAAAGATCAGCTCGGAACCATGTGTGGCTGCCTGGGATAATCAACTTTTTATTGGAACCGACGCTGGAACTATAGTTGTAAGTTTGTCTATATTTTTGTTTACTTCACGTATTTCACACTATACCAGTAATAGAAGGATGAAGTTTATTTAAATTAAGTGTTTCTGAAAACATATCCCTACCGTATAAGCTATACCTTTTATAATAAACATTATCAAAAACTGCTACGACCGGATCATACAACATATGGATGCCTTACTGCCGGTTCCTAGTTCGTTTCTTTTTTATATAATCTTACTTATCCTTGTTCATATTTAGTAGACAATAAATTGTTGATATGACAACTTTTAATGTCAGAAAATGTATCGATTTTTGTTCATCGAAACACAAAAATGCAGTTACAGCCACTGAAATGTTTTTTTAACCAGCGGTAAGCGGCTAATAGCTTATAGGAACTGGTCGTTAAGGGTTTTGGATGACACAATTTAATTTTTATAGAAAACTTACATAAAACTGTTTATATTTATGTTAAAATTTCATGTAAAATATTCCGATGTTACTAATCAGTATTGTTCTTTTTTTTACCTATCTCCGAAGACCTTCGATGGGAAATTATCGCCGGGACCAACATGGTCAGCTCACGCGGTGCAATTGTTCGCAATAGCAGCAGGTGAAAACCACGTATATTCTTCATCAAACGATGGCGGAATAAGAATTTGGACTGCGAAGGGTGAAAAACTCGCTGAACTCCCGGCCACCGACGCAGATATTGGTGCTTTACACGTTTTTGGTAAATATTTATATGCAGGAGACGAAGCTGGCAATGTAAGTCCAAAATTATATTTATGTTTTACAGTTTAACATTACAATGTATTGGGTTACGGTCATTGGAAATCATACACAATATCACCATTAAATTGTTCCACTTTTTCCATTACTGTATTTATAAAATAAGTTTATCCATTCAACCCTCAACCATTTCGATTTCTCTGATTGGTTTATTTAAACTTGGAGTCTGTAATTGCAGATCAATTTATCAGTAGAAAAAAAATACAATATAACTAATAAAATAAGCTTATCTATTTATTTAATTTCTATCTCCTCTTGTGATATAAACTGTATTTTCAACGACTACAATGTTGGATACATTGTATTCCTAACAAATGTTTTCTTTCTTAACATGTAAATTGGGTTGTTTGATTGTGTGTCTTATAACACTTCAAAAGCAAATGCGAAGAGTCTGCTCTCGAAATGTCTACTATCGTTGTAGAGAGAGAGAGTACTATCGTTGGAGACTTTCGTCTCCATTCAGCCAATACATCACTGATTTTATTTCATCCATAAAAATATCAGCACTACTTTAAAAGTGTAAATAACAATGAAATAAGTGTCTCAACTCTCATTTGTTTTAGTGGTTATTAAATGTCGGAACATTTTTGTTATTGAAAGAAAGAAAGGAAAGGCTACAGTCCCACATCACAATCACTATACGAGTGTAAAAACATACATACATAGTTAATTTAATAACAAATTTATAATTACATTTTTATTTTCCAATATAATAACTTTTAATTAACTTTGTTTCATAAAAAATGTAGAATGTAGTAGACGAAGATTTCCGTTTCATTATAATTTACAATGGTACAATCTTACCCACACAAGAAGTATATAGTGTAAGTATATTATAAAGCTTAACATCCATGTGAAAATTAAATTAAGTTTAGCAAATATAGGTAACCGCAATCCCACTGGTAGTAGATACAAATTGGTAGGATCATAATATGTACAAATCGATATAAATCAATACTGCTAATGGTGGTGACGGTAGCATTATTATTTTGTGGTACTATATTCAAAGTTGCGTATAATAAACATCTTTCTTTAGGACAATTATTGTGACTATAATTACTCAAATGTATATGATCATATTCCAGGTTATCATTTATGAAAACAATATAGAAAAGGCTAGATACCAACTCTTAGAGGAAGTGAAAGATATTGGATTAAGTCCACCATTTATGTTTACGGCACGTGACCTTTATGTTACTGTTACTGAAATAACACCAGGTATGTGATTTTAGAACATATTTTTGTTTCACTTAATAAACGTTGAAGACGCCGATCTTTTAAATTTTGTGTTCTTAATCCATCCACCCGGGATGAACAATCTGTTTACATCGGAATTTTCACATAATCTTTGGGAGTTAATTAAATGCTAAGATCGGTGCAGAAACATAATCGTTACATATTCTTTAACTTTGGAATATTAAACATTAAAAGTACAATTCAAATTACAAACGGCCTCATCAATTTTAGAGGTAAAAAGTTTCTAAATGGTAAACCTTTGCTAGCTAAAGGATGAGGCATTATCGGCATCAGAATTCTCCTTTTGTAGATTGTTGGATGCTATATCGTTATCGCGAAGTCGTGACGGTAGTCATGTATCATGGTGCGATTCTTTAGTTAGTTACCCAGATACCACCTCTTTCAAATATTAACCGTAAATCGTTTTATCATGTCTAATGCCCAGGATTAACGACCCAACTAGCAAACAGGTTACCGCGGTTCCTGTAAGCAACAGGTGGCCTTGGTGTTACATACCATGTGCATACGTGGTAAATATTTACCATCGTGTTACGCTTAGCTCGTTATCAAGAAAAAAATAAAAGAAAATGTTGGTAAACATATATTAATCATATTTTATCTGTAGATGAATCCAAGACCCGTTTTACAACGCGTCAAGTTGTGGAAGGACGAGCTCCGGTACGAATAGATGGTTCGTTTCTGTTATTTACGTCAAGAGGAGGCAATAGCTTAGAACTTCATGATCTATCTTTAGCGACTTCTTTTAAGAAATTACACGAAGTTAAGGTAAATTTTGTTCTACATAATATATTGATACTGCCATCGACATCACTGACCAAGTTTATGATCGCTGCATCAGACAGTTGACAATGCTGTTACCAGACTTCTTAAATTTTTCAACTAAATACATACAAATACTAATTCACTATATAGTTGGGTCTAGAAAAAAGACAATTTGCATTTAAGATAAATTTTAACACCGAATGGTAAAAAATAGCAATCATATTATAAATCACCCATTAATTTTGTTTCCCAGTGTGTCATAAGACATCCTTAATTTTATATTCATACATACGCATAAGCATACTTATCGTAAATACGATTTACTGCTCTACTAAAAAAAAGGAAGGTGGCATTCGTGCCCTGTTTTGTTGTTCTAGTAATATTATTCTATGTACAAAATAAATATGCTTGTACGCTTATTTAAATTATTTATGGTATGTTGGATTATCCCTACATTTGTAGGAGTCCCAACCTCCTTTCTGCGATCGGCCGATTACCACTACCTATGAGAATTAATCCTATATATTTGATCATTGCTCTAAACTTTATCTTTACTTTTAATTTAATTCTAGTAGTGGATTCTAGTAGCTGTTCATAGATAATTTTGTTTTTTTTTTATATGCAGGTAAGTGATATGATAGTGACGAGTCTGTCTACTAGAAACGGCTACGCTTGGACAGGGGGCTGGGATGGTTGTGTACGAAGGTGGAAAATATCTGACGGCACACTGGAAGCTGCAGGGGAAATAAATCTTGGCTGCTGCGTCAATGCACTTGTAACGCCAACATCTGATGATGCCTATGTTTTGTTAACGGGCGGGCGGGTAGTTCATGTAAAAGCTGCGTAGTTACACCAGTTGAAAAGTATTCGACTGGTGATTAACGATAAAATCATTATTATAGTTGTGATATTTGTTCATTACGTAGTCTGTGATTTGTGTGCAATAAACGTTTTACAAATACACATCTCGTTTCAACTAATCATATTACTCATATACCTTTTTATGATCCCACCTAAGTAGTGTAAAGTCACTCGGTGCGTGCTGCGATGTTTTTTACTCAAAAAATTAAGCCGTCATGATTCGCGACTCCATAGAATACTACTAAATAGAAACATCAGTTACAAACTTAACTTAGTATTTTTCACATTAAAGTTTGACATCAATCCCACCTGATAGTAAGTGGTGAGTGAACCCACTAATAAAAAATATACCACAATATTATATATATATATATATGGGTTGGGGAAAAAGAAATCCATTATTTTTGTGTGAAATCAAATGTGTATTATCCATTACTTTAGTTTGTTTATATAAAAAATATTGGGATATGATTAATATTTTTTTAAGTAATATTAAAATGTAAATTAAAACAACATACTTAAACATAAATTAGCACATTTTGTCCAGAATAAGCATTAATGTATGTTGTCAAAATCTTCAGGGGTTGTTCCCATTACTGCTGTTGATTTTTTACATGCTATACTATTCAGAGTACAATTTGTGAGATATATTTGTAGCCTGTTGCTGGGATTATTTCATTAAAGAAATATTCTGTTTTTTACTATTTAATTATTTTAGTGTTTTAAAAAGTTTAGGCGGTTTATTGTTTCAAAGTTACTAATAATTGAGTTGAACTACTAATCGGGGTATCGTATACAGTATATAATTAAGATATATGAGACCAAACGCTTGTTTGACCTTAATTTAAAAATCACTACAGGTCAAAATTCCTTAGTTATAATGATACAGCACTGAACCTACCCTACTACTGATGTATATGAAAAAAATTATAGGGAAGTGGAAGACATCTTAAGGAGTATGTAGCAACAGACATACACACACTCACACAGACTCACATGCACGCGTGCACGCGAGCTCTCACATACACACACAAGCACGCATGCACACACACTGACCCATAACATTGCAATTGCAAGTCATTAGCTATTCTTAAATTACTATGTTTTTATTTACTCACATTCTTGTATGTCTGCCCAGGTGGAATTTTGTGATTGATTTGAAATTAACTTTCTGATGAGCTAGATACTTGAAATTTGGACTGTAGCTCAGAAGTAATGATAATACATGAAAATATGAAAAAGAATAATAAAAAAAAAAAAAAATTTTTTTAGTCTGTTATAAAAACATGGTACATTAAAAATAATTTAATACATAATTATTTTATTTTGAAATTGAACAACAGTTTCATTATATGGGAGAAGACATTGGGTCTTAAAACACAGTTTCAATCACCTTAGGGTCCAGAAGATTCATAACAATCATGTACATATCATGTTTACTTTTCAATTAAGAATTATTATAATTTTTTTCTATTATTAATTTAACAAATAGAAGATGCCTACATTATGTCTATTAGGCAGTTATGTGAGCTCCGCTAATCAAAGGTCCTTTTATTGGTTTTGCATCAGCCTAACAGATCAAAATCAAGCAATGTAATAGAATACATATAGGTAGAAGCAATAATGCCTAACATTGTGAAAATTTCAGCATGAGATTGGGTTGTTAAGGGATACATACTACACTTTCTTGAGTTATAATAATGATAAATGAAAAATAATTTTTTGAAATATTTTTCATAAGCAAATTTATATTTATTTTTCTGTAATTATTAGAATTTAAAAACAGATTTTGGTAAAATGTATTTTATTGATCTACATTAAATAAGAAACAATTTACTAAAGGGTAGAAAATTAAATGATAATTTCAACATCGGCAAGTTCACTTTCTGATGGCAACTTAATTTTTTTTGGGTCTATAAAGTTGGGATCGATTGGTTTCAATCCTGCTTTTTCGCGTCTTCTTAATTCCAAGTATGCTTCACGCTGAGCCCAATCTCTCATATGTACATCGGGTGCGTAAGCCCAAGCGAATCCTCCGAAAACCATGCACAGGGTCACCGAAAAGAAAAATGACGCATGGTGAGCACTGGTATCTTCTTCTTTGCTATCGTGATCGAATCCATAACTCACCCAATTCTTGTCTTCGTTCGCTGAAGAGGTGCCGACGGTGGCCGTAGCTGTGTCTCTATTCTTTTTGGAAGTCGATATGGACCGACTTACTTTATCGAAATGATTCCAGACACATCTTTGTATAACAGGCATGTGACGTAGTTTTATTAAACTAGCCATAGTTAGTACTAAATTGCTGACTTAAAAAGAAGAAAATAAAAGAAAACCTTGTCTTCAGATTTCTCCTTCCAACCCTTTCCCTACCTTTCTAAAAGGTAAAATTTTATTCAGTAGCAGAAAACCCAAAAGTGTTATGAAATCATTATAGGGTTTACGCCTCAAAAGTCAGTCGCTCTTGACATTAAATAAACGTCAGTCTTTGACTTTAATGTTCGGATACGAACATCCGAAATTTGTACGACTGGAAACAAAACGGCCTTGGAGAAGGCCGGGTCCAATTTGTCGGTGAAACAAACAGAATTTTTCCAACATCGATTACAATGATTTTGTTAATATCCGATCCCAAGTTTTACACGAAGGCGGTAGCACCCTGAGCATGCTCTTGTTTTTCTGCCCTCCAAATTCGTAATTTCACAATACATGTGGGTGGCGAGTGGATTATATGATATATTTAATTTTTGTTTTATTTATTTTGGACACACAATAAAAGGAAATAAAATATGTATAAAAAATTTGTACAATGGTACCTTTCTTCCAGAAAGCTTAAATGTGTATTATACTATTTCAAATGTGATACAAATTGAAATAAATTTCTGCTCTTTTAATTCCTTTCCTTTTCATTTAAACAGTTGTGAAAGACTTCTTGGAAATTATAGCTATTTAGGGACATCATTATTCATTGTTATAATTATGTCTCACAAATATTTAGTTTAGACTAATCCACAATTTCTGTGATCTAATAAAAAACCAACTAGGTGATTTTAAGCTTATGTAATTATGCTTATATAATAGCTTATGTGAGGCAATAAGAGCACGTTTAAAGCGCTCGGGTCAGTCCAGTTAAAAATCAGAAATAGAAACAAATATCAACTGAACCCATGATCTTAACAGAATGGAACCATTCAATTATAAAGATGTCTCGAAATATTTCGATTATAACCATTAGTTATTATTAGTTAGTAGTTCGCGTCTGTTGAAGCGGGTGATATGTGAGTTGATGGGCGATTATGAATGATTGACATAATCGAAATATTTGCTACTTTCTATTGCTGATAATCGATTATGTCTAGTTACTAATTGTTCTATGATGATGTTCTATTTTCATAATCGAACATTTTGGTGGCGAGAGTGGTGATTAATGAAGTTAAATTTGTAAAGTGGTGTGGGAATCTTAAAATAAACAATTCATTTATTTTTAGATTCCTACACCAACAAATGAAGTTGGTGTAAATTAATTTATATCCGATTGCAAACTAAGTATTGTTTTCTCTTTAAATACATTAATCCATACATGGCAAAAAAATATTTGTCTTTAAATTATATGTATATGAATGAATAATAATCGAATATTTAATGTAGGTAGTCACCATGAAACAAAATTACCATGACCACTCTAGGAGTCGTTTGTTCTCGTGGTGGGTGTAATCTCTCACCATTAGAATGAGGATAACAACGCGTCTTACCCGAACTCTAACGAATAACTGAATTACTATTAATAGCTAATTAGTAACTACCATTATTCGATTATAAAAATAAAATTGCAACTGATCATAATCCATTATAAGTAATAGTAACTAGGAAATGTTTCGAGTCTGTCAATCATTCATGATCGCCAACGCTAACAAAAGTTTACATGTTTATAAACCAGTGGTGCCAATTGCGGGAAAAATCCCTGATTTACAGGGAGTTGAGGATTAGCGTGAGGAGAGTATCAGGACTAATTTTTTCGATAGGCTAAAACTATTTTTCATGTCGGGTATTTTGGTATTTTATATTTTGTCGATTTTCTAAATTGAAATTTTCAATAAAATTATAGAAGAGTGGTTAAATAGTACAGCTATTGTTAAACAAATAATATAATAAAAAAATTAAAGTCAATTCCTACGTTGGTCAGCAAAGAAAATATTTATTTCAGTTACTTTTTATGAATGAATCACATTTAAACTAATTTTCTATAAAACAGCGTTTTCATTCCAAAAATATCATATCAGGGAATTTGTGTTTGTGTTTGTGTTTGTATCGGGGAATTGCACTGACGTGACGCGAGGCGGGGAATCGAGAAATTTGTATTGGTAGCACTGCTATGAAACCACAGCAAAGGTATGGTCTGAAGACATATACTATTTATATAGAATTATTGTGCCGGTTTTTAATTTTTTTTAATTACCAATTGCAGCTTTCGTTTCACTAATTAAAAATTGAGTAAGATTAATTACAGTATAAATAAGAAAATCACAAAATGGTGGTAAGACAATACAACGAGGAGTTGAAGTACTTGGAGAAGATCAACCCACACTGCTGGAAAATCAAAAAAGGATTTCAACCTAATATGAATGTAGAAGGAGTTTTCTACGTCAACAGTACTCTTGAGAAACTCATGCTAGATGAGTTGAGAAATTCTTGTCGACCCGGCATGACGGGGGGGTTTCTTCCCGGCGTAAAGCAGATTGCAAATGTAGCGGCGCTCCCGGGGATCGTGGGCCGGTCTGTTGGTCTGCCAGATGTTCATTCAGGATATGGATTTGCTATCGGTAATAGATTTTTTGTTACGATATTGATTCTCATTAGGGTCTCGTTTTATGGTGAATGGATAATACAATGGAATACAAATAAAAAGGAAGTATGATGGGAAGTTAATATGTCCCCTGTTTCGTTATTGTCTTGTGTAAATCTCGACTACTATCTAAAGGTTATCTGAAAAGAAATGTTATCCACAATTAAACTGCCTCTTAACATTGAATTTATTTTATTGATATCTAGTTTTCCCTCTAAAATTAATGTGTAATATTAAGCATTAGTATTGTGTTGTAATTATTTTTGATAATAATTGTGTACTTTCAACACGGTATTATGAATGGTATAATGCTGTAGGGTTATGTATTTTTTTCTAAGTAATTACATTATTATTTCCCTATATTTTTCTCCAAATTATCTATTAACATTTCTATGTATACATGACAATATGATGAAATAATACACAATTATATGTTAATTAGTAATCACAAAATGTTATATATTGCATTATTTTCCTCCAAATTAGCAAGTCAATGTATTGATATAAAATAATCAATGACGTACCTGATATGATATATTAATTTACCGTAATGAGAATATATTAATAAAATTTATTTGTTTCATTGCGACAGTAATAAGTATGCTAGAATATATTGGTTTTCCCTGTAGTTAAATTATTAAATAATTCTTTATATATTTATATATAGGATCTGGTATGATATAATATGTAGGAAATGAATGTTTGCTTAGGGCACCTTGTAATTATAATAATTATCATTGTTTTATTTTTAGGAAATATGGCAGCATTTGACATGTCTAATCCGAAGTCTATCGTATCACCTGGTGGTGTAGGTTTTGATATCAATTGTGGTGTACGTCTTTTACGTACAAACCTACATGAGAAGGATGTACAACCAATTAAGGTTCCTATTAATTTGAACAGAATTTTAAATTATGCTTGTATGTTATGTAATAATTTTGTATAATTGTATATTGTGTTTCTAGGAACAACTGGCTCAAAGCCTGTTTGATCACATTCCTGTTGGAGTTGGATCAAAAGGTATAATTCCTATGAATGCTCGAGATATGGAAGAAGCATTAGAAATGGGCATGGACTGGTCACTCAGGGAAGGATATGTGTGGGCAGAGGACAAAGAGCATTGTGAAGAATATGGGAGAATGTTAAATGCTGATCCATCTAAAGTGAGCCTCAGAGCAAAGAAAAGAGGTTTACCTCAGTTGGGTACACTTGGAGCTGGTAATCATTATGCTGAAATACAAGTGATTGATGAAATTTATGATAAATATGCAGCTGGTAAAATGGGGATTGAGAGGTTAGGTCAAGTTGTTGTTATGATCCATTCTGGAAGTAGGGGATTTGGGCATCAGGTAGCTACTGACGCTTTAGTGCAAATGGAGAAGGCTATGAAAAGAGATCAGATAGATGTGAATGATAGACAATTAGCTTGTGCTAGAATAAATTCTGTGGAGGGACAAGACTATTTGAAAGCCATGGCTTCTGCAGCAAACTTTGCCTGGGTAAACCGCAGTTCCATGACTTTCCTTACCAGGCAAGCATTTGCTAAGCAATTCAAAATGGCCCCTGATGACTTGGATATGCATGTTATCTATGATGTATCACACAATATTGCAAAGATGGAGGAACATGTTGTAGATGGAAAATTAAAGACTCTATTGGTTCATCGAAAGGTATTTATTATTTAATGATCTGTTTTTTTACAATTTTGTAACCTAGTCCTTCCTATATTATAGATTGGTCATTTGATTGATTGATCATTATGGTTTGCAATATAAAAATTTAGGATTTTATTTTCTATAACTGTATTTAATGAATGTAAAATTATGTTTCAAGGGCTCCACTAGAGCTTTCCCACCACATCATCCACTTATACCTGTGGATTATCAGCTGACTGGTCAACCTGTACTTATAGGTGGGTCAATGGGTACTTGTAGTTATGTTCTCACTGGTACCCACCAAGGTATGACTGAAACTTTCGGATCCACCTGCCATGGAGCTGTAAGTACTTTGTATTTTACTGAATATCTGTGGTTTTAGGGTTTTGTTATTATTAACTCTAAAAATGTTGTTTCCAGGGTCGAGCCCTTTCTCGTGCAAAATCAAGGCGGAACTTAGACTACAAAGAAGTCCTGAACAAATTAGAAAATATGGGTATTGCCATCAGAGTTGCATCACCAAAGTTGGTTATGGAGGAAGCTCCCGAGTCTTACAAAAATGTTACTGATGTGGTCAATACCTGCCATGCTGCAGGCATTAGTAAGAAAACAGTAAAATTAAGACCTATTGCAGTAATTAAGGGGTGAAAAATAAAGGTTGTAATGCCAAAATTCTGATTACTTGTTCAATATGCTGCTGTACAGTGTCATTTATATCTCAATAAAAAAATAATTTTCACACACTAATGGTTTTTTGCAATATCAATTTTTATTAATTTTATTACACTTATAAAACTGATCTAATTGTAGTTTCATACAAATAATAACAAAATATATATTAATTGCATATCAAGAAAGTACAACATTTATATATTGTTACGTATCAGGATCCGTAGGCTCGAAAAAATGCCACAATAGTTCCGCAGAGACTTTATATCACTTCGCACTTCACAATCACAGTTAACTCGTAGATCGCAGGTATTCACTTCGTAGGGAGAGAACTCTTCACTTCGTATCCGGAGACCGAATGCCTTGTGGCCGACCCTGCCCGCTATTTATATCGATTTCCGGGCTTCCAGATCCTTGCACGCCCTTCGTTGAAGTAAACAACAAGAACAGGAATTCCCGGAAATCGACATAACAATAGCGGGTCAGGTAAACAACCCCATTTCGGCCCTCATCTATGCTAATCTCGCCCCTTTTGCTTGAGGCATACGGGCCAGATTGGCCTGGAGTGACCCAGGTAGTTTTTATTACCACCTGGGTTTCTCTTTTATTGCCTCTATTGTTTACCTCACCGTAACGGTCGGCCACCCTTCTAGAAACTTCGTAAGCCTGCCGACTTCGAGAAGCTTCGTAACAATATAACCAGGCAACTTCAGTAACATTTCAGTAGTACAGAAACAGGATGTTACTGAATGATTATAGTCGTATTTATATTCCGTACACTAGTACAGTTAAAAGACTGATAAAAGCTGTGTAAGGAGCTGACAGCATTCCTTTCAAACAACTGTTTGGTAGATACGATCTTAAAACATTGCAAGCAAGTACCTAAGATACATAATCCTTTCTTTTTTGTAAATATGTACATAAAATAACAATGTAGTAACCCTACATTGAACTGAAATACAGATGATATAATTTATTGACATAGATATCTTATGGTTTTTATCGATTTACGTAGGAAGGTTATTATTACTGAATTCAGGTTTTTAATGAGCACTAAACACCATACTGATTAGTCCTTAGCTGTTGGATATTATTATCGAAGTAGATTCAAATAAACTAGATCGCAACTGTAATGTAATCCTTCCCGATATATCCATCTCCTTCCCACTCATGCGCACCGAAAAAGGTGGCGAATAGGCCGTTGTAGTAGTTAGTTGCATTTTAAAAATTGATGTGTCGACACCGTTCGCACCGTCGCGCCACCGCAAGCCGTGCCCGAGGATCGTCGCCAGGAATATCAAGTAAGTGTGCATGAGTTCCGTTCCTCACATACAGCTGCTCTCATTGTCCAGCCCTTATTCCCACGCAGCTGTACTTCCGCTACATAACACGGGTACATTACAGGGGCTATTTGGTACGTGGCAATATTGTCGACTACGCTGAACCCGCCTCTATACAGTCCACTACTCCACCCCCTGGAACCCCGGGGGCCCAGAAGAAGAGTGATGATTAATTATGATGATTCCGTTTAGATCCGTATCCAACACATCCAACAACAAAACATTAATGTGATGTTCTTCCCAAAATATAAGTATTGCCAATGTCCAGCAAGCACAAAAATATAAATAAGTAAGATTTAAATTTGATTCTTAAAAAAGACATGATTAAAATATAATTAAACACCAAATTATTTAACGTAACATTTTATTTTTTATCACAATAACAACTAACAATTCTAATAAATTTGTATAAAGTAATACTGTATACAAGTTGACAAACTTGTAGAGATATTTTTATAACAAATTAAAATTTGTTTCTACGTTAGGTATTTTTTCATATTTTTAATTTATCAGCAATCACCACAAGCAGTACAGTTCCTAGAAAAAATAAGCCTGGTGGTAGAGCCGTAATTGTGGGATCAGGTCCATCTGTAATCAAAGTCACATTAGTTTAATAGTACATAGTTTAGTGGTCACATTGTTAATCTAATTAGGCGATAAGTATGTTCAGCACTATCCAATTTTTTAAGTCATGTTGGCATTAAAAATAAGTAATCAATCGCATTGACAAAATTAATATTGTTATATATATTATGTATATAGAATGTTACATTCTATATAATTGAGAATAGAATGTAAAATTCTCAAACAACACTGTACTTAAGTAACAGAGTAACTATTTTAATGAAAAAAGAGGTCGGCGAAGTGTCGATAATTAAATTCTTAATTTAAAACGAAAAGTAATGAAAACAAATACATACCAGGGTTCGGTTTGTCTTGTTTATTGTCATCCGTTGCCCAATTCAAACATCGATTTACAGCTGCTTCCCAGCGAACCCGACGGATTTCACGTTCTGTAATAATTAATGAATTATCCTTATGATTAATATTACGCGGTACCTTAATTGAAAATGCTCCACTTTCACTCAAAACCTTCAAATACTTACCTTCATTAGTGATGGCCGGTATAAACGTGTCTACTGGTGGGCTGGGTGTAGTGGCCGGCCACACCCGCAGTGCGTGCCCTGCAGCTATTGCAACGCCTAGCGCCGTGCTCTCCATCATTAGAGGGCGTACCTGGTACATATTATGTAATTTTCTATACATATAAAAATACAGCATTTATATTCACTTCCGTTTGTGGCCGCAAATATCGAAGAGTAGTTGATGGATTGACTTGAAATTTTGACAGATCGTGGTATTTTTATTTTTACCCAAGAGTGTTTATACATACTTTGTATCCCGAAGTTCCCATCGGAACCTGAAATATATTTTTTGTTAAAACCAAATATGTATTGGAATTGGAATGGCAAATCGTCAATGTTACTCCCCCCAAATATACATAAAAAAGGGGACAAATCGAATATTAAGAATATCGCCTAGTATCAATTCTAAATCTGTTTTCTAAATTTTAGAGAGAATATTATGATTTCTTTTTAACTACACACTTATCTAAGATGATTTCCAATTTTCAGCATGGTTTTCACAGTAGTAAATCAACATTAGTAACTTATTGAAATATGATTCAGAATTGATAAGTGATAACGACGAGAAATGCGAAATAGACTCCAAATACCTTTTGTTATAGTAGTGAATTCAATTAAGAGATTTATGGTAACTTGCTAAGTTGGATAAGATCATATTTATTTCATGGGATTAACAACTCAAGGCTTCAAAAAAACCTCGTTCTTTCCTGCTTCCGGGGTGCCACAAGGAATCACACCTGGGCCCAATACTATTTTCGGTATTTATAAGCGATATGTCCGACCATATTCGATATAGCGAATACTATACTGTAGTAAGTGTATGATATTGATGGATCATTTAAAAGTATGTAAAAATATATATTCTCAAACCGATGCCTTGATTTACAAGTTTACCTTTATTCTATTGAAAATTGGTGTAGAACTTAATGGACCTTAACTTTAAGAACCGTATCACATTAAATTTACAAGAAAGAAAAACATATTCAATTCCAAGTATCGAGTAGCTGGTGAATATTTAGAAGAATCGAGTGTTGTTCGCGACCTTGGCGTTATGATTGATAAAAACTTACATGTCATATCAACTATTGACAAAAAAAAAGATTTATAAAGCGAGTATGTAAGGACTTAAAGAAACCTATATAGCAACAATTTTAGCACTATAAATCTTTCAGGATTAGTAGTTTAAAATGTACGTCTCCAGTGTAGTACTCCTCTTATAAAGTCCATAACGATAGATTAGAACGGATTCAACGTAATTTTTCTTGTTATTTAGTGTATAAAGATCGAAGTTGTCCTTCCTTATCGACAGATTATAAAACTAGGTTATCCCATTTTAAATTAGATACTATCGCAAAAGGGCGACCCAAACTCTTCAAAAACTCATTCACGGTTCTTAAATATCACCCGCGACTTGCTTGGATACATAAATCTTAATGCCCCGCGATGAGTACTTTTTTGTTCCATTAATAAAACTTTCTTCTTGAACAAATTTTACTATCAATTTAGCTAAAAATGCTCCACTGAATCAAATTATGTAAACTTATAATAATATTAGGATTAATAGTGACATTTTTCATATTCAAAACATATCCGAATTCATCAAACCATGTATACTACAATCACCTTAGTTTTTTTTATTATTTTCTTTTTTACTTCTTTGTTTTAAAGTATGTAACTTATGTATATATGTATAATTATGTTATCTTTTTATTCCTTAATTAAGTTATACTTAAGTTACGTAGTTAGTTAATGTTGTATACACCTGTAAATGGCAAATCGCACAGAATTATATACATAGTAATATTTTTTATCCCTATCTAGTGATGAGACGATGGTGTATCTATCTAAATAAATAAACAAAAATAAAACAAAACAGTTGTTATTATCTGACAAATGATATACATATAATTATGATATTCTTTCCGTTGCTATCTTTAAAGATTACTAATTTGTGTTCAATTATGATTTTTTTTATTGAATAATCAATTTTTTTCCTTATATTTTACAAAGTAGAGAAACGCAAATTAGGATGTAACTTAAAAGTTTCCTCGCTAAATCTATAGTTGCTAGAATATTTTTATTTTTTACTTAAAAAAATGTAAAATGTAAAGTAAATGTAAAAGAAAAATGTAAAGAATCTTTCTCTACATCTTTCTTCTGAAGTTTCTGAACGTGCACACAACACGCGGTGGATTACTTATTTATTTATTATTGTATTTATCTTTACCTCATCCTAAACAAATTCATAACAACCTTTCTTAAAACCTTAGAGACACGTATAAATTTGAAATACTGTTTGTTATCTAGGCAATGTTTATAATAGTTGTCCGTCTGTTTCGAGTCATGGTTGTTTGTAATGTGTTAATCGTGCATGTCCACGTAACAATGCTACACAGCGAATTCTGTGTGGAGGTGGAGGTGAGGTGAGTGTGTGATCTCATTTTTTTATTTATAAGTTTGGTGCAATTGATTTCGGTACAAAGTTCGTCGGATGGCGATTTCCCTTATATGGTTTCTGAGCAGTGTTTACTCACGACGGGTATTCCTAGCACGTCTGCCTGCATCTGCACTAGAGCAGAGTTGTGCGCCATTCCGCCGTCGGCGAGCAGGCGACGCAACGGCGCGCAGTCCGCGGCCATCGCGCCGGCCACGGCGCGCGCCTGCTGACACACCGCCTCCAGCGCCGCGCGCACCACGTGCGCCCGCCGCGTTCCCACACTCAACCCGCATATTATACTGCCAATATAACAACAACATCACCGTTACGCTTACTTAGTTCAAGACGGTAAACTTGATACATTAAAGTAAGTATAGGTATATGTTGACAATAAAAAAAACTAATATGATTAGTGATTTTAGTACAGAATAAGTAAGAATGTATAATCTTAGTAACCTTTTTTTTTATATATTTGCTATCGTATTGTTACGCGTCAGGATCAGCAGGTTCGTGAAATGCCACAATACTTCCGCAGAGATTTTATTTCACATCCACAGACGCACTCGTAGAGCGCAGGTCGATTTCGCTTCGTAAGGAGAGAAATCCTCGCTTTCGTATTCGGGAACCGAATGCTCTGTGGGCGACCCTGCCCGCTATTTATATCGATTACCGGCCTTCCAGACTTTTCTACGCCTTTCGTGTAAGTCAACAATAATACCCGGAAATCGACATAACAATAGCAGGTCAAGTAAACATGCCCTATTCGCCCATGCATGCCATATTTGCCTAAAGCATAAGGGCGAGACTGGTTTGAAGTGACCTAGGTACTTTTTATTACTACATGGTTTTTTTTATGGTCTCCATTGTTTCTGGCCGACCTTTCCAGATACTTCATAAGGCTCCCGCTCTCCTCTTTTCGGCCAACCTTTCGAGAAGCTTCGTAACAGTATGTTTCTAAATTTATATCAACATCTACGTAATGACGTAATGATAAAATACGAAAAATATCCACGGACTACGATACACATAAATATGGTTGCTGTCCCTCAGTTCGAGAATATCACTCGCTAGCCGATTTACTTTTTGTTTCTAAAAGGATTTCGGATTTCCCAGTTATCACTTCTGCCTTCTGATCGTGATCGACTTCTTCGCTTTAAACAGACATAGTATAGTTGCAGGGATATAGAATGCGCTATAATGCAGAACACTAATTCAGCAATAGGATACGAAACTTATAATAGATATCCGAGACTAATGCTTTCTCTTCTTACCTGCTTATGAAGGCTTCATAATTTTAAACGCTTCTAAGTAGAAATATACAACATTCGCCAGCCTTACCCTCTTGCGTCCTTCCTCCAGTACGGTGAATATAGACCATTAAATGCAGGAACGAAACAAATGCTGCCCTCGTCGCCATCACTCACGTCGGTGGCCAAAGACTCTGTTTCAGATACGTCGCTCAGTATCCCCAGCCCGTCTTGTAGCCACTGTAATGTGTCGCCTACGTGAAGTATGTTTGTAGTTAGTTTAATTTGTAATATATATTCAATTCAATATTATTTAGGAATTTTGTTAGTACACCTATGCACGTCATTTTATGCTTCTAGTTTTGAACAGATGTTTCATCGTTGAGAAGAACCGGTTAAAGCAACCGTTCGGAACGTGTTTTAAAGCAACAAAATAATTACAGTAATCACAACAATCGTAGCTAAAAATATTAACTTATATTAAGACATGCAATACGCATATCGCGGTAGGTATCTATTGTTTCTTATTTCTTTAGTTATTTAACACAAACTTTAAAGTTACAATATAATAAAAATAAACATAATATAACATTTACCGTTGTTTAAAAAAAGCTGCTTATATATTTAATGTTTTTCAAACTAGGTTCAAGTTATCTTATAAATCACAATTTATTGTAATAACATGTATCGGTTTTACATTTCCTCTATAAATAATAATAATAATAAGTATAAATAATATTTAACATACGTACCAGCGATTGCCACGGAGCCTTCTAAAGCGTAAATAGGTGGCGCTTCTGGCCCAAGCTTATAGGCTACTGTCGTGAGAAGTCCATGTTGGGAGTGTACTATTGATTCTCCTGCAAATTTATTAACAGTTTAATAGAGTATATTTAGAAAGAACACTAATTGAAATTTTCAGAGAATCACTTTTTTCTTTTATAATGGAACTGGTGTGTCATACCATTCTCACTATTCATACACTGTCAGTACGCGAAATTCGCGGCATCCGATGCTTTATATAAAAATCTAATTGAAGTTTTATGTCAACGTAAATTTTCGTCGAAGAAGAAGAAGTCGAAGTTTAAATATTAAGAGATACTGATTTGAAAGAAAAAGATTTTGAGAACATTATGGATGACCAATAATGGTAAGTATGCATGTTAGCTTATATTATTTACCTTAATTGAAACAAAGTGATAATTAAGTATTAAAATAATAAGTGATGTGTCTCTTAGAAAAATTAATATGGTTCAAATATATTATCTCAGCTTATCTCGACAAGACACTGTCGTTTGCAGCTTTAGCATTGACACATTGCAACTATCGAAAATATTAAAAAATTGACCCACTACAAATTTACGTGTGTCTATTTAAAAATAAATCACCTGTGTTATAAAGTAGAAAACAACCAGTGCCGAATGTACATTTTACTTGCCCAAATCTCGTGCAATTTTGTCCAACTAATGCTGCTTGTTGATCACCTAGGCACTGAAAATTACGTTATAAGATCATTTGCACTCCAAGTTTATGAAAAATATTTTTTAGATTATTTCAGGTTCAACCGAATATTGACCATTCAGATGTCACCTTGTTAGAATTGATATCTTATTCATAACTGATCATATCATACAAATTATCTCACATGTTCCATCCAAAAACTTTTGCAAGAGTTACTGAGATTTGTTGGTATGTTATGTTTGAAAACCACATTTTCTGACATAGTTTTCCTAAGTTAATCTCGTAGGTTATTCAACATTAAATTTGCTTGATAAATCTATTTGTATAATACAGTCACTCAATCATTCCTGATAATCTAAATTAACATTTCAGTTAGATAAGGAAATACACAATGACACAATAGTTAACCCACATGACAATTTCATAGTCATGACATATGTCCACAATGTTAGCTATCATACAAAAAAAGTGCAATAATGTACGGCACTTCAGTAGTAAACATAATATGCTCGTATATTCTAAGGTAATATCTGAAAGGTAACGAAATTTAAATATTCGATTTAAAAAATACTGTCATAAGTGAAAATTTGAAACCAATAAGATTTTTTGTAATGGCATTCGATTTTGGTTTAACTTAATGAAATTGGTTATGAAATCTATCTTATAGAACGTCACCACACTAAAATACGAAGATAAATTGAAAATATGTATTTTTAAAAAATATCTAGGTAACAAATATATACTTACTCCAGCTATTGGAGTACCGAGAAGAGACCCAGTCGATATATAACCATAAATCTCTGCAGAACTTTTAATCTTTGGTAAAATTTCTATTGGTATTTCGAAGAAGCGCAGCAGTCCCGTGTCCCACTGCAAGCTTTTTAATGACATTAGCTGCGTGCGCGAAGCATTTGAGACATCCGTCGCGTGGATCCCGCCGCGGCTGCCTCCAGTCAGGTTCTGTTGAAAATACATTCCTTCAACACAAATTAATATTCTAATACAGTCTCAAGTTACTATAATAATAAAGTTGTGGCAGTTCATAAAATTTGCATAATCACTAACATAACAACTAAGTGGAGATATATAAAAAAAAAATATTTTATTTATACTTAAACACCTATTATACTTAAATATTTATACTTAAAGATGTATTAATGGAAAATCATAATTTCAGTGACCATGGCAATCAACTTAAGTAAGTAAGCACCTTATCTTGAATCCCACCGGTGGCTGCTAATACTATGTGGAAAACATGCATGAAATGTATACATAAGTAATTTTCAAAGATCTCAATGCCTGCCAATGCATTGCAGAATTAGTTATAAGCTCATAAGCTCAGTTTGATATAAAAACTGAGAATAAAACAGTCCTGATTACCATATACATCACATACCCATATAAGCCATGAGTCTACAGTTCCAGCCATGCATCGACCAAAGGCTACTGCTTGTTTAATGGCCGTTACATTCTGAAGAAGCCATTTTAACTTCACAGATGAAAAATATGTTGACAATGGAAGACCACTAGTGTGAGTTACAGCATGTACACATTGCGCTCCTTTGGTTTTAATAAGATTATCAACAATCTTTGAAGTCCTTACATCTAGCCACACTGTAACAAAAATAATTACCCAGCTGACAAATATTTAGAATCAGTTTAATTTGTAAATATATTTTTTTAGAACATGACTAAAGAATCACTTTCAACACACACACTAGTAAATTATTGAGTCAACAACAATAACTTCAATCAACAACATTGATTATTTACTTATATGAAGTATGTCACTCAAACATTACAACACACACTAACATTTGGAGCGTGTATTTTGAAAGTGGTGTAAGTTCATATTCTCTTGTTTCGAGAAAATTAGAGGTTAGCCTATCTCTTGATTAAAAAAATTAGGCAAATTATATGAAGTCTGGCAATGTTTCTATTGTTTTATAAATATTTAATTTGATTATATAGATTTGTTTTAGGCGAATTAGACTACAATAATACATATTTATGAGTTGTAAATGGACTTACACCACTTTCAAAATTAGACAACTGTAAAAATCGTTTAATTTCAATTTTAAAAAATCAAAAATCACTTAAATATACTTCATTTTAATCCAATTTTGTTTACAAATACTCATGACAAGACATAAAATTTAATTTTAGACACTAAGTACTATGTCAAAATTACAAGATACTGATAGTATTCACTTATGCTCTGCATGTGGCAGTGTTTCGAAATATGCATGATGCACCGGAGGTATATAGCATAGTAACTGCTTCATGTCTTTATATTTTTCGTAAGTAATAGGCCTGGCATTTTGGTACAAAGGCTCCAGGGCGATTTTTCAAACTTTAGCGGTCTTCCAGGACGTGTAGGTAATAAATTAATACTTTTAAACTCTGCGTCTTTCATCGATGTTTTATATAAAATAGTATATGACGCACTTTTGAGAAATCTCAACCAACATATTTGCAACCAGTTAACCTGTTCGCCATTAGTGTTTTTTTATCTGTTTTTTAACCGCATTTTGAAGATTTTTTGTTGAAACAAAATTCTCTTGTTTCATTTCATGTAAAATGAATTTGTTATGTTTTCTACATTGATTTATTACATCATAATAATTTTGTGGTGTGTACAAAAAAATTCTTTTTTCGCAATGCCATTTCTATGATGCCAAAATCTGAATCGTTCGGAAAGTATGAATGCCTCGAAAGTAAAAATGTGGTCAATTATGTCAATGTTATTTTCCAACGATTGGGTAACCTTTAACCACATCAATGCCATTTGTAAATTTCGATTTTGCCCAGTACACATGACACTGTAGGCAATAACATGGCTTTGGGTCTTTACATTTTCTACGTGCCTCAAACAACAAGAAGCTACTTCTTGCGATCCCCTGGAAGCAATAGTTTCATCCCACACATACATATTAAGTTTATTATCGTGGAAATTGTGAAAACCCTCATTTAAAACTTACATATTTCGCTTTTAATATGCGATTGAGACAGATAATTTCGGGTAAGGTAAGGCTTTTTGTAAGTCAAAAGAGAAGAAAAAATATGTACTTATCAGGATTTTCTGATGCCAGAATTTTATCTTCTTGTAATGCTTTTCTTGCTAATTCAGTATTTTCGAAGTGAATATCATGTCAATCTACAAGAATCGTTTTTTCTTCGTCATCAGTTGATGTCATAATTTTCATGTTTAAGAAATCGCATTTTGCACAGGTATTTTTACGTGACAAATGGAAGTGTAACTTGAAATCTCGTTTAAAGATTTTCTTATATGTCCATTCATTAACTGATCTGAGGTTATTTTTCTTGCATTTTTCCAAATATAAATTATACATGTTTCTTGTATTTAATTCAGGATTTAAAAACTTGCGCTATGGATTTTGCGATCGAGTATAGTGACTTTCAAATGCCGGAAAGTTTTTTATGTGGTCTATTACTGTATTCGTCAGTAGCTCACTAGTTCTTCTGCAAGAGCCATCCATTTTTCCACGTATGTCTTTCGGAATGTTCTCATACGATTTTAGGATATGATCAATTCGTCCAATAGATATTTGGAAAGTATTCATGAAAAACTTCACACATACTAAAATGTTTCGACCAGAAGTGATTAGATAAAATTTATAAGTATATGCTCTTTTAGTGCCCGAATTATTTTTAGGCCTTCTTCTATTGACAGGTTCTCGTAGAACACTACCATATATAAATACATTTTGCTTATTAAAATCACCTATATTCCAGAACTTAACAAAAATTTCTTTACGTTGGGTTTCATTAATACATTCAATACATTTCATTGAGCAATTACAATTTTTGGATTCAAATTGTTTTGTTGGAATGAATTTTCCTCTTTTTGCACAATACTTTTGTCCACTATTTCGCTTAATTTTGTTTATTTGTTGCAAATATTTATCTTTATTTTGTTCTGCAGAATCTAAGTTCTCAATAACAATATCCTCATCTGATGAAGATTCTACCTCTATTATTCTTCTTCTCTTTTTACGATTTGTTAATTTGTTGTTCATAGTGGAATTGTTTTCATCCTCTGAATCTTTGATTATTCTTCTGTTTATATTCATGGGCTTTATGTCTGCGTGAATTTATTTATAATTAAGTAAAATAAATATTTTCAATTGTTATAAAATAATATTGATTTACCCTTTGTTCTTACCTATATCACTATCTGATGTTAATATTATGTTATCCATTTTAAGAAAAAATAGAATAAGTAACCTAAATTAGCAACTTTTGACATGTAAGATAAAACAAATGAAAAATAACAGACTACTGATCGGAAATCATCTGTTAAGCCACCTACCTTTGTTAATTGAACTTACACAACTTTCATATTAGACGATTATTAAATTACTGACCGATTTTAAGTTGTATGAAACATGGGAATTTTTTAAGAAATTAAACATGGCCTAGTTATAAATAAAAAATGTACATTAAATTAAGCATGAATTATGTGATATCTCATTTTTTTAAATGGACTTACACCACTTTCAAAATAAATGGTCCATTTATTAGTAAAACATTAAACCAATACAATACCTATACAAGCCTGGTACAGAAGGGCATACCAGCATTTCTCAAACCACTTTCTTGCTAAAGAAATAGTAATCTCAATGTGACTTTAGTAAGTGATTAGTAACAGGTGCATTAATGATTAATATTATGGAATACTATCGTAAGTATCACTAAGTGCATTAGAAATAATGAAATGAATATAATAAATCAATTAATAATTAAAACTATTGTCTAAAGTGTACAAACACTTAACTTTTAAATTAACCTTCCTCATAAATTTACTACGGCAGTCTAGTAATAGGAGTAGTAAATTTGTATAAAAAATACTGTCCTAGATGAATAATAATTAAGTATGTTGATGGTGATGATAAGGGATGGCTTGAACTAATAGGTAGCCCTTAGCAGGGCCAGAGCCTCTTTGTAATTTGGAAGAGATAAGAGATGTTTATATATATTACCTATGGCACTATACAGAGGTTCTCCTGTGACTGAATTCCATACTATGGTAGTTTCTCTTTGATTTGTGATACCAATACCAACAACATCTTCTGGGTTGATATCTAGTTTTCTAAGATTATCTACTGTCA
Source organism: Megathymus violae (assembly GCA_003671415.1). Classification (NCBI taxonomy): domain Eukaryota; kingdom Metazoa; phylum Arthropoda; class Insecta; order Lepidoptera; family Hesperiidae; genus Megathymus; species Megathymus violae. The sequence goes on from PDGT01000001.1 coordinate 10,069,539, forward strand.
CCTGAAAAAATTATAAATAAACTGTGATTTAAAAATTGTTAAAAAAATCTATAAAACACTAGTACATTACAAAAAATTGTTTGGCAGATTTTTAACCAATAAAAGACTGACTTAAAAAATAAGTTTTGTCAAAATATCAATATATCTATAATCATATTAAAAAAAGAAATAATATTGTTTTACATCTTTATGAGCAATATTTTGAGTAAGGAATTGGATATATAAGAAAATAATGTAATACAGATTTTTTTGATTCATCACTTGTTAAAAAGTTCTAACCTTACCTCAATACACTCTAACACAGCACTAAGGATTTCTAAAGCATCTTGCTCAACCCATCCTTCTTGTGGGCTAAACCGTTTCAATGTAATTTGATGATAAGTTAGAACTTCTGATGTATTTGCTGCAAATACCTAAAATATGATATTTTAAATGAAATAAAATAAAATTTTATCATATTGTCTAACACACATATTTTTAAACTAGACAATAATCCCTTTTAGTGGATCCTGGAAGCCTCAAGACTGATGTGGGAGGTCCTCAGAAAAATTAGAAAACTTTAATTTAAGTCTTTCACTTTAAGTCAGACTAAAGAAGCCTATTAAGTAATGAACTATATGCACTACTTAGATACCGAATATGATAATCCTGACAATCGATGTTATGGGACAGCAAAATACTGTAATGATTTATAAAATATGTTATATTGATAGTACATACAAATTACGTATTCCAAACCAAGAGAGCATGTGAAGTATATTATTTCATATGTTATCTAAAGTCTCAAGACAGCGGGGTCATATGTTAATTTATTTTAAGCAAGGAATCACATAATTATTGCAAATAATATACTCAGTAAACGTAACTGAGCAAACCGAGAATGAGCATACTACTGATGTCCTAACAGATATTTACGAAATTAGCCAATCAATAGTGAACGGGTGAACGGGGATGTTGCTAAGAGAACACAACTGCTAACAAAATATGTAAATTACGATTTTTAAAAGCACTAAATATTAAGTGTTCAGATTTTACCAAGAATTTCACATTAGAGGTTCCTTCATCAATAGCGCCTATAAGCGGGCCGAATCTGCCGTAATCACGCATAATATAAGAGAAATACTACAATACTACATTTCGTAATTTATAAAGACTTCTTTAATAATTTTAATTGATTTCAAATGTTAAATGCGATTTCGTCCGCTGATAAATAACTTTCGACGAATTTTGGCAACTCTCGTGATACGGTTATCACAATTCTGTAGTCTGTGTACCAGTGCTGCCATTAAAAAAAATCTCGATTCCCCGCGTCACGTCAGTGAGTTCCCCGAAATTCCCCGCTTCTTTTTGATTCATTCTCCACAAATTCTCCAAAATGATATTTTTGGAATAAAAACACTGTTTTATTCAAAATTAGTTTAATATACTTCTAAAACTATTATCAAACACTGTACATTACAAAAAAATGAACTCTAACATTTACCGACTATTCTATACTATCCGACTATACTATTCAAAAAAAAAAAGTTATCGAATTTGGCGGAATTAGCTATAGAATCTAATAACAAGTAAGTTAGGTAGGTAGATTTTTTATATTGAATTGGATTAAAAATAAGATCAATCGTCATATTTTAATGTTAAACATGCATCTCACCTGTTTTTTTTAATAGTACCTACACTTTTTAACCACTTTTCCATAATTTTATTGAAAAATTTCACAGTACGCGCCAATTTAAGAAATCAACAACTATAATCAATGAATTAATGATGTAGAATATTCATAATTATGTTAATAGTATCGAGTTGTATCTTATCAGTCGGAACGTGATGTTTTAGTTGTATTACCCAAGATGAAATAGTCCAACGAAAAAATTGGTTTGCAGCTGTTGGTTGGGAGCAAATAACATTTGATGGGGAGCAATTGTTTGTACAAAATAAAATGTAATTGGCATTCATAAATTGCAAATAAAGTAAAGGTTACATTATAATAATTTTAAACATATTTAATTCCCTGTCAGTGTATAAAATTACAATAACATTATTATCAGTCATAAGTTATGTATATTCTTTTGTAGTTATTTGACGACCCCATAGCTCAGTTGGGACCGACCCTGCTTGTCGAGCAAGGAGTCCCGGGTTCGATTGCCGCTGGGACAGACTTTTATGTGACAGATAAATGTTTGTTCTCGGGTCATGGGTGTTTGTAATGTCATATTTGTATATGTACATGCTACCTGCAACACAGAAGATCCTACATTAGGGGTGTGTGTAAATATAAAAAAAATATTATAAGTAATAATAGTAATGCAATATCAATTTAATATTTGGCGAATATAACTTTTAACTAAATAGTATAAATGAAAGCGGTATTAGAAAATATCCATTTAAAGAGACTTTCGATGCTGTTTCCCCTCACGATTGTAAAGACTCTCCTCAACAGAGTTGTAAGTTTTTTATTCTATTTATACTGCCCCAACTTAGTACGCAATGGTTTTTTGAAAATAGAGCGTTGTATAAAAATTGGCGAGTGTTCTAGGTAAGGACACGTTAATCTGAGTTAATAAGTAATTAGTCTATGATATAGAGAAACATACTATCCAATAGCTTTCAGTGAGAAGTTAAAGATTTGAGCTGAAAGTGTCTAAATCATTCGTTGTTGCGTTAGGGTGCAAGAGACTGTCGGAATCAGCAGTGTTCAGCAACATGAAGATCTCGGAGACTGGGAGCTAGTGTTAGGACGCACAAGACGTATCGAAAACATGTAAGTGCCTTAATACTAAAAAAAATTCCCAGTTTGCAGCTATATGTTAAGTGCCATAGAAATCGTATTTGAATACTTTTTAAAAGCTTGTTGTATTTATTTATTTATCCTAGTGTGGATTCCACGCAGTCGTGCAGTATTCCAGACGAACCAGTGAATTATAAATGGAAATTTTAATGACAGGTTTTTTCAATTTTCATCAATTTCGCAGAACATATCTCAAATTTTTAAACGCTGTTTTACTAAAAATCGATATGAAGATTGGAGCGCAACTTGCTATCAATAATTAAACCCAAATCCCGAATATAATCAACCTGAACTAATGGAACGTAATTTATGTTGTATGAAATTAGAGATAGAATATTTTTCCTTATGAAGTGAACTACATTGCATTTATCGATGTTTAAACAAATACCGTTGGATACGTATCATGAAAATAGTTTATCTTAGTCAGCCTATAATAATAGTGTTTTTATATGAATTAATTTTGCTGAAAAATTTTAGATCCTCGGCTAACATGTAAAATTTCGAGTTTGCATAAAAATTGTATTTGTCATTAATAAAAATGTTAAATATCAAAAGACTTAAGTCTGATTCCTGAGGAACCCTAGAGAAAAAACTAAAAGGCTTTTGATTTATGACCGCTAGCTACAACTATCGATTTCCTATTTCCTAAAAATGACCTGTACCAATTCAGAAGATCACCAGAAATTCTATGTGATGATAGTTTTAGTCCAATGCCTTGTTAAAATCCCTATAAATTACGTTTACTGTTTTGCCTGTATCTACTGCCACAGTGAAATCTCCACAAATGCATAGGAATCCGCTCTAACAATCCCATGTTGTTACAGTAATATGAACTGATTAAATTGTCACGTTAAAATAGGACATATTATAGTTTCAAAAACCTATGCAAAAACAGGGATTACACTTATAAGTATATAGTTTTTGACTAGGCTAGCGTCTCCACTTTTAAACAACGGTACTAATAGAGCTTCTTTCCATGCAGTTGGGAAAATGCCAGAACATAATGGTTTATTTATAATTAAAACTAAGGGTGCTGCTAATGCTCTGGCACATTTAACGACAAAAACAGGTGGAATTCGGTTGGAGCCAGACTTTTTCATAACATCAAGTGTTTTTAACGCCCTGTGTTTGTGTTTCTTCACTTAAGTTAGAATGTTCGTGTTGTATACTGAAGACAACTGTGCAGAAAGTAACCCGTGGATGTCTATGTCATTTGCTACTACTATTAAATTATATATTAAACTCATGTCCAAACAGTCTTTTCTTTAGAGAAATCAACTATTTTGTAAAAACCTTTCTTCATAAGAAGTCCACACTGATAAAACCAGATTGCTCCTTGACCCATACGTCTAAAGAAAATACGGACTTGTTCACGTCTCTGTTTGTCAAACAATCGTGGCACCTCTATGCCCGAGATCCCCAAAACTAACAAGGAGGTTCTTAAGAGTTTGCGGTATCTGTACGTAAAAAAACCCATACCAAAAAAAGGCACCCATGTCGACTCTAGTAATTATCAACCCATTTTAATTACCTCTATACACTCTAAGATTATGGAGCGTATATTGAATTCGCGTTTCATAGCATTCCGAGAATAAAATGATCTCCTTAGCGACTTACAGTACGAATTACGCAGAAAGCGGCCGATCCGGGATCCGCTAGCGTATGCCAGTCACTTATGGGGCGAGGCCTTCGAGAAAAACAGGAGGCGCTTGCTGTTTCTCTCGACGTCTTAAAGTTTTTCAACAGGCTCTGGCACGTTAGCCTGATAAGCAGGCTTCCGGCCTATGGTATGTCCTCTGGCCTTATCGGCTGGGTAAAGGACTTTCTGAGTAGTTTCTTCGAGTTGTCGTCGATGGTCGTTCATTGCAATCCATAGCGAGAAACGCTCTAGTTCCTTAGAGGTACGTTCTCTCCGCCACTTCACTCCTGTTGCACATCAATGATCTGCTCATACATGCGGTGTGTTATCCATCCTTAGGACGTGAATATTCCATTGGTACAGACGACGCAGTTTGCGTCGTCATTCGTTATGCGTACTGCAAAGGACTAAATTATAGGCTTTTATAAGTTAGCTCGTTGTACATCTTATATTTTATCACCACTTACTATTGGGTGGGATTGTTGTCAAGCATTAATTTTTTTATGTAAAAATAATATGCTCGTAGTTGCCCAATCACTACATTTAATTTTAAGATCATATTTTTTTACTTAAAATTATTATTAAGAAGTTCATATTTAATTAATTCGAAAACAGTGTGTTTTTCGGGTATATGATTAAAGCTAATTGGTAATGTTGGAATCCTTCTAGTAATATAGTTTTTAATGCTATTTATTCTTTATTTTGCGTTTATTTTGCGTGATTGGTATTTATATATTATATAAATTATATTAGATTACAAATTATAATATGTTTACTAAGTTCATAAGGGTTACTCAACTATGGTAAGATAATTAAATTTACCTTCTTTATTCCTCAGTGTAATTATAGGATAATGCCAACATTATTATTAGTACCAGATTTGAATTTGAGGCTAGTTTCGTTGTAGATGGAGCAAAAAATCGACACGAAGGAATAAACGAATCTAATAATAATCGTACTACGCTTATTTTACATTTACTATTTTAATTTTTATTGACATCTTGTTATAAAGTATAAACTTGATGTTTGGTTAGGTTAGTTGTTTTTTTTTCTCTTTATCTATACTAATAATAAAATTCTATCTTATCAATTTCTGTACATGAACGATATATGAGAAAAAATATGATTAGGGGCCTTTACCAACGCAACAGAACCCAAAACAATAGTTGTTAGAATTTTTGTCTGTTTCTCTGTTTTTCTGTGAGTTTGTTCTCGCTAATTTTAGAAACGGCTAAACCGATTACATTCTGGTTTTTATTAATGTATTGCAGTAAACATCACTTAAAATTTGAAGTTTGTTTCATTGCAATCCGTTCATAAATAAAAAAGTTAATAATATATGTATTTCTAATTTATACAACGACAAAAACCCAAAAAAATGCAGATGCTAGCTTTAAGCATAAGGTCGTTTTTCTGAAGCGGAACGAGGGCATTTGCTAGTAAATAATAAAGTTCAATGGTTTATGTTGCCATTTTTTCACGAAACGTACAAGATTTCCTAATTAATATGCTTAAGAGATGACATGTCATGATTAGGTCGGTCTGGCCAAATATTTGTAAAATTAGCAAGCTTTCATATCTAGTGGAGCTTAACACATAATTACGAAGCAGAAAAATTAAATCAATTAAGACGTAGGATGTTTAAAAAAAATTAAAAAATCATGTAGGTATGTCCAGACGTCAACGTATTTCCGCCGGCCACGGGTATGATCCTCGATAAAAACTGATTATTCTGTGGAAAACATATAGGTATATATGAATTTTGAGTATACGGTATCCGTATCGGTAGTCTGTGCATAAAGGTATTCTATGAGTCTGTAACTTTAAGTAATGACGAACAAGAAATAATGGGTGCTGCCAATCGTGAGGAAAATTCCCGATTTGCGGGGAATTGAGGGTTAGCGCGGGGAAAGCCCGGGGAATGACATAAATCGCGGAATTTCGGGGAATCCAGACCAGTTTATTCGGTAGAAAAAAATCTGTTCCTGTTTGTTAATACTTACAACTAAATAGTCACATTCGGACTTAGCAAATACAGCTCGACACACGTGCTAGTAGACACTACTAGCATCATGTTGAATGGCAGCACCACTCAAATGTCTGCTCAACTATTATTTGAACATGATTTTGTATTTTTTCACCACCATAAATACATTTTTTATGTTTATGGATTTTTTAAATTGGTGCGTATGGTTGAAATTTTCAATAAAATTATTGAAAAGTGGTTCAAAATGCAGCTATTGTTAAACAAGTAATATAAATTATTATTATATAATATAAAGTGTATAAATTAAGTCCATTCCTACACATAAACACATATCCACAAAGAATAATTTATTTCAGTTACTTTTTATCAAATAATTACATTTAAACTAATTTTGTATAAAAAAGTGTTTTTATTCCAAAAATGTAATATGAGGAAATTCGTGGAGAATGAATTTAAAAGAAGCGGGAAATTTCGGGAAATTGCAATTACGTAACGCGGGTAATCGATATTTTTTTATTGGCAGCATTGGAAATAGGGATGCTCACATATAAAATATATCGATATTTTTCGATATCGTATCGCTATATCGATGTAGCTCGATAAATCCTCCAAAAATATCGAATATTTTCTGTATATCGAATAATATTTCTATGTAATAATAAATAAAAGGAATATAAAAAGACTATCATGAATAAAAAAAAGGAAAACCACCAATGTAAAGAGATTAATCAACTTTATTTTTATAATTCCCAATATTTCTTATCTAAACTCTGAAGAAACAAAATTTTATTGACTCTTTTAGATTGCAATCTGCTTCTTTGCTGAGTTAATACCTGATCGGCCTTTGAAAAAGCCTTTCCGATGGCACAGAGCTAGCCACCATAGTTAAATATTTGTATGCTATACTTTTTATTATTAATTAAGACTTTCTTAAGGTGGCAAGCTAAATCTATAAAATTAAGCTGTACTTGATAAACTATAAAATTCAACCAACACAACATACTCGGCTCCATCTCGGCTCGGCATTCATTTGACGGCACAGACTAATTAGAGACAGTGCAATTCGTACATCAGCGATTCGTTTCTCCATCTCCAAGTATAAGCAATAAATGTATTAATGATACACTTTCAACTTTAAAAACTAGTATCAATGAAATTGAATGGTTTTTCTATAAAATATTTTAGTTCCACCATTTATGTTACGATATTTCATGATATCGGATAAAATATATCGATAGTATGTATCGATTTTAGATAATTTAATAATATCGGATTGATTCGATATATCAAGTGTATATATCGATATTTTAACAAATATCGTTTTGTATCGAGCACTCCTAATTGGAAATATTATTATTATTATGAATGGGCTAACCTGTGGCGCCAAATAATAAATAAAGACATAAAAAAATCGTATTTCTAAAGTATTAAAATACCACGTGAAATGTCTTATTTAACGTGTGAAATAACAGAAAATAGCAAAGTATTAAAGTTTATAACAAAAGAAACTTCCACAGAACCAAGTGAGTTATTAGTATCGCTCGAAAATTTTCGTCACACTTTAAATGATTATTTTACAAACATGATCGACGATAACGGTGAAATAGGTAAGTACTATTGTTCACAATCCCCTATTGATCTAGCCTTAAACTTCACCATTTCATTATCATAGGTACTCCTAACCTGTTATTTTACTTGTTGTAACCTTGTTTTTTCGTGCTTCTTGATAGTTGGTGTGTGGTAAAGAAATCATCAGGTTGAGTGGATCAAGAAGAATTATTATTCTTGTCTAGAACACCTTGATCGGAGGCTAATTTCCTGAGATTAAAATTAGGCTTAAATTGAGGGAGGATTAAATTATTTGGCAAGGCATCACCATAAACGCTAAAAAAACTACTAGTCAACCCTTCGATTGCATATAATACACACATAAAAAATAATGTCAAAAATTAAATTTATGTTTACCCACCATTTCAGTTTCATAACTTAACTATATTGCAATTTTAGTATACATAGTTTATTACATAATATAGAACAGGTAGGAATATTATGATAGAAATTGGTTAACTACAAGATGTTACAAATATACCTACTGACAGTCTAAATTTTATAAAGTTGCAAGTTTAACAATTGAAGAGGTTGAAGGATGAAGGTTAAAGGTTAGGTTAGGTTAGGTTAAAGGTTGAAGAGGTCCTTTTGTATGAATTGTTTATTGATTAAGAGAGTTAAAAAACTCAGTCAGAGGTTGGTGTGGATTGATGACAGGTAGTGATGTATCTTTTTAATTTGTCTAGTGTGATATCATCAATATAATTTTCATTTGTCATTGTTAAATGTTTATAATTGTATGATATTGTTATATACTTATACTTGAGCCCACTGCCAGTATAAGTATTTAATGTATAGTTCTCACAATAAATATATTGTCAGAAGTCATAATTTTTATGAATAAGTACATTTTTCAGATGATTATGTTTGTGATGTTGAGGAAAGCAGCAATGACGAATCTGCACCAGTGCCAGTTACCCCGAAGAAAAGAAAAAAATAGTATGTATATAAATATGTTTGGTATATTTCACTTTATTGTAATGTTTTAATATATATATTTGGAATAAAATAAAACCGCAATTTCATTGTAGATACATTTCTTATTTATTTTATTCTTAATTAATCACAAGCTCATTCATAACTTTTGTATGTACATGATCAAGTATTTACATAAAGTATGTTTTTTAAAATTTCATTGGATAAAATAAGCAACTTCACTAACTGTACATTAGTCGAACTGATCATTAGTTACTGTACTAACTGTGGTAGTGAGAACTTTGATCAGGGATTTTTTATCTGTGGCCAAAAAATAAATTAACATTCTTATCAAATAATCTCTTTTATAAAGACATTACAAGTAAATTGTTCAATATAATTGACAATTTCAATTCATCATAATCCACGTTTTTATTCACTATGCCTCAATCTTGTCTATTTGGATGGTATGGACCTCATGTGAAATACAATATTTTGATAAATTTTAATGACTGCCCCAAATGACATTTGACTTATTTGCAATAAACACAGATTGTATTTGTTTAGTGTTATTGACATGAATTTTGAATGTCCAAAGTGAATAGATTTAATTTTAAAGTTAAGTGTAATCTAATAGGTTGGAAATCCTATTATTTCTATTATATCACTATATATATGTGGAATAATATATATATATACCTATGATAAATGTGGCATTTATCATAGGTATCATATCATATCATAGGTAGTTTGTAAAAATAACACTAAAATATTGCTACATGACTTCAGAGTTCACATTTTTTTACAATAGCCTTTGCAGTATATGAAGTGCATTATTATTTTTTTATTGTACTGTCACTTAAAATTATATTATTGCGTAATTGTTTGTAATTGATATTGTAGATTCCATTTATACAATAAATGTATTTGATCACTGTATAAAATGTATGTTTACTTAATATTAATGTCACTTCAACAGTACATTCACATAAATTTCATGTCGGCCATTTCAGGTTCAATTCCCAATGTACTGTAAAATCACTAAAAGACTTAAGGACTTAGGACAGGGGTGGCATACAGGTATAAACATATTTATGAGACCCTATATTGTTACCTATGCCTAATGCCTAGGTCGCACACATCGCATAACATTCACCGTAGGGTGAAGACGAAGCTTTGTCCCTTCGGTCTACAGCGAATGTGCATGGCCACATTGCATCGTTGTCAGATTTAACGCGACATAAAAGGTAAATTATAATATGGACGTCGCGGTTGCTCTATATTTTATGGCAGCGAATTTTTTTAATTTGTGTCATCTAAAACACCCAAGCATCATTACAGAGATCCTTTTTTTATGTCCAGTTTCTTTCGAGTTCCATACAATCGGTTCAGATTCCTAATTAGATATAAAATGTAGAATTTTATCGTTATTCCAATCCATGTCGAATACGTCTCTCATAACGTTGGCTACACACGATGGTTGCAGGCTGACTAAAGTGTGACTGCGCAAGCGAAGGTCATCGCGATAAAACGCTTTGATGTGCGAGAGTTTACCGACAGCGGAACGAAGTGATTACGCCTCCGCCCAAAGAGGCGAAGTATTGTGATAATACGAATGTTCGCGTTATCGCGATGTGTGCGGCCTAGGCTTAATTGGAATGTGGAAGGTGATCACAGTATGTACTTTTAATATTCATATTTATTGTGGCTGTTATTATGTTTAAAAATTATAAAATATATCTTAAGATAATTATTGAATATTGGTATTTCTGTACTTAGAAAAATTTCCCATCATAAACAGTATGATGTAAAAAGTTGATATTATTTAGGTAGGTAGGTAGTTAGATGATAGAATATACTGAATTCAGGGCCCGGAACCGCTTACCTTTGAAAGGGTTTTTAAGTGGGAATATTTAGCACTGGTTTTGAGAAACCATTACATTCTGGTAAGCCTTTCAAAGATTAACCGCTCATACGGCTAAGCCCTTTGTTTGCATTAATTCGAGTTAACTCAAAACCCCCTCAAGAGGTTTTGTAGGTAACCGGTTTTGGACTGAGCGCAAGCTAAATCGGTCTTAAACTCTATACATATTCGATTTGTTTTCGATTCAAGGCTACTACGCCATTCATTTGATTAATTCGAGTTAACTCAAAACCCAATCAAAACCCCTTCCATGATTTTAACGGTAGGTGATACCCTATTAAACGCAATCGATTTTGATCTTAAACGTGATTGTATTTAGATTTATTTTTCATTAAAGTAAGCTGTTAAATTAAGCAAATTAAAAAACAAGTCTTTAAAAAAACCCCTTCAAAAATCCTATCCCAAACAACTCGGGTTGGTTAGGGTTAAACCGATGGAAAGGCTTATCACTGTACTGGCTAAGCTGATCGAAGGTTAACCCAAACGAACGAGTAACACTTGAACGGCTTAACCCTTCCAAAGGCTTAATCAAACGAACGGGTTTGCCGGGCCCTGACTGAATTGTACTTTAGTAATGTTTTTTGCAATCTCTTAATCATAAAATCATCATTTAATTACGTTAAATACTTATTACAAAATAATCCTACTAACATGATGATAATGAGGACAACACAACTGGTTTACCTCTCCAGTTGTACTTAATTTTTAATAAATTTTAATATATTTGATCGAAGCCAAACTCTCAACATACTTCTTGTCTCATGTGATCTGCAGATCTCACTGAAGTCAAAGTCGGCTGAAGAATACTATTACCTGCGATTCGAGTACTGTAAAGTGTGTCAGAGAAATAATACTAAAGTTGTATAGTTTTCGAGGGCAGCACATATTCGCGTCGCTGTAATTTATAATACGATGTCAGTGTGCTTTGTTTTATCATCTTTTTGTCGTGTTTATTTTTGATATCGCCGTGTCGACAGATACTCGTATGTATCCTCAGTAGGTACGTCGTGTTCATGTAACTAGGTATGTTATTGGCTATGACGTATTCACAATTAATATCTAGACTAGTTTATTGTCGGCTTGTCGTCTGGTGGCTCGGATTCTGAACAACATACTTCACAACCGCTAATACCGCACTCGCACATAGAGGTCGGTTGTATCGAAAAACGTAATTTCTGAAAAATAAAACAGATATTATAATAATATATAAGCTTTAAAATAATCATATTAATAAACTACATTTTTATGTTGTATCAATATCTTTATTTTCCTGGTTAAGGGTTCTCCTTTGGGTCCCAATTTAATTTGCCGTACTTCGCAGGCACCGAGAAGAGACGCGATAGCGCTAGGTCTCTCCCTTTTTTAAGGTTGTTGGGCACCCAGTTCAATATTGACGGCATTCATGTAATATACTTTTATTATTCTTACTTCCAAAATCAAACGTGATTTTTTTTACGTGTAATTCGGTTGCGATGATGGAGAGTCTTTCACCATTTACTTTCTGGCCGGCACACCATCGGTCTAACAATAACAAATCTATATTCATAATCACCATAAATCAAGTAAATAAATATGTCAAATAACTGCCTTTGTCATTGAAATAGATTCTCAGTACATAATTCACCTCTATTAATGTTTCTCCTGGTGCCCTAACGATAACCACGACTGCATACACTGGTATGCATAACAAGGAGAGAGAGGCGACGATCCAGCCCAGCGCTTGAGCCCACGCCGGGTAATGGTAATGGCGATAGGTGGGTGGCATGTAGTCCACGAGACTGACCACCCATAGTGCCAACAGTAGTGCAGGCGTCGCTATTAGCCAGCAGAAACGGAAGTAGAGTGAGGGACGACGACCTGAAATATATCGTTGATTCGTTAATTTTTGTATTTATAACGTTAAATAATGTCAGTGCTGTGTGGAGCTTTATTATGGTGATGAAAACAGGTAAGGTTCTAGTATACAATTTTTTTCCAGACCCCCACACACATTGGACAGCATTTTCATTTGTAATTTTGTCTTTATGAAGTAATATGACGTTGTTGTGCAGGGCTCTATTATGGTGATAACAATAGGTAAGCTTCTAGTATACCAATTTTGTTGATACATAAATAAATAATTTCAGCAAGCATCGGTACGTGTAAACAGAAATAAAAATAAATTGTTATAACAGTTTAGTTTTATTCGGCTTAAAGAACCAACATTTTACGCGTACATATAACTGGTTTGAAGATTCAAATCTGCGTAATAAAAATCAGTATATTTGTCCGCTCGGGCAGGTGTCTAGCGTTGAGCTTGTTAGACATCTACACTACGCAATCTATAGTGATAGCCCGTTAGCTGGCTAAGCTAAGAGCCCATACGGTGTTGTTAGATTGGATCGTTAGCTGCCATTATACACGATACTATAGCATTAAGATATAAACTAGCTAGACCAGCTATACCTTTGCAAATTGGATATTGTTGATTTAATATACGTGGCGTGTCATAAAACCGCCTATAATTTTTTTTTAATGATTGTATAACATTACAAGTTAAAAAGTAAATATGTTGGTTTGGTATTCATAAAAAGCGGAAGCATAGTTCCGCGGATAAAGCGAAATTTAAAATTCTCGCATTGTGAATGGATACAACCTCATTATTGTTTTGTACCACAACAAGCGTGACGATGCCAGTTTTTTTTTGCATTTAGCTGATAAATGTGACGCTTGCGTCAAATATAAATATTAAACAGGTTTAATATAATATATCATGAGAATGTGTATCATTTTTTCGGAGAAAAATGAAAGATTAACAAAATAGTGTATCGTAGTTTTACTCAGTCTTACCTACCGGATAGCGATATACGGTATATATTAACTCACCTGTCATTTGCTTTATATTTTTTGACAATCTTCCTACGCCATAGAGCCATGCTATGGCCACGACCTCAAAGAACGCTAGGTACGTGATACTGAGCGAGGCTGCATAGTAATCCATCACTTGGAATACATATATGCCACTATGTATTATATGTGGCAATCCAAACACTAGTGACACGGCACACACACACAGCACCAGCAGTTCATGATACACGAGTCGTTTGCGTATCATATCAGGAAACCCGTCTTGTATTGATGTCACTACAACTTCTACTATGGCGAACTGAAATTTACATATTATAATCAATCTTGGATGATAATAGACATCTTATCTTTATATGACATTGTTAAAAATACTTGATAATAACCTGGCTATTGAGGCCTAGACAGAGAAACATGAAAAAGAATAAAACCGCCCACAGTTGTGAGGCTGGCATCTTAGCTATGGCTTGTGGATATACTACAAAAAGCAATCCCGGACCTGCAAATAAATCAAATAACATTAGTGTGTATCAAGTAAGTATCGAGCTGCAGTGATTCAATTTTTTATTATATTAAAATATACACATATGCAATCACAACAGATTGATATGATTTAGGTCAATACGCGACATGACTATAACGAGAAGTCCATACGTCCACTTACTTGGATACTATTATTTTACAAATATTTTATAATACTATGTAATACTCACTATCGGCGATGACATCCTTCACTGAAGTGTTTTGTTCAAATGCGATATTGCCAATTGTTGCAAAGGTAAATATCCCCACGATTAGGCTGGTGATTGCATTTATTAGAGACACCGCAACTGTGTCATGGAGGAAGTTATTGTCGAATCGGTTATAGGACGCGAATATTATCATGGATCCGAATGCGATGCCAATAGAATTAAAGATTTGCGAAGCTGCGTTCACCCAGGGTCTTGACTGCTTCAACAGTTCCCAGTCAGGTTTAAAAAAAAATCTTAAACCAACATCCGCACCGTCAAGCGTTAACGAGCGTCCGAGAAATACTATGATTAGTAAAAAGGGCAGCGTTGTAGTGATGTAGCGTACTTTTGCTGAAGATTTAATACTTTTCCATAGGGCGAAGTACACTAGTAGCCAAGCACATACTAAACAAGCAGCCAATTCCCATCGCATACCACCAGGGTATTCAATACCGGCAGTCATGCTCAAGACCTTTTTTCTGAAAAGATAACGAAAGTCGTCAGTGCAATTTTAGTTCATATAGTTGTGGAGGTATAAGAATAGTTTATGTAAAACGGATGTATTTATGTTAATGATTAATGAAATATTAATTATCAATTCACTTATCATTTATGATTGTTATCTGTTGGTCTTTTTTTGTACATAAAATACGTTAATGCTTGACAACATTCCCATCTGATAGTAAGCGGTGATAATCTAAGATATTCAACGCATTAAAGTCCCTTGCAGTCCGCATAACGAATGACAACGTAAACCGCGTCGTCCATAAAAACGGAATGTTCGCAACGTCAGGATAAATACTCGCCGTACGTCAGGTTGTTCGATGTTGTCTATAGACCGTGAAGGTCTTTTAAAATGCTACACGTGACAATCTAATTCACAATTTGTGATAACTTTATAATTTACAGTTAGCTTCAATTTATGTTTCTATCATTAACAGATCTGAATTAAATTTTTTAGTGGTGACTTATGACTTCACCGAAAACTATAATGAATAAATGGAAATTTCTTAAATTGATTATCCATATAGTAAATACATTTTTTATAAATTCAAGTGAACCACCAATTAAATCCTATACAAAACCGGCTACAAATAAATACTGCGTTCCTGTTGTGGTACATAGCAAAATATTAATAACACTTACTCAAAAAATTGTTCGGTGGGTGTCTGAGATCCATTGGGTTTTGTGATGTTGTGATTGGGTACCCAGCACTGGGGTGTATTCCAACGATTTGAACAACTCGCCCATGGAACTTCAGATTTGAAAGATGTGAAGAAATAGTATATAGCCCAGGCTATAATCACGGCATAATACGTGGACATTAAAAAAGAGATCACCACGCTTGCTAAGCCAGCACCTGAAAAATATTTTTGGTAAATTAAGGAATATATATATATATATATGTGTAACAAAGTAGATACAATACATTTTATTCTGCTTGACAAACAAAAGAAGCTTAATAATTACCTTTAAATAGGGGACATATTTGAGAAAGTGCACCAATAGGTCCATGTGCCGTGTACTGTCCCACCGCTAATTCCATAAACAACATTGGTACTCCACAAACGAGTAGAATGATGAAGTAAGGAATTAAGAAAGCACCTAAAAATAAGGTAAATTCTGACAGCTGAATCTATTTTATGAAATGTACTGACGGTGTAATGTAGAGGAATATGTAGGAAATTAATTATTTTTCAATTCGACATTACTTTGATCGGCAGTTAGAGGAGTCTGTAATGTGTCGCAAATATTAACAGACTAATTTTCAACAGAAATCAATGAATCACACATAAAAACGACACAAATAATGCCCTTGAAATGAATTAAAGTGACCTATAATTAACCCAGACATTTGCTAATGGTAATTTAAACGTTTGTCTGTAGTTTTCCAACTTATGCATTTGTGGCATTGAGTATATCCATCTAATCACGATTTAACTATTTTTTTATAATTAAAAAGTTTATTTATTTAGAGAGTAATATAAAAAGAGGTTAAAAAATTAATATAGATACGAGTAGTTACAAAAAAGCCATCTTTAGGCATGATTACTTTATTCGTTTGTTTCTCTATTTTTGTTAATTTTTCGAGTTCAACTCACGTCATCCAGGGGCCAGGTATCTGAAGAATAGATCTGTCTCTGTTTATAATCTGTGACACATACGATATCTGCAGTTTGTTTATCTAATCATGCTATTTTTGTTAATAATTTGATAACAAAGTGGTTACTAAAATTTAGTCTTTTATCTTCTATTAGCTTTATGTTTTTAAGGTTGTAAATTTATCGGCGTTGAGTTCGATGACGGTTTGACATAAAAGTAATACCGATATCTAACGTTACTCATTATTCATTGGAATAAGTTCGTATTAAAGGAATTCGATAAATTTTATCTGCTGATATTTTAAATACTTGCAATCTAATTTAATTACGCATGTATCCGAAAATTTTTCTGTGTCGGTTAGCTCAACCAATTATTACACTCTGGGTAAATAAAGATTCTATGTAAAGTTATTTATGCTATAAATTATTATTTTTTGATTAAGCTTCTTTAGTCTCCGATTGTTGCATAGTTAGTGATGAGTTGACTATTTAATTGCACAAATAAGCAAAAGTGTAACTAACTATCAACAATATTCTGGGAGGTGTAAAATAGATCCATGATGGATCAGTTTACAGAAGGCATCAATTGTAATTTACACCGAGATTGTACTGTTGATCTTCAGACTTGACGCCTGACCGCCAAGCGACGCCACTTAACAAATGGAGACACAAACAACCACCAAGACGTTTTACCAATGTTCACATAGGTGTATACAAAAATTATTATCTACGTATTAACTTGTTTCAATATTATTATTCAGGTTAAAAGATGTGTAATTTTCGTGCTTTTCATTAACTTCGACAATGTTAGTTTACTATCGGTCATGTAGCAGTGAAATCATGTAATAAAAACTTAATAGCTTCAGTAATTTTCGTCGTTAAACTTACTTTATTAGTCTATTGAATGGAAGTTTAAAAATCGTTACGTCTAGATTTTTGAGTTCATCTATGCCATTCCAGTTAATCGATCAGTTAAATCTTTTAACTAATCGCGGATTTTTATGGTCCTAATCATAATGAACAGTTTAACAGGACTTGGATGTTTCATATTATTTCAGCTACCATGTTACACAAGTTGACCATGTTTTTCCCCCAACAAAACTATTATATAGGTATTTAGTAAGATTCGTGTAAAAATTGCTTCGAGCGAGGACATCATACCAGAGTTAATCATAGCAAATTTATTGGTCACGATTGTTGAATGTGTAATTGAAAGCTCGTCACCAAGATGTGTTAATTGAATTATTGTGTAAAAAAATTCCGTAAATAGTTTTTGAAATTACGTTCATAATTTTATGGAATTTGACATACCTCCTCCGCTTTTGTAGCATAGATAAGGAAAACGCCATACATTTCCCAGACCGACTGAATAACCAACACAAGCTAGTACAAATTGAATCTTATTAGCCCAAAAGGGCCTTCTAGGTTTTAGGTGAACAGTTTCTGCATCTTCTTCCTCTTCGTCACAGTCGCTTTCATGCGAGGCCGTATCTTCATCGGGTGGTCTGCAGTTGAATAAAATGAGAAAATATATTAGAGCATGATAATGTACATAAAACTGCCTATGTGAATACTTTGGCGAGATAAAGTGAAAATTCAATAAACATATTGCTACTGCAACTACAGGAGAGTTTAAAAATATAAACAACCTTTATTTGATTGAAGTAGTATAAGCTGCAACCCCTCTGTTGTTAAGTAGCAATTGAGGCCCAAAATTACTCACCAGGCACCTCAGGGCTCAGACGAGATTCAGGCCACAAGTGATGTGAGATATTCATTTTGGCTGCTGCTCATTGTCACCCTTTCATTAACATTAGTTTGTTTTATTGAAAAATTTAATTCAATCTTTATTAATACAATAGTCTTAAACGGATTCAGTCCACTTGGTGTTTAGTGGTTTTTTATAACTTAACTAAACTAACAGATATATAATCTTTTTTAAATGCTTATATTTTAGGTAACTCAATATTAGGTAGGTAGGTAACATTGGGCATCTCAAAATATTATTTGTGTAATGTGAATAGCCGATTCATAACATTTCCGAAATAATCAGCAAAACCCAATCACTATGTCAGTATAGGATGAAGCTTATTACAAATTAATTTTCGTAATGTTTTGCTAGACTATCTTTGTTAGATTTACTACCTTATGATATGGTGCGTGACTAAATGTACCTTATACTAACTGATGTCCTGATATGTAAAAATAAGTAATTTTAGTAGGTAATTGAGTCAAACTATATATTTTAGGTAGTAAAACTAAGTAAGGTAATAAACATGCATTAGAAGGCGGTGTCTCACTGATAAATTACTGTGCAATCGCATTTTGCAAACGTATGTCAATAGTATATTATCTCTGAATTCTGTAGATAAAAGATACTAAGTACTCCTCCTATGCCTATCCTGCAGATAACTACAATTGGGTACCTAAGTTTTAAGTTATGAGAGCAATTAGGTCGCTGGTTCCTAGACGGTAATGTCTATACAATACAATACAGCTGGAATATTTTCGATCTGTGAATAATTAATTCGTTTTACCTATCAGTTACTGGCGCTGGTTTCAACTCTCCCATATATATTTTTTATCATTCGTAACAATTTTCTCTATAATATAATCATAAAATATAAATACAATCATAAAATCTCCATAATTGAAGTTTTTTTTTTGTAATATTTCATTGATTACGACATTACTTTGGTAGCGGTGTTGTTGTATTCAGTCTTTTTTAGAATTTTGATTTATGATATGAGAGATATGAGACTGGAGAGAGATATGTTCTATTATTAAAGGAGTAAAATTTGGTTCGCGAATACTTTTTTACAAATGATGTAGCTTTATTTTTGTTCCCATTTTTATTTATGTCAGCTTTGTAAAATAATTTTCATTCGGCCTACATACATATATATGCATTATGTTCATGCATATTGTAATGACTATTCATCATTATAACATGTCAAATTTCAAACATTGTTATATACTTAATCCCCAAAAAATTTACAAATTGTGAGGAACATGAAAAATATGTTTTTATTTGTAAGATTGAAAAAATATGTACTTTATCCGAATAACAGACATTTTAAATTAAAATTATTTTGTTTGGTAATTTGTGGCGATTGTGCTTCTAATTATTATTATACTCTATTACAAACTAATATATAACTATGAGGAACAATAAAAGACTATTTGCTATCACGTCCTTTTAACTTAATAATAGTTTGAATGATTAAAGTTTTATTCTAAATCTTTTTGTTAAAAAATATATCTATATAATATGCTATATCAAAAATACGTAGGTAGTACAAATTTCTTTATTAAGTGTTTGGATTAGTTGGATAATCTGTAAGATGTGAGATTAAATAACGTGAGGTCACAAAGCTCAAAGGCTTATACTCATTAGCTAGCTGACGACGTCAATAAGAGAACAGATTGCACACAAACGGTGTTTGAAAATTGCTTTTACTCATCCATTAAATTGTGTTTTAATAATATAGTCTTCGCGTACATAATTAGTAAATTCTTCAATTCTTAAAGTACTATGCTTCCAGTTGTTAATGTCTTTTGGCAATCACCGTATCCCGTATACAGCAACGCGATGAGAGCGAAAATACGAAAAAAAAGCAAAGATCGTCCAAATCCATTAATAACTTACAGTGCGTGTATTATTTATGTTGTTGGATTGTTGTTATACATAGATATAGTATATATTGTTTCTATTAAAATTAACACGGTTACCTGTCTATAAATATTGATATTTTAATATTGTACAGTAGTTTCCTATAGCTCGAGTTGTCACGAGTTACGTTTATCATATCTTGGTACGTTTGGTGATAGGTATGTCTGGTTTCCGGGCAAAAATATGTATTGTCGGATCATAGTTCAAGGTACCGAAGTCGGGATGAATGTTTATGGTTTAAATTCACAATAAAGTAATATAAGCGAACAATATTTATGTTGCCAGCACCAAAAATGAATTTGTTTTTTATTTGTTACTCGGCAGTAAGTATATTATTGTTTGTGAAAATATTTCTGCAAATATTGCTTAACTCAAAATAGCGTTCTAACAACAACCTCGCCATCCCGCAGATATTACATAACATATTCTATTAAAAAAGATTTTTAAGTTTTATCATTTTAATACTTTTCAGAATTTTCTTTTTTTCTTTTTCCCAAATTTACTTCTTATCTATGTATGTGAACGATTTCTTATGCCCGCCAACCCTTTTGCATCTTGTCGTTCATATTCCAAACGCTTTATTTTTCCATTTTCCATCTCACAGACCTATGTGAACTCTAGCTCTTACTTTGTTAACGCTTTTAGGTTGTTGAACTCCCTATTATCAAGCATCCGAAAATGTAAAGCCATTTTAGCCATTAAAAGATTTGTCAAATTTCACTATTTGTTCTTATTTATCATTAGGTGCTATTTATTCTGTCCCTGTAGCCCGGGACCAGAATAGGGCTACGGTATCCCCTGCCTGTCGTAAGAGGCGACTAAAAGGGGGTTTCCGGGGTCGTGGGCGGCTAGGGTGGGAGCCTGAACCGTCCTGCCAACGACCCCGGGAAGGACGTCTGTATGCGGCCAATACCGGCGTAACACCAGAAATTTGGGGATGATTGTCCGCTCATCCTGAGCAGAGCCCGACGGGGCACGCGCTCATAGGACTCCGGTCGTGTTCCGATGGAGATCCCGGAGTCCTATCATAGCGCCGAGGAAGGCCACCGGGGGTGTTTTAGTGCGGTAATAATCTCACATAAACCGGCGTCGCTCCCACGGCACCGGGTACCTTTTGAAGGTTTCCCCCTCGTCAACAAAAAAAAAGGTGCTATTTATTCACGATCTTTTGTTTATTGTTTTACGTTATATATTTATAATAGTAGTAACAAATATTAACGGTATTTAATACTAATCTTTATGTTTATTAACAATCTTGCATTTCGGGCAGTGTTCGAATGGGGCGATGTCAGCTAGCGAGATCCAGATGTGTCTGTTCTCCGGCAAGAGGAGCCCTTTTACGTTATCTCGTACTTTCCAAAATGTATCCTTGGAATGCACTTACTGTTTTCAATTGTTGGAAGTTGAAGTGTATTCGAACTTCTAACCTCAACTTTGGTCGGTTCATAGAGTCTAAAGCTAAAGCGGCTACTATTGTCACATATGGGCTGGTGCTGCCAAATCTCATCTTTCAGCTTTGGAGTCGTTAGAGCGGCGTGCAAAGAGGCTTATCGGTGATTCATATCGGGTTGAAACCAATCTATAAAACCACGCGTACAGGTACAGGGCGCAAGATTGCCAGCTTCTCGGTTTTCTATAGGGTGCATTTAAGAGTGTGCGCAGGAATTGTATGAATCAATGCCGTTCCTCCATAAAACAACCCGACCTTCGGCGAATATCTGTCGTTATGTCGTGAATATCTCGCCTATGCGGGACGACACGGTTTACGTTGTCATTCATCATGCGCACTGCATAGAACTGGAATAGCTTGCCTGCGTCGTTGTTCCCTACTACGTATGATGTGGGAGTCTATGAGAGGAAAGTGATAGGTTTTTTATATATCACCACTTACCATCAGGTCATTGGAGACATTTATGTAAAAAAAATATGTACATAATGTATATCCCTGTGTATGTGACTGAACTCCTAAACGGCTGGATTGGTTTTATTATATTTTGTGTGTGATTAAGTGGGGCCCTGGATAGTTTAGATACACAATTGTACTCAATAGGTGATGCTGCGATCGAGTTTTGGGAGTATATTGCAGAAGATGTCTGCACGGCCAGCTGGATTCCGTTTTAAGCCTGTGTAACCCTAAAATTAACATATGTATGCTGCCTAGACGAATAAATGATTTTGATCGATTGATTGAGTGATTGATTGCAATACCATAATACTGATATAGTAGAAAGAGATATTGATTGCCAGTCGAAATTCACAATTTGCGCAGATTTTTTATTCGGACACTATTTACCCGATAGTGGTCAAATTAAACTCATTTCGTGTATGAAATAATTTTTCAAGACTTTTGAGAGATAATTTTTCTATACTCATTATAACACAAGTTATGTATGCAAGGATATAATAAAAAATTAATACATGTAAAACAATGTACAATGTCAAAATAATACGGCTGGACTAAAGGTACAAGTGATGCAGGTGCTAGGTTTCTTAAACATATCTTTTGAGGCCTGGGAGACATTACACAATGCTATAGGCGTTTTTGGGATCTGTTAAGCGTTCGATTGCGTTGAGCATGAAACACTACTTCTTAACCTTAGTCAGTACGGCGTCAAGTACAGTGTTCTTCATTTGATTGCGTCCTATTGGATGGGATTCAATGTGTTAGCATAAATGATGCCAAATCATTGGAATTATCAATTATAATGGGTGTATCACAGGGCTCGATTCTAGATCCGTTCCTTTTTCTAGTATATATATACGATTCGCCATATTTTATTAGTAATCATGCGGAATTTTTACTGTTTGCTGTCGACACATTTCTAATATTTAAGATCAAAAGAAATAAATTTTGACGATGTAATCAGTGCTTTGTCCTAAGTATCAGATTGGTTTACCATAAACAATTTAGTTTTAAAAGCTAAAGTGTCTAGAATTCACACTACCAAATGTGCAGAAAGTAGGCAAAATTAAATAATTAAACATTGACTATAGAACAATTCACTGTTATTTTAAGCAGTGGCCTACCACATCTACACTTATGTAGGTGGTGTATTTAAACTTCAGTGGGGCGCCCATATGTCGGTTCTCACAGGTAAACTGAGTTTTGTTTACGCTTAAACAAAGAATATTTTTAAGGTTGGAGGAGAACTCGCAGTAACATACTGCCTTTGTCTTTGTTCATGAGACCAAGCCTTAAGGAGACCAACTTAACCTTGAGTTTCACATAATCAAAGGCCAGAATCCAGACACAGAGTAAAGGCGTTCGTGGTAGCCTAGATTAACGGATGAGTATCTTACTCATTTGACATTCCAAAAAGTAAGGTGTTGTGAAATTTTATAACATATAAAATTATTGAATATTATATTAATTGGATAAACACTATCAAAATCAATTATTTCAGAAATATAAAAAAAAACACAATTTGGCTATCGTGTGTGCAAACAAACACATTTTATGCGGATGTGAAGATGTCAGTGTTAAATGCGTAAGCATAATTTAAAATCATTATCAAATAGGTGGCGATAAAATTGGGCGCACGATCAATCGTCGTAGCCATGTTATGAGATACGGAGGAGATAGTGGCGCTGCAGTCTTATCGCCATCTGTGAAGGTTAAGAGGACCATAACTATACACGCATAAGCTGGGGGGATTTATAGAATTACAGTTTTCTGTTGGTACTCATCATTTTGACAGACTGAAATCCGATCTGAATGTTGATGAATAATGAATGATTTGACGAGAGCAATAGCGGACGAATCGTTTTTTTATGTATTTTACTTGTTATAGATGTATTTTGCACTACGAATAATGTAAACGCTATACACAACTCAATAAATTTAGTTCGTTAGTTAATATTCGGTATAACAAGTACTACATTGCTGTAATTCACACCTTCATGTGTACACGAAATAATAGGAACATGCTTAAAACAAATGAGTACTTACGACTAAACAAGTTATTATGTTAATTGGTGACATTGTACACGGTAAGGAGGTGTCATTGATACAGACATCGTGTGATCGAGGTTATTAGTACAATGTTATCTAAATACTTGAATCGTAAATAAAATCTTACATTTATACGTACATAATTCGGACATCGTCAAAATGTTCTCAATTTCATAACTTCAAGAAATATTACTATGTATTATAATAAGACTAAAGGTAAAAAAAAGATTTGGTACTACATGAATAATCGAAGTCAATCTAGATGATAAAGACTAAAGTAATTAAATAACCCGTTATTAATATAGACAACCTTAATTTATTATTTAAACGAGCGGTCAATCCACCTGATTATAAGGGTTTACTACCGTCCAAAACCTTCCGTAATGTCAGTAGCATTCACATACGTAGACGTGATTTCAAATGTTTTTGCTAACAATTTAGAAAAAAACATGTCATTATCAAAAGAATTAATTCAACTAGACTAACTTTATAAAGCTTTATTGCGATGACCAATGCCTATTTATTTTTGTTAAGCTGAATAAAGAGACTTTGGTTACGTTGCAGCTGTTTTTTTAGTTCTAAATCTATCTCAATATCTTAAAATAACAGAAACTCATAATTAGTGCCTTAGAAACGCCTGTAAACAAACGTTCTATTTAGTCCTTGGTTAGTACGGCCACTAATTTGTATTAATGTAAATGTATTAATGTAATTTAATTTGTATTGTAAAATATTTTATAGAACTATATCAATGAAAACTGACATTAGTTATTATTAAAGTAATATAGCGAGAATCAGAGTAAAGTGAACTTTACTATAGTTAGGCGTTAAATAGATAACTAAAGTATTTACTATCAAAAGATGTTAAAGTAGATATTTATGTTACTCAAATTTACGAAAAGGGGACAATGCATATCAAAACCCTAAAATTAGCAACACAAACATATATTGTTCAAGATACTGTTTTTTAACCAAGTCATGACTTGGGGCATTATGTAATAAAATTCATCTGTACATGTCGATGATAACATGATTTATTGTTATTATATTTATAGAATACTAGCCGTTACATGTCCGTTTCGCTGGACGTGCGAGTCCCTAAGTAAATAAGTGTATGTATATCTTTTTATAAATGTATTACCTCGTCGCTTCGGGAATTCTGTGCCTTTAGCGGAGAACCATTACTATAGAGGTAGAAAACCCTATGCAATTTAAAGTATTCATAAGCTCCGTAGTGGACCTCTTTAAGGATCTCTCAAACATTAGAACTAAGGATTAGAATTCCGGAGTATCATGATATGTTCAATTAGTAAAGCATTTATTTTGGTCTTTCTAACTTTTCATTTTGATATGTCGTTAACTGTCGTTAATCATCGAATAAAAAAATATTTCCATTATGTTTCTTTAGCCCTTCACTTCTGCCTAATTAAACTTTTTCTTATTATTGTTTAATTTAATTTATACACTATCTTCCGTGGTCTAGGATTTTTCCAATTCTTACCAGTGCACCTAAGTGTGTGGGGCCCTATCAAGAAATATTTACCTAATAATACAATACAATACTAATAATACATACCAGGTGTATTTATGTTATCACCTTAAAACAGAAGTATTGTCTTAATATTTGAATTATTTGTCTTAAAAATATAATACAGTGTCATAGAATTTTGTTACTAATTCTAAAGATCACAATTTTAGAAGTGCATTTTATATTTTACATCCACATTACATACAAGTATACAAATAGGTACCCGATTAATAGATATGACGATATGGTTTTTAAATACCTATTAGTAATATTTATTGTTAACTTCCGCTATAATATATATTTGTTTTATCTTAGACCTGATAAGATTCATAAGGCCAATATGTTCATATGAAAACAATAAGTGCATTTTTAACAAATCGGCAACTAGTGGCGTTATCTTCATTATTATTTTTTAAGGTTAAGATCCAGTAAGTTACTCTAGATTAATATTAAGAGATGTCTAATAGTAATAACTAAGTTTTTATCTCAAGTAAATTAACTTTAGTGACTCAAATGCCGAGATAGTACAAAATTTATTCTACAGAAGGATGTAAAAATAGTAAATAGTTATGTCAATTGAATAATGGCAGTTTAAAGGATGTAACTTCCTCAGTGATACTTACGTAGGAGGACGTACTAAATGAAATAGTTCTGTGGGCGACGTCGGCACTCGACGGATGACCATTTTGCGGCCATCGGTACATCCCATTCCAATAGAAGCGAGGGAGCGAACGGAAGGAGCATATTGGTTGGTTCCGCACTCAGAGCCTTCAGGGTAAGTGACTACTTGTTCGTAAGGTCGCAGGCAGCGCGCAGACGCAGCACCAGATGCGGTACTCACATCACGGATTCTGTGTGTATCGGTATAGCTCTTAACTTTGCGCATTTGTCCAGAGGGCGTCACGGTCGGGGTTGTTGAGTGCGGATTGAGCAGTTTTGAGCTATCCTCGTCCGAGTTGTCATATTGATCCACGTGTACTGCCACGCTCGGCAAGGCGGCTTCCGCCGAGGAATTGGCTTTACTCATGCTATCACGTCACACGGTCGATCATAACGCACATAATCATTGATTTCGCACTCGTCGCTAACAAAGCGCGACTGGCGAATAATTTACTAACGCGATCAAGTGAGCCCGGCGTGGTTGGCCAACCGACTGCCCCGACTGGCTCGTCAATCGCAGCAATTGGTAAACAAAATGTGATTCTGACATTGCAGAGTGGGGGGAGCACAGGAAGGGGGAAGCGGGGGCCGCGCATGCGCTGTCATGACCGCAATATATTATGCTGCGCCGGCGGCTGTCTTGTTCAACGTTAACAGCCATAGGCATAATGCAATTGTTCGTTAGCTACAGGTAGTATTTACATATACATAAATAAGTATATTTTTTCATTGTCTAGGTTATTGTTGATCTAAATGAAAAATGTTGTTTTATATAGCAAATTTCAAAGATTGTTCTTGCGTGGTTGAACGTATTCAAACATTATTAAGGTACCATCTACGAGACGATTGTACATGAAACGTTAGTTATTCGTGTATGATTAGAATTATAGCGTTAATAGTAAATATGCTTTCCAATTTCAGAAATCTCTCTAAAAGTTTAAGATAGTCGTCGTAAAATTATATATATTACTTGGCAATTTAATAATATTGTGCTGATATCGTCTATGACACCCTAGTACTTTGAAGATCAGTCGATCTAATATTCGAGGTAAAAGTTGGAATGATGCATGCACTTCTATTTTTTTCTGCGCATATTTCAAACGAATTATCAGTTGCTTAGGTGAAAGGAAGCATTGTGACAAACCTATTTATCTGAGAGTTGTCCATAAGTTTCTCAATTTTATATTTGCTAAAGTTTGCTACAGTACTCCAGTTCCGTGGAATAAAGAATGGAAAAACGGAATATCACATTATGATAAAATCTTCGATCATTTAAATAGGACACTTGGAGTTGTGATATATGATATATGATTGTGTGATTGAATATGTACATATGAATTAACTTTTGAAAAACGAAATAATATACATTATATTAAAAGAAAACAACAATCAATTTTGCTTTGTTATGGTGAAATAATAGATGAGTTAACAATCATCCATGACCATTACATAAAACTAAAGAATTACAAATCGTAGTAAATAACTCTAAGAATAAATTTAATTGAAAAACTAACAAATACTACACAAATGAAAAATAAATATGTTCTTAGGTCCAATGTTGTAGTTATAGTATTCAGATATAATAGATAGATATAGATTTGCAGCATCAAGGTAAAGGAAAAGAAAATAGAGGTCCAAACTTCCTTTTAATATTTTTTTTCTAGGGTTACTACTCTTAATTGTAATCCAATTTAAACATTCAAAATTATCGGGACCTATTGAGATATTGAGAAAAATATACCATAGAATATCTATTTGTACAATTTTTAATTATTATGTAGGTACGAGTAAGTAGTCATTTTACTTAGTTCTTTTATTTTTATTGTATTGTTACGTGTCAGGATCCGTAGGCTCGAAAAATGCCACAATTGTTCCGCAGAGAC